>JAFBJS010001456.1:19779-43290 GCA_016785265.1 Paraplagusia blochii | reverse complement strand
TAATTACTTAAAGGATAATTATGTTACTCATACGACTTGCATAGACATTGTATGCTTTGTGTTTAGAGAATAATTTTGATTGATTTTGTTGATTTTGACTGGAAAAGTTTGTTTTACTCTTTACAAAAAGTTAGGTTTTAACACCCGGACTTTTCATTGGAAAGACAATTCACTCCTCAACTGAAGAATCTCATCAGTTTCTGGTTGATGTAAGAGGGAACACTAGTAGTTCTACTCCTCTGGACCACTCCCTTCTCCACTTGACAGAGGTGTGATGGCTCTTGGGTTGTTGCTTTCTAAGACTTTAGGCTGCTGAAAGTCTACAAATCGATAGGTGAGGGTGTTATTTTTAGGAACCATGTTTTCATTGACAGTGTTGTAATCTAGATTAAACAGATTTTTAACAACTTGACTGAACAGCTACAAAACAGTTATTTGGAGTGATGCCTCTTAGTTTTAAACAGACCCAATAGCTCAGATAATTATTATTATTCAGATCCTAGTCAGGTACTTAATATACTAAAGATTGTGCTATGTTAGAAATTAATGTTATGCTCCAAATGCCAACATGATTCATGATTTAGAAACAGAAAAAAACACCTTTATTTTTGATGAACATCTTCAATTATTTTGTTATGCATTTACTACTAGATTTTTCTATTAAAGATTTGTTAATTTTTTGCCGTTTCAACTGTCAGTACCTGTTACTATATCACATGGCTTTGGCTTTGCTTATTTATTATGACCTGGTTCAGCTTTTATTTGAATAAGATGGTGATGTTATGTCAGTTGAAAAAAAATCTATTAAATTCTTATAATAACAATTTAATTTAACAAATTAATAACAATTTTAATTTCCTTTTTAAAAGTACATGTAAAACGTGTAGTTTTCTTTTGGGCACACAAGCTGCATACTCGTGCATATGCTGTTGTCAAAAAATGCTGGGTTATTTTCCGACTGCAGTCTCCTGGGACTTGACTGGTTCGGGTCTCATGAGACAAACTGCGTTTACAGGACATCATGTTTAATCTCATAAGGTTGCTTAAGGTTTTTGTTTTTGTTTTGTTTTTTGTTTTTTTCTTTGAGGTCTATACAATTTGCATGAAACATACAAGCCTCTAATGGTGACTCTGAGAAACTCTTATAATTTGTTGATATTTTTACTTGAAAGTATCCAATCAAAAAGTACCTGGCGTCTTTTCACAAGTATGTGCAAATCTATGAATATTTTCTTTTTCAAGTTTTTGAATCACATAAACTACAGTAGTTTCAAATGCTCTTCCGAACCTCACTCTTTGCACAGTTCCACATGGTTGCTTGCTCCACTAATATGGACTGTACATATATAAACTATATTAACAGTGAAAAAAAAAAAATGTGATTAAAAGATTAAAATTACCAAAATAAAGTAAATCCAAGTTAAATTTAAAATTAATATACCTATAAACATATAAACAATAATAATAAGAACCTGCAAAAACAATAATAAACCATCTTGTTTGATGCTCATCGATTAGGAACGTATATATTAACAAGAAATAGCTCCCAAGAAAAACAGTTTAGCATATTCACTCAGTATTAATATATAAATATATATTTAAACAGAATCATTAATGATCCTGTTGATGATTAATGATTAAATATGTCCATATCCTGGCCAGAGAAGACAGATGGTTTAAGGCAGGAGTGAAGGTCCATCTGAGGAAACTAACACACAAACTTTCATCCACCTATGATGTTGTTCAGAAAGTCTACAGTTTCATCACAAAAGAAAAGTAATTTATTTCAACAAACAAACAAAAAAAAAAAAATAGTACAACTCAGGTGATACCAATACCACTCCACACTCACACCTCTAGACATGTGACTGTGCATTCAGCTCATCTAGAATGGGACAAACTATGCAGCCTATTTGAAAAGAAAAAAACTCTCTTCTAGTCAGTTTGTATTGAAGAAGCCACTTGGGTGAAAAGGAGAAACATCTTCATGAAACCTACTATGTCTAGTTGCCCTCAATGTAACTACATTTGGACTGAATGACCTGGAGAGCTGAGAACCTAAACAGAACCTTATGCCACCTTAAGAATATTTGACGTAGAATGTTGCTTGTGCTTCCTAAAATGTCTCCCTATAGGTTGAAAATTGTGCCTTCGATAGATTTTTATGTCCAAAGCCACTGTTTGACCCTTTCATCCAAAGCGATACAACGGAGGATTATAATTATTAAGCATGTGGCTCCTCTGTGAAAAGAACCCAAGACAATTTTCTGCTTACGAAGGTTGAATTTATGAAAAACCTTTTTTATTTTATTTTATTTTTTTTGAGAAATAAGCTTGAAGTCAATTAACACCCAACCTTTGTTTCAATTTATTTTTGTAAAAGTGAAAAAAAAAAAATTATTATTTGTTTCGACCAAATATTATTTATGCATTTAAACAAATCCTATCGTGATTTCTTCCATCTGAAATATGTCAGCAAATATATTTAGACACGTAGCCTATATGTAGTAAACATTATATTTTTATCTGCTTGCATGTGTTTGTTTGACTTGAAAGGGCACAAGAGGCAGAGATGTTAAATTACATTTTTTTTTTTTTTATCCTTAACTTTTCACATTCTTTATTTTCAGACCTAATTAAAAACAGACACTGTCAAAGGGCTAAAATCTAAAAGTGATGTGCTAGTAAAAGGCTAGAGGGAGACGTAAGGATTAATCTTATTTTGTCCTGTTTCTCAGAATGATCAATTAGGCCAATCAGAGTGTGACGTGCTTACAAAAACAGAAAAGAAATGTCTGCAAAAATGTCAATGCAGACCCCAGCTTTATGCTGTTGACATTTATCCTTTAATGACCTGTTTATGTTTCATTTTTAATTGGAGACACACACACACACACACAAAAAAAAAAAAATTCTGCACATGCAAACATATCCCATACTTAGCACAAAGGTTGTAAGGGAATATAAATGTAAACACAAGTGAATTTTTTAACTAAACAATTGTTTACCTAAACATTTACGCACAGTATATACAGTCCTACACATCTGTGAAGATCCTTTAGTGTCGCTGGAAAGATGTGTGATTTGTTTCATTTTTATGCATTGAGAATAAACGGGTTTGTGACGTTTTGCAGCAGGTGTTTTGTTTTGCTCGCAGTTCTTTCTAATTTGACACCGCCTGCTGTCCGTTGTCTGCTGCGGCTGTTGGAGCTGCTGCCGTTTTGCTTTGCTCCATCACCATAACTGAATTTATTCTACGAGAGAACAAGACGGCATGGGTATATATAGAAAGCTACTGTATGTCCAATGGAAAAACAAACAAACAAAAAAAAAACTTATTTTGCTGCCTTTACACAGCGCATGTTGCCATTTCACTCCGTGTGCTGCACTGTTTTCATGCCTCAGTTCGGCCAATGAAAGGACACGAAGTATGTGTTTGTCATCACTTTCCACGGAGGACATCCAAAAAAATAATTTCCGACCCAGGAGCCAGACAACAGATTTGTGTTAGGATGGAGGGGAGGAAGGGACAATACCTGGATGATCTTCTACCTGCAGTTGCAGGCATCCTAACAGTTTTAATCAGTGGGTTACAATTTCAAAAAATTGCATACACTAAAACTGTGTTCCCCAACCTTTTATGCGTAACGGACCGGTTAAATGCATTGTACTTTTTTCACAGGCGTGTCGTTAAGTTGTGGCAAATAAATACCCAATACAGTTAAATGTCTGGAGTTTTGAAATATTTTCTACCTATAAATTCTTCCTACCTGGATTTAGTTGCATGCACACAAGAAGGATTTCTCATGTGCACACAGACCTGAACTTTCTGCTACCAGAACAGTGTAAAAAAAATTGAATCTTGTATCAATGACATTGAGTTATTTTGAGTATATTGTTGTTGTCTTCACTGAGAAAATACTTCCTTCTCTATAGTTGCATTATTGATGACAAAACCCAAGCCATTCTATTGTTGAGTAATTTTGTTGATATGGGTATGGAGTGTAAGTAATAGGGATGGGGCCAAAAGGAACATTATTTCTCTGTGGCCTGGCACCAATTGACTGAGGGACTTGTACTGGCCCCGGACCCAGTGGTTAGAGACCAATGTCCCAAAACATGTTAATTCAAGGGAAGGGTCAATGCTGCAGTATTATCCATGTGTAAAACTGACAGTGAAACTTGTAGTATCTGAGATTGACATAAAAGTCAATACTTCCTTTCTCTCCCAGAATGCACCAGGGCTGATGTTGCTTACTCTATGACATGCAACGTTCAGTATTAGGGCATATGTATACATATTGGGTCATTGCTTGGTTAATTATTTGTATTTCAAATAGTGTCAAATCCTAATGTTCTATTACCTATTATCAGATTGGACCATACCTGGTTAATAGCAGTAACCAGATTTTTTTAAACCTGGGTTCTCAAACTCACGACCAATTGAACAGAATTTTGCGGCCCCCACCTTGATGTGAAAGTAGAATTTATATGGGCCTTATCATTTTTGGGTTTGAGACGTTAAGTTATTCTTTCATTCTCTTACTGGGTTTGTGAGTTATACTAAGATGTGACTTATACATTGAAATATTTTCTCACATATTTGTCATTTTTACGCTTTACTACTCCTATACGAATGTTTATCTTTTTCAAACTACCAACAGTTGCTAGAGGGCACTGGTGCGACTTATACACCAGAACAACATATATGTATGTTTATGGTGAGTACCTGTACACCCTGTTGTAGCAATAAATTGTTACAATCGAAATGACTCAAATATACAATAAGGATATTCAGATCTAGCTCTTCCCAACACAGGTTTTTGGATTATTAGGAAGACCATGGTAAATGTCGTTGTTGTTTTACTCTCAAATGTTGCAACTGCTTCAGTATTCTTAGGAAGAAACTAACAAAAAAAAAAAAAAACTAAACATATTTCTCTCAGCTGTGAACAGCTTCAGGCCCACAATTTGTTTGTTTTCCATCTTGGCTTCATTTAAAAAGCTGTATTTCAGTATAAGCCGCTGAGACAAACACCACCAGACTCACTGTGCTGTCAGCCTGACTCACAGTATTAGTACCTAACACTCCATTTGTTGTAAATGCAAGGATGAAACGAACCACACTGTGTGTGAAATTTTTGCCTCAGATAGAATTAAGTGTAATTTCTGCTGTTGTTTTAATCTATGGGGTAGTTTAACAAAACAAGCAATCGATGTCTCAAGAAATACCAAAATACCCGGATTCAAAGACTTGCCTTTAAATTAGGGATGTCCGGCATGGACTCTTTACCAATGTCCAATATGATGCCAACGCCTCATATCTGATACCAGGATCTATTTTTCAACTTCTCACCCTGTTCACTTCTACTTCCCAATTACCTCCATGTCCTCCCTCACTGCATCCATCAATCTACCCTTTGTCTCCTACCTGGTAGCTCCATCCCTATCTATCCTAAATTAATCTCACTTTTTTCAACATGGCTCCCAATTGTAAACCATTAAGAAAGGCTTCAGGATCCACAAGATTTCAGGTTGAAAGTGTCTTCCTACACATAATTTTCAGTTTAGTCATCATCCACAGGAAGGCTCAAAGTATAGTGAAGTATGATTTGGGTTTCAGTTGTGGGAACTGTCGTCCATGCGTCTCTGTAACGGATAAGAGGCTGAAGACGAATAAAGTGAGACATGTATTAGCAACAGAATACCATTCTAGGTGGAGGACTCACAAACTGAGGTAACCATTTAAAGACCATAAAAGAAATACCAGGCATATGTTGCAAACAAAATCCCAAACATGTGTTATTGGGTTTTCAATAGAAGGGAAAAATTCAATACTGAATGTTTCAATTATGCCCATATCAGGCCAATATTAATCTACAGCGAGTTAAGGCCAGACACTAGGTAACCTAGGTAAAAGAACCCTATCTGTTCTGAGGCTGTTTGATGCTTTTCTGATGGTAAAGTCCCCTGAGAGTTAGTGTCTGTTAATAAAATGGTATTAATCCCTACAGGAACTGAGACCTGATAAAAATTTCATGACTTTACCTTCACTAAGTTTTTTTTTTTTTTTTTTTTTTTCATGACCTCTTCTGAAGAATTAAAAAAAGCAGTGACCTTCCCTTGAGCAAATACATTTTAATGACACACTAAATGTTGAAATAGTATCATAGGCCGCAGCAAGCTGTGCCACAGGGGCAGCTCAATCAATCTTCTTAGCTGTTGTCAGTAATTGAATATTAAATAAATGTTAATGATTTTTTTATGGCACCGCTGTTTATTTATTGTCCTTGACTGTTTGGTGCTGTGCATGACAATATGTTTCCATGTGCACAAATATTAAATAAACGGGAAAGCAAAATGAACATGATCAAATTATATATATATATATAAACATATATGCATATATGTGTGTGTGTGTGTGTGTGTGTGTGTGTGTGTGTGTGTGTGTGTGTGTGTGTGTGTGTGTGAGAAGGTTTGACTGTCATCTGACTCACTGACCACATTAATCATCAGTAAGACTATTACGTAGATCTCATTCCATCACCTACGCAACATCTCAAGACTTTGTCCCACTCTATCCCACCCAGCAGCAGAACAACTGGTCCATTCCTTTAACACTTCCACGCTGGACTACTGCAATGGACTCTTCATTGGGATACCTGGAAAAAACTTTCAGGTATTCAACAACATTCAAAACAGTGCTGCCAGGGTCCTGATGAGAGTCCGTAAATATGAACACATCACACCCATCCCTGTCTCTTATACACATCTCCAGGAAAACTGGATCCAGACTTTGTTCCAGTTTTAAGGAGCGTGGATTGAGATTAAAACAATTCCCTTTTCTTTCTGCTGAAGATTCAAGGAGTTACTTCTAACAGATCCCTCTGTGATTGTTACTTCAAACTCTGGAGACGTCCACACCTGAAGGTCAGGGTTGAAGAAGCTTCGATATCATCTCACCGTCTCTCCGTGTCACACCCAACATTCCTAACAGTCCATTAACGTGAATGTTGCCACACAAGTCAAAATCCCAAACATGTGTTATTGGGTTTTCAATAGAAGGGACAAATTCAATACTGAATGTATCAATTATGCCCATATCAGGCCAATATTAATCTACAGCGAGTTAAGGCCAGACACTAGGTAACCTGGCTAAAAGAACCCTATCTGTTCTGAGGCTGTTTGATGCTTTTCTGATGGTAAAGTCCCCCGAGAGTTAGTGTCTGTTAATAAAATGGTATTAATTCCTACAGGAACTGAGACCTGATAAAAATTTCATGACTTTACCTTCACTAAGTTTTTTTTTTTTTTTTTTTTCATGACCTCTTCTGAAGAATTAAAAAAAGGAGTGACCTTCCCTTGAGCAAATACATTTTAATGACACACTAAATGTTGAAATAGTATCATAGGCCGCAGCAAGCTGTGCCACAGGGGCAGCTCAATCAATCTTCTTAGCTGTTGTCAGTAATTGAATATTAAATAAATGTTAATGATTTTTTTATGGCACCGCTGTTTATTTATTGTCCTTGACTGTTTGGTGCTGTGCATGACAATATGTTTCCATGTGCACAAATATTAAATAAACGGGAAAGCAAAATGAACATGATCAAATTATATATATATACATATATAAACATATATGCATATGTGTGTGTGTGAGAGAAGGTTTGACTGTCATCTGACTCACTGACCACATTAATCATCAGCAAAACTATTACGTAGAATCTCATTCCATCACCTACGCAACATCTCAAGACTTTGTCCCACTCTAAGCAGAACAACTGGTCCATTTCTTTAACTCTTCCACGCTGGACTACTGCAATGGACTCTTCATTGGGATACCTGGAAAAAACTTCCAGGTATTCAACATACGCTATGCCGTCTGTAGCACTTTGGAATCTGATGGTTGGAAAGTCAATTGTAGATAAAATTATATATATAAATACACACATATGTGTGTGTGTGTGTGTGTGTGTGTGTGTAAATAATTAAAAAAAAAAAAAAAACACCATTTCATCTCCTTAACTCCATCTAACTTTTATGCTTTTCTCAGTTTCTGTACGGAGGTCTTTGACGAGTGTGTTTTCTAGCACGGTCTCTTGCATCATCACATGGTAGTAAATATTGGAACATTTTTGTTTCTGCATATAACCTCTCTGCCCTCACCGTCATCTCTTTTATCAATTTCTTCTCTGACATCGAGTTCATTGAAAAAAAAAGCAAACAACAACAACAACCTGCTAATGCACAACTACAGAGATGTGCTTTGCTCTCCAACATGGCCATTTGGTACGGTTTGAAAGCCTTTTACACATGCATACAGAGTCTCTCTCACATTAATGCAGTCCACATATGGCAGTGGACTGATACCAGCAGCAGCAGGAGCGGCAGCAGCAGCCATGATAACAATGATTAATGTCTTCATTCTCTTACATCTATTCACGGTGACTGAGTGCACTGATAATTGCTTGTTGCTGTTAACGTTCTTTCCAAAGAAGAAAATGTGAAGATGTATAAGAGGTATAAGATGTATAAGATTTTGAAGATTGAATATCTTTAATAGGATCATACCCTAAAACTTTACTATTTAAAAAAAAAAATCCTAAAATCCTGAAAACAGGGTCATTATACATTGCCAAATAGACAAAATATATAGTTTTTTTAGTCATACTCCAGTTCTGAATGACGGAGAATTTCCGTGTCCTAGTTGTTGACCGTAGATTTTTTTTTTTACAATTAAGTTCTGTAAAGTTTAGTTTAAGTGGTGTTAATTTTAGATAATTATTTCATTTTGGAAAATCTCTATACGTGGCTGCCAAGCAGTGACATTTCTTAACCCTTTGATGTCGGCTCTGCTTCACCAAACAGTGACTTTTTGATCTACCGTTAGGGAATGTGAGCTGAGATTAGACCAGAGGTGGGCCAACCTTTTTACTTAGGGGCCACAATGGAGTCAAGAGCAGAAAGATTAAGAAATACTTTATTAGTCCCACTGTGGGGGAATTGCATATGGGGCGTTTATTGTAAAGTAAGTAAAGTAAAATAAATGGCATGTAAAAGTCATGTATGCTATGCATTATTTCAGGGGAAAGGCATAAGTAAAATGATGGTAAAAAAATATATATTTAATTTGGACAAGGTTGGCAGGCCACATTAAAAAGCTCAACGGGACACATCTGGCCCCCAGGCCTTTGTTTGCCAATGTCTGGATTGGACCGTAGTAAGACAAGTTATTTTTACCCTACTGATAATGTCACAATTGCTATTGCAACGACACAAACCAATGAAGGCACCATGTTGCATAACAGTTTATGATAGACCTTCAGCTTAACATAACTCCTTATTTTTTACAAGGAGCTAAGCATAACCCTAAGATTGGACAGGAAACAAACTTTGTGAAAATTTGATCCACATGACTGCAAAAGGTGACCTTGAGGTGGGTACAAGTGCATGCCTCTCACCCAGGAGGGTTATGGGTAAAGGGGTGTGTATGTAAGTTGGTGCACAGTGCCATGCTCTCTCTCTTGTTATGTCGCTACTAAGGAATCAACTTTAAAGAGCATTTTCAGCCTCACAGTCATCCTTCTCTGGCCACAACCTCTGCATATCACTCATCACCAAAGCAAACAGTGGACAGCCCGAGTGCCAGGGAGCAGTGAGTGGCAACGCCACAATGCCCAGAGTAATGGCGTGAAAATTCAAACCTGTAACCCTCCGGACCCCAGTCCAGCTTTTTTTTTTTTTTTTTTTTTAACAACTAGGCCACAGGTACCCGAAAGTCTTTTTTTAAAAAATAAATCGATAGCAATGGTCAACAACTTAGATCCCGGGGACCCCAGTGGGCCCATGAGATATGTATTTTTCCCAGTTTGGGTGCCCTCTACTGGCTGTCAAAAAAAAAAAAAAATGACAAAAAAAAAAAAAAAAAAAAAATCACAAAAAAAAAAAAAAAAATTGTTGTGGTTCCGGAGTACCAGAGTGTGCCTACTGGTGCAAAAGTAACAACCTTGAGAAAATTCAATGTAAAACACGTGGATATCATTCGCAAAGCCAGCCACAGAATGGTCCAGAAAAAAAAAAAAATATATATTTTTTTTTTAAGTATCAGATAAGATCAGAGGGGAAGAGAGGTTCAACCGTGAGGGTCAAAAAAAGTCCTGTTAAAGTGCTTTTTGCGTTACACTCAGTCATATTCAGTTGTGTAATTCTCAATGACAATGGTAAGAAGAGTG
Organism: Paraplagusia blochii; assembly: GCA_016785265.1. Classification (NCBI taxonomy): domain Eukaryota; kingdom Metazoa; phylum Chordata; class Actinopteri; order Pleuronectiformes; family Cynoglossidae; genus Paraplagusia; species Paraplagusia blochii. The sequence goes on along the minus strand of JAFBJS010001456.1, from coordinate 33,055 downwards.
TCTTTTATTCCATGTCCCAAAACTAATTATTAATACATTGTTGGGAAATTCTGTATCATACAAGTTGCTCTTCATAGTTACCCTTAAAGTAGCTCTGAGTTTCCAAAGGCTTAGTAACCTCTGTCTTTACTATTTCTCCCTCACTGTTGTCTTACTGTCTGCTCTCGGGGACATTACTTGATTCTCTTTTCTTCAGCAACACTGAACATGCACGGTCAAATAAAATGTTTTCAGCTCCAACTTTTTGAAAGTGACACTCTGTTTTATTTGCCTTTGTCTTGGTCTCTTTATGCTCGTCCAGGCCTTGGCCATGGAGGCGTCAGTCTCAGCAGAGATTGAAACCAAGATGCAGCCTCCACCATCCCTCCTGGGAGAATACCACAGGGTTTCCAGGCCAATGTAATCACTCCAGCGTGTCCTGGGTCCTGAATCCCGAGGAAGACATTCAAAGGGCACTGCAAACAGATGCTCGTACAGTTCCATGCGGACGGACTTCTACGGTGCAAAAGCAAAATAATCCACTCAGATCTGCTCACCCTACTACAGCAGAGTCAGAGTGAAAAGCTCAGAAGATGAGACCAGATTCATGGCATAAAAAAAAACATGTCCTTTTCCATTCTTTTCCTTCCTTTCCTCCATTTTGATTCCAACCACAAAATTCAAGAAACACTTTTATATGTCAGAGCTGTGAATGTCTTTTCCGTCTTATAATGCTTCTTCTTCTTTTCCTTTCAGCTTGTGCCTTATTTAGGCACAGTGACTCTTCAATTCTCATCTGTATCTTCTACTCTGTCTCCAACTACCCATATGTCCTCCTTCACTGCATCCAAAGAATAACCTTTTTGTCTCCTACCTAGCTCCACCTTAAGAATCATTCTTCCACCAATGTATCCATTGTCCCTCCTCCGAGCATGTCCAAACAATCTCAATATGTCCTCTGTAGCTCTTTCTCCAAACCCCTCGTATCTGTGTTGATCCTCTATTGACCTTATTCCTGATCCTGTCCATCCTTGTCTCTCCCAAAGAGAATCTCAGCATCTTTAACTCCTCCAGCTCCGTCTCCTCTCTTCTGTCTATCCAGCTTATTGTGCTAATGTCAATTATTAATTACCTGGGTCATTTAATGTGTTCATTCTTTAAATGTCTTCAACTTTGAAGACTGATCGCCCCTCTTAGACTTATTATCAAGTAGTTCATCAACTAGATTAGTGGTCCATAATCTTTGTATATACCTGTTGACACTTTTTCACTGTGTCCCACTACAGCCCTGAACCAATCCACCCATAGACCACCACTGGTTCCCAAACCAGCAGTTTGGCACCACAAAACTATAGGACAATGCTGAGGATTTAGATGATCATCTGGTCACAGTGCAATTTAAATATAACAGAACAGAAAAGACAAGAAGCTCAGTATGAATAGGCATCGTCTATTGAAATCTGGGCATTATAAGATTTACATTATATATACATATATATAGGCCTCCGGTTCGAATCCCCCTACCGGCAAGTTGCCGCTGAAGTGCCCTGAGCGTGGTCCACGATATAATAGTTTTGGATTTTTCAGTGTAGTTTCGTTTTAGTTAGTTTTGCCTTTTAGCACATTAGTTTTAGTTTTCTGTAAAAGCAACTAAATTTAGTCTTAGTTAGTTTTAGTTTTGTCCAAAATGTTTAGTTTTAGTTTAGTTTTAATTATTTTTCATTTTCGTTTTAGTTTTCTGCGAGGTTCAAACAAAGACAAAAACGAAGGGTAGTTAATTTCTAATCTCAGTTAGTTTTGTTAGGACACATTTTCGGTTTAGTTAGTTATAGTTTTTCTAATTTAATGATCGTTTTAGTTAGTTTCAGTTAACGAAGAGTTTTTTTTCAGTGATCGTTTTTCGTTTTTTCGTTAGTTTTCGTTAACGATGATAACCCTGGGTCCACCACACACTGCTCCTGGGCGCTGGTCCAGCAAGCAGCCCAGCCAGATAGGTTAAATGCAAAGGCATAATTTCCCTAGGGATTAACATAGTTCTTATTCATTTTATTTATTTATGTTATATGTAATCCATGTATAATTGTAAAAATAATATGCATGTGTATTTTTATGTGGATAACCAACACACTGCATGGACATGCCATATGTACCTATATATGTCTATGTATATATGTGGATACTTATGTACAATATGTATATGAGGTTCCTATGTATGAGAGAATGCTTACTTACTTTAACAACTGTTACAATGGCCCCAATTAATGCCAGTGTTTTAGGATTTAGTGTCCATAGTGGCCTAGTGGGAGGAAACAGCCTTTGGTCCACAAGGTTTCAAGTTTGTCTCCACCATCTGTCATGTAATTTATATCCTACAATGTTATTTAGAATGAAAACTATTATTTAAAAATTAAAAACAGAAGCAAGACCAAATTCATGACATGATAATAAATACCATAATATTAGGGAAAGTTTACTCTGGCCTGGACGACATGGCCGCCAGTGGCAAGCCTCGTCAGCCAGGGCTTCTGGATCTGTTCACATGGGGCAGATGGCCTGATTCCTGACCAGAGGGAAAACGCTTCATCCATAACTCTTTCAGCTATCAACAGAAAAAAAAATATATAAAAAATAACCCTTGTCCAATAGTTTTATTGTGTTATTTGCTTTAAATGCTTATAAAAAATGGTTTGCAGAAAAATTAGTATGCAGCAGTACATATACCTGCTTATAAATACTGCATTAAGAACACATATTTGTGATGTATGCTCTAATTGTGAGGACATGATTTTTGTTGTGTTGTTGAATTATGTTACTAAACATAATAAAGGAAGCTAGGCATGATGTGCATTTTTTTAAATGCAAATGCGTACAGTTACCCTGCAAGGATGCTTTGATTTAATTTTCTGTTTTGGTTTAACGCACCACAAAGAGACGAGTACTTAATCGATGATTCAACTTCTGCCCATGGTGGCCAGGGTATTAATCAGACAGTGACCTTCTTCTAGGTAGGCCAATGGGACTGATGTAAACAAGCTCTGCTGATAATCTAGGTTTAAATGGGTCACACAATAGCACTTGAATAAAACCGTTTTTGTTGTATTACTACATTTATTTTCTGAGTTTGTAGCAGTATTCATTTAGATCACAATGTTCTCTTAAATCACAGTATACAGGAATAATAATAATAATAATAATAATAATAATAATAATAGTACATTGTAAACCTTTTTGCTAATTTACATTTATGTTTTCTGCCAATTTTTATTATGTTTGATTTTATTATGTTTGATCAAACATAATTTGATTTATTATGTTTGATTAGCAGTTGATGTTATTCAAACAATGACATTTTTTTTTTGCATCTATTTGTTTTAACTTGATTTAAATTATTGTCATTTTATAGAGCTGTTTACATTAACCATTGCTCATTATTTCACAGCTAATATGCGGGTTCAGAGCAAAAGATGTCAAGGAAAAGGACTGAAGGTTATTTTTATTTATTTATTTATTTATTTAGAAAACATTAAATTCTTGAAAAAAGGAAAAAAAAGAGCAAGAAGTGTTCTATTATCAAATGCTTTTTATCTATAATTGCTGTGTTAAACATATTTGTGGAGCGGCACCTCTGCTTTTCAATTGTGTGTTTTTCCTCTTGCGCATTTTGACATTTTATCTTCATCATCTAGCTGGATCTTTTTTCCATGTGATTAAATTCCCAGTGGCCACATGCTTTACGCTTTCTAATCATAAGCTGAAATGTAGGAGAATTTGTCTTCGACTGGCATTTTAATTCCTTCCTATCCATTGCCTTTCATATGACATTCATCCCTCCAGGTCTCTCCTGCTGCATATTGGCATGACTGTGCGGTGACAAACTGTACGACGGGGCTAAGAGGAGGTTAAATGACTCGCCTCCAAGACAAAGAGTTCATCACTGTATCTGCTGTATAATGAAGGTAAAGGATTATTGGACTCCTCACCTAAAGGAAAACTGTACAGTCAAGGCCAGAGACGTCCTCCTCCAGTATTTACTACTAGGTGTATCTGCATGCACAGAGCTCATTCTGAGACAATCTGATCACACAGCGGAGCCTTTGTCCAGTCTTTTCCTTCGCTTGGTGAGAATATCGCCGGGGTGGAATGGAAACTTCATTTTGCAGGGGCTAATATTAGCCTGGGCCTCTGGAAAATTCCTTTTAAATGATCACAAGCTGAGAAAAGGCAAAGAATTTGTTTAGTGTTTTGCCTGACAGTATTCTCTGCATACACAGCAGTTGGGTTCTTTTTTTTTTTTTTTCCACGTGGCACGGCACACAGGAGGGTCCTGGGAACGCAGACAAGTATCAGAGAAGGGTTAAATTGGTGAAATATTCGAGCGTCTGGTGTCAGATGTGTATAAGAGACAGCCAAACTTTGTATTACTGATTTGTAGTGGGATTGTAATGATGGCTTTTTGCTGCAAAGCAGATGTTTTTCCTATATATGCCGTAGAAAAGGCCTTTAAGCATAACATTTACATATTATTTATGTTCGTTTACATCCATTTCTCTGCTCCTGATCACAGTTTAATTAGAATAGTGGCACACATATCAAGAAGTTTGCCCAGGTCTGGCCTAGATTTGTATCTGAACATATTAAAAAAGGAAAGACGTGCAATATACTCAATACCCTTGTTGGGAAAATTGTATTATATTTGCTTACTATGTCATTTTCATATTAAATTTGTGCTTTGCCCTGCTTTGTAACTTTTATAGAAGAAAGAACTGAAAGATGAACACATGGTCACTAATTTCTTAACAGGGTGTTTTGCTGTCTGCTGAAAGGTCAAAAGTGTATGTGTGGGGTGACAGACACGGTCCTGTCTCGTTTCGATATTATAAAAAAGGAACAACTATTGAGCAGTGGAAAAACCCAAAAACTCTGTAGGCGTAACTGTCACATGTGTATGTATGCAACAAGACTGTATAAAAATGTGTGCACCAAAGGTGTTCTTTGGGTCCAGTTCTGTATGTAATCATTGCACTGTACCTGCTTCTGCAATTAAATCAATTCACTTGAATTCTTAGCCTTTCGTGTGTTAGGAAGCTTGGATATGAATTAACAGCTATCTTTGACAGTCCTTTTTACAGAAAAGTTTCCTGACAAGGCATTAAAAAAAATATGAACAACAAATTAGAGAAAACAATTATTTTATCCTAGTTCATTTTACATGTTCTGGATTCAATCACTCGCTGTCTGTCTTACTCAGCTGAGATTAGTCTTTAACTAATAAGTAGGTAAATAAATAAACACAGATATGTAGCATTTATTTTTAAACTCACTTGTTGCTGTTGTTTTTCTAATGATCTGCTTCACACATTAATACATTATAAATTCATGCCTGTGTGTGTGTGCATGTGTTGTTGAGTTGCCACAGCTGATACTGTTAATAAGCCAAGCACAAAGTAGACAGAGAAAACATGGCTGTCTTAATATTTGCTGTCTTATACTTTGTGTTAGTCAAGGGGGAAGGCTATGGTGGACATTTAAATTTCACCAAAGTAAAAGCGCTAATCTGTCGGGACATTTATTTAGCATATCTACGTATACGTTATCAGAGAGAGAAGAGAGGATACATTACTTGAACCTACTTTTTTTTTGCTTATTGTTAACACAAAGTGCCACTAAGTACCTTTTTTCACACCTATGTCAAATTTCAAAAAGGAGGGAAAACACATTTTCTTCTCAGACGTTAATATAAGAACCGCTATAAAACGAACAAAAAAGGTTGAACAATGAAATCCACTGTTGGATATTAATAAACAATATTGTCTTGTTCACATGGACTGGGCAAATGAAAATATTGTGTTTAATAAAAGCCTGTGAGTACCACTGCAATCCTTTAAATACATATACCAGGAGAAACAGGTTTCATGTGGTTAGCCTCACCTTTCTCTGAACTTTCAAGCCAGTCACCCATGCTCAAATAGTAGCAGAAACAAAGTTATCAAACTTTTACACTCTTTTACCCACATTCTGAGAGCAATGAAACAATTTTCCACAACAAGATGTCTGAAATAACTATGATGATGTAAGGTTTAAAGACAACAGGGATGGGTAGAAAACAGGAGGAGGCGGAGTTTGAGGTGGAGGAGTAAAACTTGCTGGGGGGGTCTCTTTAGGGGTGACTAGGATGGACAGGATCAGGAATGGGGTATTATGGGGAGAAGAAGCTAGATTGAGATGGTGTGGACATATTCAGAGGAGGGACATATATTACATTGGTAGAAGAATGATCCTAAAATGGAGCAACCAGGTAGGAGACAAAGGCCAAAGAGATTTATGGATGCAGTGAGGGAGGACATGGAGGTAATTGACGTTAGAGTTGAGGATACCGAGGACAGGGAGAGATGGAAACTGTTAACTTGCTGTGGCCACCCCCTAAAAAAGGGACAAGCCGAAAGGAAAAGAAGAAGTAGATGTCTAAACTAGCTTTGTCAATGTCATTTGGGATCAGGGGACAGGATTAGAAGTCAAGTGAGCCTGGGGAGGATAATATTTTTATAATTGCCTATGATAACAACAACTTAGCATTTTTGCCCTTAGTTGTTTTCCAAATGAACAAAGTAATATGTTAGAAAACATACAGGGGGAAAGCTTGGTGGCCAAGGAAAGTTTCAGGTTTGAGTCCACAAGAGGCTTAGTTACCACTGAGGTTCACTGAGCGTGGCACCGTGCCCCGCCCACTGCTCACCAGGCACCCAAAGCTGCCCACTGTTTAAAAATAATTACAATTTAATGATGGGTTGAATGCAGAGGTCATTATTTGTTGTGTGCAGTGGTGTGGATGGCAATGACAATCAGTTTGATTTCCTTTCTTTCCTTGATAAAAGGGAATTGGAAAAAAAATCATGCAAATCTTGTATTTGTGAATCATTTTACTTTGGTCTAACCAACCATTCATTCATTCATTCTTAGCCTGCTTGTCCATTGCCGGGTCACAGGGTCAGCAGTCTTCAAGACTTCAAGACCCTGAGGACATTGTAAAGTGTCTAACGTCTTTGGGCCCCAAGCAAGACCAGGCACTCTGTTCATCTTACAATGTGGCACATTGTATTGCTAACCTGAAGAAGCCCCAAACAATTGCAAAAGCGTTTATCTTGCCCGCAGCGATGGACATTGTCAAAGAGGTGTTAAATCAGACGACACCTCGATTAAAGCAAGCGGTCAATTTTCATTATCAATTGACAAAGCTACAAATACAACAAATGAAGCATTTTTACTCGTGGAACTGTGGGATGCGGGACAGGGGCCTTTTTTGGGGGGTTCACGACTTGTCAATAAGGGGTTATGATGAAGGACTAGAAAAACAAGATGGCAAAACACAAACATGACAAGGAAGAAGCTACCAATATCAGGCCTTGACAAAAGAAAAAATAATGACAAAAAGAAAAAAAAAACTACCTTACCATAATAAGGTAGATTATTTTGCCAGAGACATAGGTTGAAATGTTTCCTAGCATTAACCTGAAAAAAAAAAAATCTTCAGTCAGCAAAGTAGTCAAAACAACATTGTTCAGCTACCTATTATACAATTGTATCCTGTGTTCAGCCCCAGAAAATTCAACCTTCATTCAAAAAGCACAGACAGACACTAGGGGACACAGTCAGCTGCGTCCCTTTGGTGACGCAGCATCAACCTCCCATGTGGTTCACAATTCTTTGTTTGACTAAACACTTTTTTATTCAGGCATCCAACCACTCAGCGTGTAAATCTCCTATAGTCTGAAATATTTATAACTGTTTCATGTTTCTTTAAAACCAATGCTAACAAAGTGCTGACCACATAAAGTAGGACAACCCTCAACCACTGTAGGTGATTGTCCATGGGTCTTTTAGTAGTAATGACTGGTTGACCAGTCTTTAGTTTATAAAGGTTGGGGGACACTGATCTAATCAATGTAATGATTGATAATGAGGTAGTATGAGTGACAGGTGGTCCTTATTTCAAAAGTTGGGGACCACGGATTTGAGACACAAAAACATCATAACTATAGTTTCAACTTAAAAAGCCAAACTCAAAGAAAGAAAGAAAGCAAGCCAGCCAGTGTGAGAACACACTGTACACTAAAAGTATACAGTAAACAAAGCTGCATGATAATATGCTTGTCAACTCAGTGAACATGTAGGCATGAAGAGAGGACAAGTAGTAGTTCATTCATTCATTCATTCATTTTCTTCTGCTTGTCCGTTGCCGGGTCGCAGGGGTAGCGCCAGGGGCAGCTGGCACCACCCAAATCACATTGCACCATAATGTGAGCCTTCCTGTGGGTGGTGAGCCCACAAGAAGTGATGTGGGTTGGGACGGTGCTATGCTCAGAGCACCTCAGTGGCAACCTGGCGAACCAGGGACCTTGTGGACCCAAGTCCAAGTCCACCACCGCCACACAAGTAGTAGTATGAAATGCAATTGCATTGTACACAGAGGACCCCGTATTATTATATATATTTTTTTCAATCACATTTCCATAAAAGCTAAAGATTTTATCATAGACATACAAGAACCAACCTACATTGCTAAGCCATTATTTAAAAGGATCTAGTGACTACACTGAGACTGCAAATTGTAAGAAAGGGAAAAAAATTAACAGAAGGTGTTGAGTTTCTAGCTAAAGCATGACCAGAGCTACAGGAGTCAGCTGCTAACTGAAACTATCTTGAAGGCCTTCAGGAAATTTATTTCACTGTAAATGGAAAATGACACAGTTTTAGGACACTATAACAGATCAAAAAAACATCCAAACTGGAGCTTTATTTCTGGATCTGCCTCCAACCATTCACATAACCTCTTCTCTCTATATGAACTGCTTTGTTTGTCATTCTGAATAAACACATGTTTTTTTCCTGAATAAAATAAAATAAAATGGTGTGGAAAATGTGCCTCCCACACATGATCAAAGTGAATTGATTTACTGCAGTGGCAGTCACAGGTCTGTGAAAGAGGCAAGCAGATTTTAAGACACAGGTGCAAATAAAGACAAACACCAAATGTGCTTTTTTTTATAAGAAGTCAAAAAATGATTATTATACCAAAAAAGGACATTTTTATTGTGTGTGTACAGAATATGAGCAAATAAAAATGGGCTGTATCCTTTGTTGTCTGTGGCTAGAGTGGTAGAAGGGATTCATTTGAAGTTTTCAGTCCTGTCTTAGCTGTGGTCTGTTGACCAAGCACTAACACCGCAGAAAACATCCACTACTCTCCAGAGATGGGCCAAATACAGGGGAAAACTGCACTGTGCATACGTGTAAAACACCACACAACAGGCTGTAGTTTGTTTAAAAAAAAACAAAAAAAAAACAAGGAAACAACTCTATATGTGACTTGAAAAGAAAAAAAAAAATCCTTCTTCAAATAATTTAGCTTTTTATCAGCTTATCAAAATATTATCCAACAAGTTACAAACGTTCTGTGTGGTTACGTAAGGGTAATAATGCCTGCCTTACAGATTTGCTTTAAAAAAATACAGTTATACTTTGTTGATACAAATTTCAGAAATTGTTGTGTTCACAATGTCACTGTCAAAAGGCTGCCCCTGAATAGCACCAATCTTGTGACCCCTCAAGTCAAACCCAGGACTCTCCGCTCTCTCTCTCTCTCTCTTGGAAGCAGACAAGTTAACATCTAGACCAGGCAAGGGCAATTTGTTTTACTCGTGGGCCACAACTGGTCCTAAAGTTGGACATGGGGTCGATTCAAGAAGAGATACAGTGGATGGATTGTTCGTTGGAAAAGATAATTGGCAAGTTAAAGTCATGTTTAAAATCTAGAATCCTATATATTGATTACACTTTATGATGCCATCTACTGGGGAAACAAAGTAGGGAAAATGCAGAAGTATATGATAATATAGATAAATTATTTAGTTTGGACCAGGTTGGTGGGCCGCATTAGCAAGCTCAACGGGCCACATCCGGCCCCCGGGCCTTAGTTTATTCATGCCTGCGCTAGACTATGCCTATAGTTCAAAGTTTCTGGTTTTAAGCCCCTATAGCAGTGGTTTCAAACTCAATTTCACAGCGGGTCAGAATTGAAAACTGGCATGAAGGCACGAGCCAAACACAGTAAATGAGAAAAAATAACTATAAATGTGGATGTTTTCACTTCTCTCCAGATGTGAACAGCCAACGCTTATTAGTATTAATATGAGAAATTGTAATATAAAAAAAAAAAACCCAAAAAACCCCACATCATTGGTATTTGTTTCCTATTCCGTCTCTTTGTTGTCTTTTCAGATAATTTTCAATGTAAATCTTTCTTTACAGAACAAAGTGTAGGTGCTGTAACGAAAAGACAAATGCCATTTTGTGAGTATGCTAGGTCTACATACTGGTGGGCCAACAACAGTACAGATTTGATTTTATTTCCTGGACCAAAAAATAATTACACTGCAGGCCAGATTTGGCCCTCGAGCCACGGTTTGACAGTTCTGTTTCTGTATGACCAAACCAGAGTGCAGCACAGATAGTACTTCAGAATATTGCTAACGTGGGCTGTGGGGGAGCAGCTCATTGTGTTGAAAGTGTGTTTTTTCAAAGAAACTCTTAGTACTGGTTGTATTTATCTTGTTTTATTCCCTAGTCATTGTTGGTAGAGTGTCTTGTATATTGGTGAATTCAATTAAATAAGCCACATGGATTTGATTCATTTTGAACCTGGTTGTGATGGTGAGGATACAGTAAATTGAGCTCCCGTGATATTTGGCAAATAGGCCATAGACCTATAATGTAGTGGTGGCCTAGCAGTTAAGAAAGCATACCTGGGTTGCTTTCTTGACAAGCTGGTTCTAATCTGCCATTTGCCGCTAAGGTGCTCATAGCACTGTGATGACCCAAATAACTTCCAGTGGGCTCACTACCCACAGCAAAACTGAGAGTATGGAGCAGTGTGATTTGGGCGACAGTTTTGGAGACTGCTAACCCCGCAACCAGATATGTAGATGGGTGAATGAATGATATTTGGCACAAAAGAAAAAAAAAAAAGGCACAGAGCAACCTAGCCTTGTGGGCATTGTCTCTGTCTTTTTTGGTTTGTTTGTTTATTATTGTTTTATATATATATGCAAGGGGAAAACAACTTGCGTGAAAAAAAAAAAAATCCTGTCAATACAGACAGAGAACATTAAATACTAGAAATGTGTTGGCCTATAATTTGATAATGGCATCTTTTGGAGGTGCCAAAAAAACAAAGAAAAAAAAAAAAAGAGAGTGTATTGCCAACAGAGGACACCTGGGGAGAAAATGAGGAAATCCTTGGCCGTATCTCAACTCGCTGTTTGTTTTCAAATGCAAACAGGGCAATACATTTATAATATGATAAAGGCAAAATTTGCCCGCCCCGATGGACTGAGCTGTTGCTGTCAGAAACTAAGTGTGCCTTAGAGAATCAAAATTGCAGGTATGCTTATAAAGATTATATCAGTCTAATTTTGTTTTTAACGTGATTAAAGACTATTTGCAGACAGTGACATTTTGGCATCAGGTATTTTATAGTCACAGTTTCATTAGAGTACCATACTCAAATTTACAAATCAGGTATTCCTTTACTTTCACTCAAGTAGATTCTAGATATGCATTTTTACATGAGCTGAATATAAGCTATGTGAAGACACTTTTACTTAATTTTATAATATTTATATATTGATTATGCCATTTGGAACTTGTCTCCTGGGACCTGATAAATAATTGTCTGGCCAACTGGACACACTGGAGTTAAATATTTAATCTAAATCTGTGATTAAGTTATAATCTTGGACAAATGAACAATTGAAAAATGTTGGTTGATTGGGTGGATACATGACCGAGAAAATTAATGAATGAGGATAGATAGACAAATGGACAGAGAGACAGACTGGCAGGCAGGCAGGCACTTAGATAAATAGATAGATGGACAGACAGACTAATTGTGAAAGTGAATCTCCGTCCACAAGCAACCATCAAGTAAGAACCAAAATTTCAGCTCTGCAAAGAATAATTTCATTTTACATTTTTGCCAATAGAGCTCAACAATTTCTTTATTAATAAATTGTATTCATCAAGTAAAGGAATCTGCAGTAAAACATACATCTACCTACTGTAGTTTTCCTGTCATGTTTAGATAGAATTAATCTATTTCAGTTACTCATGCTTCAAATTATATAAATGATGATTGTCATTAATTTACTGCCACCATGTTAATTATCAGATGTGGCAGTTGAAGAATAAAACAACTTTCTTCTGATATTGTTATAAAATGTGAAGGAAGCCATACTTGAAATGTATGAAAGTCCACCTTGAGGACAAAATGCAGTTGCCCTTTCAGGTCAGGGATTTTACATTTTCTTTTTTTTTATGATTGCATCTGACGTGACAATATTGTCACTTTAAAATTCTGATGTCAACTGATACAATAAGTGGCTGTTTTTCTCCCTAAACTGTGATGTGTCCAAATTCAAGCATTTCAATAATATCAGGCAAAACTCATACACTGGATTATTATTATTATTTTTTTTTATTATGGCAGGAAAACCAATAATTGAATTTTATAGATGTTACAGAGTGATCGTGTTGATAATATGTGCTGGCCAATAATGTGTTGGCCAATGTTACCAGGCATTCCGAGTTGTAACTAAATATATGAACCTATCAAGGTTAAAACAGTCACAAACATCACTTGTGTTCACAGCTGTGTAATGTATATTCTTACTAGATTACAATAACTTTCACTTTTCAGGCATCATATAAAAGAGAACAGGCTGCGCAGGTAAACAGCCAGACCACATGTCACATAACCGTCTCTCTACTGGTATAGATTTTCCATTCGGAATCATCGCTCCCTAATAACATTTCTCCGATACTCATCCGCAGTCCCCTCACACACAAAATAAAACTTTAATAAAAGCTTGTCTCATACTATTTACATTATTTATCTGTGGGTTGTCACGTCTGAGGTCCAGATTGTTTTTTAGGCCCTTAGGCCTCGACCAAGGAATTCCATTCCACTCTATTCCTTCTTTCCCGGCTGCTGCTGCTGCTGCTGCTGCACCAATCATACAGTTCCAGTGCAGGACATATATTTAAGGCTGTCAATGTTTCGTAGTTAATTTTACTGAGGGAGCATCTATCAAGTTTTAATTTAGCATATATTGCTTTTTATGTTTGAGTTAGTTTAGGTGCACAGTCATCGATTTGATTTCCCTGACTATATTTCAAAAGTGAGGAGAATAATTCTCATACAAGTGGCATTGTGTGCAGTCTGTACGTTTGACTTTTTAAATAA
>JAFBJS010001456.1:4644-18897 GCA_016785265.1 Paraplagusia blochii | reverse complement strand
GATAGATAGATAGATAGATAGATAGATAGATAGATAGATACTAATAACAAAGACACAGGTGACTGGGATAACACTGATTACCCATTAACCCACAAACAGCAGCAAGACGCATAAACAGACGCCACGCAGCCACTCTGGAATAATTCCATCTTGCGAAGGTAAAAAATAATTCCACACAATCATTGTTTTCATCTCTAGTGTTATCTGACGTGTCTCCGTCTTTTAAAAGTGAGCATGCATGAGTACTTCATACAAAAAACATGCAGATGAGAACTTTGAATATATGGAGAGGTGTGAACTGTAAATAAGTGTATGTCTCCATGTGGAGAGCTGCCAAGGGTTTCTGTTATCTTCACACGGTTTAAACAACAGGGAATGACCAAGATTAATGCTGGGAGATGTGCTGTAGCACTGCCAAACAGTATATAACTTTGCCATGTATTATTTATAATAGAGAAGCATTTTAATTAAAGGCTATAAATCTGTGCCGCTACATGCTACTCCAGGAACTAAAGGTAAAAGTGGTTGTGGTGGATAGGGAGAAAAAAAAAAATAAAATATATATATATATATATATATATACAGTATATTAAAAGAGATTATACAATGTAGAACATGCACGTATGTATTTGTAATGAGGGTATGCGTTCCTACCACTACTCACTCCTAAAGATGAGACACTCAAAGTGCTAGACATCGCATGTGGGGACACATTCCTGGTCCTTTCTTGCTGCGCTGGTGTCACCACAGGGAATCATTACAAGATCCATCAGACGAAAACAGCATGAACCCTTTTGGAGGCTGCACTGTGAAACCTTTGCTCCACAAGGCCGAGCAAATCCCTTAAACCTGAAACCTGCAGAGTTTTCATGCTTAGGTGATGAAGGTTTAGATGTATATACATGCAACTCCACAGGGGGCATCAGGGGGTTCGTTCTGCAGAAAGGACATGGAAATCCAACGTGAGATTCACTTCCTCACCATCCTGTTAATGGCTGATGAAAAATGCATACACTACTGTGTGTGTATTTCATCTCAAATGATAACATTTATTTTTCATCTCATGAAAGCCCCAAACCCATGGTGGAGCATAAACTCTAACCTAACCTGTCACTTCCTATTCCAGCTAACTGTGTCAATTCTAAGTAATTTAATACAATGGATATGCTTTAGCAAGAACACAAAGGGTTTCTAGTTTCCAGAAACGTCTCATGGGGTTTTGCTTTTACCAAAGAGCACAATATGACTCTTACATGAGCTTAATGTTTATACATTTAATGCTTTTTTATTTATTACTTTTGATCAACAATCACTCCACCCATAGAATATGGTTAAGACATTTGACACTGGTAATCTAGTGACTAGATAAACAGATATAAATATGTTATAATCACCATGGACTGGATTCTAGTCCATGGTTATCAAACTCTTTTTGGTTCTTGCAAACTGTTTACATGAACAATCATAACATAATTATATATAAATAAAGATAAAGATGCAATTTTATGCTGTTTGTTTTTACACTCAAATGTTCTGTAGATAAATGTCTATCTTCTTCTTTTCTTTTTGTCCCTTTCTGTCCCAGAGGTTGCGACAGCGAGTCAACAATTTCCATCTCACCCTGTCCTCTGTATCCTCAACCCTAACTCCAACTACCTCCATGTCCTCCCTCACTGCATCCATATATCTCCTCCTTGTCTCCTACCTGGTAGCTCCATTTCTAGCATCGTCCAATATATCCACTGTCCCTCCTCTGAACATGTCCAAACCATCTTAATCTGGCTTTTCTAACTTTTTCTCCAGACTGTACAAAACATTTTTTTTTCCACTTAGAACCATGGTATGTGTATTATTTATTCTTTTTTTTTTTTATTATTTATTTTTTTTTTTTTTTTTTTTTTTGTCCTCTTATTCATTGCCAAGTCACTGGTGAAGAAGTCTCCACTACTGCCAACCAAATCACACTGCTCCATACTGTGAGCTTTCATCTGGTTGGTTAGGCCACTGGAGGTTATATAGGTTGGGACAGTGTAATGTTCAACCTGTCTGGGACACTGCTGATTAGGCTTAGGACCTCTGCTGGTTGCAAAGTATCATCTGGAAAAAGTGAGTTTGACTCTTCCAACCACTTCCCTCTGGCAGGTGACTGTGGTCCATCATGAAAAAAAAAAGTTTCAGTTCCAACTGCTACTGGACTACTCAACAAAACAGAGCTGACACCATCCCACACACACACGCACGCACACACACTCCACCACTGCAAGGACATTTCTCTTCATTCATTACATTAATGCTGAGCATTGAAATGCCATATGCATAGCATATTTCTATATTCATATTTTATTGTTCTTTTATGTGGGTACTCTCTTTTACTCTTTACGCCAGATTGAAACCAGAGAGAGAGAGTGTTTTGGCTCAGCAGCCCTAAGTTTGGCATCCCTGCACTTGACGTATGGATACTGTGTCATATAGAAAAGCAGCAGCATGAGTGTGAGCACTTCACAAAACAGATTAATCACACAGACACAAACTCTCTTGAACTCCCTTATTAATGTGCACCTATGAGAGGAAAATAAACCCGCATCATCTCCAACGCTGCAACCTGTCATTACTTTCCATTACAAAGAAAAGACACGGTTTAATGCATCCCTGTATCTGAAAAGAGCCTCAGGGGCACAAGGGGAGAGGAGAGGCCATCGCTTATTACGTGGCAAAAGACAAAGAACCTTTGAAAGCCGAGCTCCACGGGGGCTTAAGGAAAATGATTAATACCCTTAACAAATGTTGTAAAATCCTCTCATTGAATGGACTTTAAAAGGCAGTGCTGAGAATCCTGTAAGAGTAGAGGAGGGATTCTATTAAATTAAAAAAAAAAAAAAAATTTAAAAAACAGACAAAACTCTCACATTTGAGCCTAAAATGACGTGTACTACAATGAATGCACTACAAATGGTTTTATTTGCTCCCAGGGGCAGAGTACACAATTTACTGTAAAGGTAAATGTAAGAAGTGACGTGAGGTGTGAGCATATACGTGTTGTTAACTACTTAAAGACAAATAACAGATATCACATTGACATACAGTATCCCCTTATTTTCCTATGGCATTTATAGGTATATGTGTAGGTAACTATGTATGTTGGTTTGATTTGTACAGTTTTACAAGTGCCAAGTGATAGTTGAGCCATTATTTCTGGTGCCTATATTGAAGCTAAGTATAAACTACACATAACGCGACGTCTCTCTAACCTTGTGGAAATGCACACAGATCGGTAATGACATGTTTTTCCCCTTCCAACTTCCCGTATCTGGCCATAAATAAGCCGTAAATACACGAGGGAATGGTAGCTAATTAGAAGTGACTGTGACAGGTGAATGTAGAATCCAGGCAAAAAAAAAAAAAAACAGGCACACGAGGGAGGAAAAAAAAAAAAGTCTGGGGGAGATGAAAAAATGGAAGCTGCAGTGTGACTGTCTCGATAGCACTGACACTTCTGCCTTTACAACGACCAACAACAGAATTTCCATCCTTCTCTGGAATCACCTGGGTATGAGAAAACAGAGGGACTTTTCTGTTGTCATTCTGCCCAGAAACAGAAGGTCGTGTCACACATTTCAAAGAAACGGGCAAATACGTGTCAAGACTTCATTCTGGCAAGTGTACTGTAGGTTTCACTTTTAATCCAAAAATACACGTATTGTTATTGCGGTTTAAAAAAAAATATCAATCCATACTAGTAGAGGACTATTTACAACATTATTTGTTTTTTTTTTTCTTTTTGTTAAAGAACGTACGGTAAAAGATTAACTGGCAAAGTCAACGTTTTTCTTTTTAGACATGTTGGGTCCGAGCCACTTGCTTTCTCCGGACATGGCAATATAGTCTGGAGATCATTTTGAAAGAATCCGAGTCTATATGTTTGTGCGTGTGTGTGTGCGCGCATTCAAGTGTGCTGCACTAATATTGGAAGCTGCTCCTGGTGGAACTGTGCCAACTGAGAGACAGCAAAGACAGCACAGGGAAGACAGAGTACAAAGTAAACAGGAAACAGACACTGGAGAAAACAGTGGAGCGAGGACATAACTCATGCATGAGGAAATAAATAAACACACACACACGCAATACATACATACATACATACATACATATATACATATATATATATATATATATATATATATATATATATTACAGACACACTGGCCCAGATGGTTAGACTGTTCATGAAGCCCACACTTAACCTTTTGGCTTTTCTCTTTTTTAGGAGTTGCCACAGTGAGTCCATTTGTTAACTCCAACTACCTCCATTGTCACCCCCACCACATCCATCAATCTCGTCTTTGTCTCCTACCTGGTAGTTGCATCTATTTTTCTTCGACCAATGTACAGTATCCACTGTCCCTCCTTTGAACATGTCCAAACCATCTCATTCTGGCTTTTTTTCCAAAACATTTGTGCGTTTGTTTGTTTTTGCTTTTTTTTTTTAAACTGTTCTTTTTTTAAATTAGGAAATCTTCAGAAATAAAAAAAGGTAGCATAAATCATGGGAAATATAAAAATATTTGCAAAAAAAATATTCTTTAAATTCTATCATGAACCAGATATAGCATGTTTACTGGATTCTACAAATGGGTCAAATTTTACAATTATTTTAATAGAACCAATTACTTTTATCCCTGAAATGATATTCAAGTGGGTGCAGTAATGATAGGAAGAGTCTGTCATTGTACTCGATGACCTAATTACACTGTTCGTATGTAACAAACATGACACTTCATGTGTATATGCAACATTTCCTGCTATACAGCGGTTATATTTGTCTGAAAATTTATAATCTGGACGGGCGCTTTGGCAACTGGACAGTAAAATAAAAAGATTTGTATTTCATTCTTTTTTGTGTCCAATATTCTTTTATGTTTTTTTTTTTTTTTTCAGAATCCAGTTCTGAGCTGGACTAGTCGGTTCTTGAGCCAGATTTGGGCCATGGGTTGCCAGTTTTGTAGATGTTATTTATACTACTATACTATTGTTACTTTAAGTATACTGCTGCTTTATAGAGTTCAGAGAAGCAATTCATCATTTTTCTGTTGAAACATCATTACAGGCCTTCAGCCCACACTCACCTCGCCTCTATGTGGAGAGAATGAAAAAGAGGACCATGACTGTTATTAACTAGGGGTGTATGTACCAGTATACGTGGAAAAAAGGTATTGTAAGGAAGAGAGTTGTTTTTTTTTTGCCTATGACTAAATACAGTAGCTTTTATATCAAAAAAATGTTTTCTTCCCAACAGAATTAATTGCCCCACAGTCATTGGTTATTCATGACAGTCAACAACATTAACAAAATGTTGTATTGTATTAAAAATACAATAAGAATCATATACTACTGATAGATTTATTTAAGGCTTTGAACTAGAACTTTTTGGGAATTGGTTTGTAAAGAACAGAAATGGTATTTTAATGTTTCTGGTATTGGGTTCTACCATTGATAAAAAAATCCTGTCTGATGGTCCACCCACTCTCTCCATTCAGTGAGTGAACATCACAGGAATAGAACGTCATCTGGTTGTTGTAGTTTTTTTTTTTTTTTTTTTTTTTTTTTTCTGTTCTGGAACAGTTTTTTTGTTCTAGAACAAGTCAAGTCTATCAGTATTGCAATGAAAAAAATTACTCACATTTTGACAAAACACAATTAATGAATTGTTTTAACATTTTTTTTGACTGAGGAAGGTAATCAAACAGTAGCTGAAGTCAGTGCTATGCTCACTGCACCTGCAGTTTAACCTGGTAACTAGTGGGCTCGAACCTGAAATCGTCCAGACCCAAACATGCTTCTTTAACCACCGAACCACCACTTTGGATGAACCTTCAAAAAAAAAAAAAAAAAGGTTTATAATCAATATGTATTTAATGCTGAGGAGGCCTAATTTGCTTTAAGATTTAAGCTGCCTGCAACCACACCAGCAAAATCCTCTAGCTGTGATTATACACACAGGCAGCAGCCTATAAACGGATGTGTAGGCCTCCTAATGAACCCAAGAACAGACATCAGACAACAGATGGATACAAGTTGCACAGCAGAGGAGGGGGATTGCAAGCTGGAAGATAGGAGAACAAACCAGAATAGATCGGAGATTTAATGCCTGGCTGGTGTGTTGCAGAGAAACGCTACATACTGTATGTATGACCACAATGTCGACAGGAACTGCAGCGGGTGATCACTTCAGATATGAAGGTGAAAAGACCAAAATTAAAGAAGGGACAGTCTTTTAGCTAGTGTTTGGAGACAGCAAATGTCGATATATATATATATATATTTTTTTCTTTTTATTCTATAATAGCTAGAGTAAATGTAAATGACCAAATTGTTTTCAACTTAAATAAATATTCCCTCTGCTCTGACAGCAGTGTTGGTCTAATCAATGCTATCACACTCACCCCTGTTGTCTCTAAAATAAGTCTCACTCTTATAGTGTCCTCTGCCTTCTTCCTCTATGTCCATACCTGACAGGTCCAGGTCCAAGGACCAGGGAGTCTGGACCACTGGTCTAAATAAACAGTAATGTGTTACACAGAAATCTTTTAACTCTGAAAAGTGAAAACTTGGAACCTCTGAAATATTGGGTAACTAGAAGCCCAGGAGGGGGATGTAAGTCTTTGCTCAAGGGTAATTTTCTCACATGGGTTCCATAATCTGTTAAGTTAAGGATACAATATTGCTCTTAGCTTTCTAGCTATGTCATCTATGTGAGCAATAACAGGAAAAAGGAAGAAATATAATCACAAAACAAACCAAATATTAAAGTTTGAAAAATATGTCAGGCAATACAATATACTCTTATATATATATATATTACTTGTGTGTTGTTCATGAAAAATTATTAAAAAAAAAACCTAAAAACTATTTAAGCAGATTATAGATGGATGTATACATCTTGCTGCTACAGGTGTTTTACACTTTTCAATCTAATTCTTAAAAAAAAAAAAAAAAAAAAAAAAATTGTAGGTGCTTTTCCTTTAGTATTCTGTCCACAAAGTTCTCTCTTCAGTAAAAAAAGAAATGATAATGAAACTGACCCACACATGAAGACAGAACATGTGACTAACTACATTAGTTAGTATCTGAAAAAAACAGCTAGAGAAAAGCAAATTGTAGGTGCTTTTTCTTTGAGACTCAACACTGATTGTTTCTTTCCTTAGCAGCAACACATGCTGCTCATTTAATTGATGTATGAGTGGCCCCTTTTTCCTCTCCTCAGCACCTGATAATGTCTCTGTGACAGGTTACACTTTAATTTCTATTAAACGCTTGGGAATGACTGACAGTTTGTTCAACGCTCCCTGCAATTGGCAGGATTGTCTTTTCAGTCACCAAGTAAACAATAGGATTGCTGAATGGTGAATAGTTTTTTTTTTTTTTTTTAACTTCTGTTTATTTAATGAGCATGCGGTTTCATTACACAGACATGCTCTGTATTGAGCTTCATTAAGTTGCCTGCTGATTTTCTTTTTTTCTTTTTTTGCTCAAACATTTTTAATTGGCGGGGAATCAAATGGAAGGAAGGAAACAAGATGCTTTTCATTTGGTTGTAAAAGCAACGATTAATACTACTATTTACTTTCTTTTTCTATAGTCACCTAATACGTTCTATAGTAAGGATCATTGTGGACGAGCCGCTCTATCATTATCAGTTATTATAAGCAACAATGGCCACTTAAGAGTGGACAATGTTTTTTTCTCTTTTTTTTTTTTTTGTTTCTGTTTTGTTGGATACAAATCAGTCAGTGCACAGGGGAAATAGTAACTTCGAGGGCAATTAATCTTCAGTTTCTTCAAGACGTTTCACCTCTCATCGAAGAGGTTGTTTCAGTTCCAAATGACTACAGTTGGGCGTGAGGCCATACAGGGTTGTAGGTGGCAGGTACGGTACGGTGGGTGTCGGACGAAGGGTGCATATACTTCATGAAGTGTACATAAGGAAACTACCTTTCCGTACACTCAGTAGTATGGCCTCCAATGCATTTGAAATGCGCTGATGCAAATGCATCCCTCCATCTCAGCTTCTGCCGCCTACGGTCAGAGATGGGGGAGAAAGAGAGACCAATATTATTGGTGGATAAAAGATCGTGTCTTACCCGTCTACTCTGTGGAGAGGATTCTGCAGATTGACGTACCGTATTTTCATGACCAGAAGGCCCACCGTACTAAAAGGCACAGTCTCAGTTTTGTGCGCCATTACTGTATTTAACACATATATAAGACGCACCTGATCATAGGTCATGGGTCCACGCCCACACTCCCCCCTTTAAAGTTCTGGTTACTACCTCCGCCTTAAAATAACACATATATGGCGCACCACACATTTTGAAGAAAAACTTTTATGTGCACCGTTTAGACGTGAAAATAAAGTATACGGCTTTCTTTACTCCTCTCTCAAACACTTTGTTTTCTCTGGTCAGTATATGGATATGCGCATCCACAAAGCCCTTGTCCTCCAGATCTAAGTGATGATCATAGACCTACTCTGATGAGCTGGCTCTTCTTCTGTTGTTTCATAGCTATGCACTCTGTTTATGGTGGGTTATTTTATCCTTTGAATTGATTAATTTTTGTCCAATGGATTAATGGGTTTAAAATAAAAAGGAATGTGATGATCTTTAAAATATTTTCCTTTAAGTGCTTATATAATCTATATAAGTGTTGATATAATCTAAAATAAAGTTATTATTGGTTTAATCTGTTTTTTGTACTGTTTTTAGTGGATTTATACAGTACGGGTCAAAATGACCCGCAACATAAACAACATTTTTTTTTTTTTTCAACATAATACAAGGGTTAAAGTTTTTTTCTGTTGGTTTTGGCTACTCTAAATGGGCCTTAATTTAGGGTAGACACGGGCTTTTTAAAGCTTCTCTAATAAAGGCCTGGCCCTTAGCCTTGGCATCCTCTTGTGAAAGGGTGTCTGGGTCTGTGATTTAGAGTTGTGATAACCCCCAGTTTGTGTTGTAATGGATGATGTGGAGAAAAAAAAGAGGATATTGATCAGTGTGTTTTGGTTCCTCAAAAATCTCATCGTAAAGGTTTCTGTCTTTGTTTATGTGCACTGCACAGTCCAGGAAGGCCAAAACATGTTGGAAGTCCAACATGTTTTGTGAAGTGTTCCATTGGCATCTGTACCAATGTGATGGTGAATTGTCTATGTAGGAGGCTTATGCCCCACGCCTCATCTCCTCCATATAGAGGGGGACTACAAGGAGAGATACTAGAGACCCCAACTTCAACTTTTATTTGTTTATAGTGCCAGATCATAACAACTGTTATCTCCAGGCACTTTACAAACAAGCACGCATTAAAAACAAGAATAAAAACGAATATATAGAGATAGCCCCTGCCCTTATAGACCCTCACACAGGCTGAGGAACAACTCCCAAAAACCCAGAAAGGGAAAAAAAAAAGGAAGAAACCTCAGGGTGATCAACAGTGGAGGGGATCCTCACCCAGGACGGACAGGTGGGCTAACTAAACATTAGCAAGTAAAAACTAAAAATTATTTTAAGACTACATATAAAAGAAGGGCACTATAAAGTCCATTCATGGTCCAATCAAGCCCATATGCTCCATAAGACGAAGTCCAGATCAGACCAGAGTAAGACCCATGGCCCATTTAAATTTTGTGCTTAGAAGTTATGGTTAAATTGAAAGTAGGTGATGGTAATATGCAGATCTGGTCCGGGCTCAAGGCTGTTTGGTCAGCTAGGGTGTTGTCTGCCAGTGAGCCTTTTCTGGTCATGTTAATTGGAACAGATGCTCAGATGCAGGTGGAAAGTGAAGTGACATCAAAAGAACCCATTGTCCTTTCTGGTTTCAGTTTTATTCATTTGACTTCATCAGCAATCTCTTAAGAGTTTTCTTACCTGATGTGGTGTGTTACGAACCAATGATAATAATATATAGGAAATGTTTGGGTCCAAAGGGGGGCTTCATCTTGTGTGCTATAGGAAGTTTGTAAATATATGGAATGCAGCCGGGGTGTTATTTGAAATATTGGTTCTGGTTATTAAACGTGCGTATCCTACTGTGGGGGGTCTGTTGTGTTGAGGATGACTGTAGATCTTTCTTTGTGGGCCTTTAGGGTGGAAATATCCAAGTCCGTTTGGTGTGATGTCATCGCTTTTCTCCCTTTTTTCTCTCTAGGGTGGTATTAGAGGGTGTTTCTCTTGGCACTGGCCAGAGTGGTTGTTAACTTCAGTCGGAGTTGCATTGCCTCTGTGTTAGACGGTCTCAGTTGCTGTGATGAGATCCACCACCCGCAGCTGGTTCACAGTGATGGCAAAGTTGAGACCTTTGGCTAAAACATCATTCCCTGGTGGGGTTAGGGTCCTGTCAGAAAGCTTATTGACCCAGTTCTCATGGTTTCCCTGGTGTAGGGTGGCATTTTTTTTTTCTTTTTCCCATGTTAGTTCAGGAGTTAAGGGTGTGTGTCCTGTTAGAAATAAAATATTACCGTTCTGCTATTCTTTCTTTGTGTTTTTTAAACTTTTGTGCCTTGTTTTCTAGGAGGACTAGATGTAAACTAATGACTTTTGCACCTCTCTAAAGTAATGTTATGTAGCACTACTCTCCATAGAATTTTTACTCAGAGTAGGCTTTGGGTTCATTAATTGTAATTAAGTACCTCAGGTATTTCTATTAAATGTAGTTTGGAATATTTTCATAGTTAACTGATTGGCTGACTCAGGTTTTAAGGAAATAAACAACAAAGGTTTACTTCAGGTTTTAAAAGGTTGACAAACATTATGACCAAATACCAGAACAAAAACAATAAGTCTGATTAAACACATAACTTAAGTGATTTACCCAAAGTTCAAGTGAAGTTTAACTTTGGGTAAAATCATGTGGTACACTAATTTTGGCACCAAAGTACCAAAATTAGTGTACTATTTTTCTACATTTGAATAAATTACCATAACCTTTATATACTTAAACAACTCGAATGGGTCCACACTCATTCACACACAAAAAAAAAAAAACACCTGGCAAAACAAAATAAACCCGTTGAAAACCTGATGCAGTAACTTGGGTTTGATGAGATCCAGGCTTCAGAGATCCTTATACAATATAACAGTTTTACCTCCAAAGGAAGGTGCTGCAAGAAGGGGTAGCTTCTCCAGAGGTGATGAGGTCATGAAGACAAAGGCCACAGCTGGGCAAAATCAGGCTACCATGCTCCCACACCGAGAGTATGATGATATCCAGGTTGAATCCCATTGATTTTACTAGTCAACGACAGTCGTTCAGCTTAGCAGTGGGACTAAGCTTAAAATCTGACACAAGCTACGAGCTGGTACTTCATTTCACTGTAGCAGTAGCTTTGAAATAGTGTCAAGCCGACAATATTATCACTGCAAAAACAACAAATCTACATGTGATCACATGGTCATGTGCCTCCATTGTCTCTCCTTCACCTGTCATGCCTTGAATCTTTCCCTCCTGTCCTTTTAAAAACAAGGCAACCAATCACACACTTCCACACGCTCACTTCCTGCCCTCACCTATACCTGGCAGCTGGACCAATAAATGAAAAGGATCTGTCACTACTTCCTTCCTGTTAACCAAAATATTTGACAATATAAATTTAACTTAATATTCTAACAAGGTTACAGTTATATCAAAAGTTGATAATTAATTATAAAATAATAAATAAATTAATTAATAAAATAGTATCTATATGAAAAAAACAAAAACAAACAAACAATAAGAACTCTTTGCCTTGAAGATCTTATGAAGAGTCTTTAATGTTTTTCTTTACTATGACTTGGCAACAGTAAATTGCTATTGCATTACTTTTATTGAATTATTATTAATTTTAATTTCTTACCATGTATTAATGATACATTTATTTTTCATTTTGGGCAGGATGATGAATCTCAGCAATACGTTGAGACGTTAGCTATGTCGGAAAGACCTACTTTCACATGATTTTGATTGAATGTAAAAGGCCCTGCATAGTAGATCTATGCTTAACGATGCAGCATAAGGGGGAGTAGTTGTAGAGTATATCATCAGAAGTGAAAAAAATACACATGAAATCACATATTTTACAGTTCATAATGCGTATATATTCAACTGAAACCCCTATGAAATGGTTAAACACTGACATGTATAGATTTTTTTTTTTTTGTCCAAAGAAGCAACAGCAAAACAAATAACATGAAATAATAATAATAATTGCAACAAATACTTTTGGATATGCAGCTTTGCGCCCATGAAGACAAATAGAATGCATGTATTAATTTGATTTTATAGATAAGAATTTTCTTTTCAAGGAAGAAAACACCACCATAGAGAGAGACATATGTCAAACAGTCCTTCTTAAGCATATTTCTTTCGCACTGCACAGGAAAACACTTTAATTACACGGCTAATGAAAAGTCAAGTGTTTCTGCCAGAGTACTAAACGACGTGGGCAGCAGCACCAAGTCTGTGGATGATATGGAATATTAAAAACAGATTTGGCTGAAAGTGTGATAAGCAGATCTGATTTCATGGATTCCTCTCTCTGAGGAAGCCAGGATATGCCTGGCTGATCATTCTTTATTATTTGGCTGCTTAGCAGCTGAAGGAAAATGGCGACATTTCTATTAAGGGAAATAAAGTTGGGTTAAGAGTGCAGTTAGTGCCAGAAGTAATAAACAACATTTTTGTGATTTCAAGTTGATTAACACTTCTGTAACATATATTATGTTATTATGTGTATATATATTTTGCTATGTTTAAACGCACACAGACATCATCTAGGCTAGTGTATATATATGTATGTACAAAGAAGAAGATATATATGTACATAGAAGAACAACGGAAGAGTCAAGGATGTTGTTACCTTAGAACTGCCTTTGAATTAAGACAGACAGAACTCAGTCTCAACAGTTTGTCTTAGATCAGGCTTCAAAGTCAGACCCTGGGACTAAATCTGGTCCCTGGTGTAATTATATCAGGCCCACGAGATCATAATAGGGTTGCACTACAATAAATCCACTGTTATCGAGCCACCATTTATGAGCTGTTTTTTATAAGCAATGTAAATAAAAATAAAATGAAAAAAATTAATACATTGAATTTAAAATTGTAAGCTCAATATGATAGCACATTCATTTTAAGGTGTTCTTTTGTCATCAACTTCAACTTTTATTTGTTTATAGAATACAAAAAGACAATAATAAGAAAGAATAGCCCCTGCCCTTATAGAATGTGAATTTAAAAGGTGAATTTATCAGCAGTAAATACAAAAACTAATGTCTACAAATAAAATAAGGTAAATTTAAAGTCCATTCATTGTCTAATCAAGTTCATTTTCTCCATAAGGCAAATATGGCAGGATGTGTCACACTAGAGGCTGATAACAGAAGCTCCAAATCTAGATTTAGATTTATCCATGGAACCACAAGAAGACCGGCTCCTAAAGAACGAAGAGTTTTAGTGGGCCCATAGGGTTGTTGATAGGACCTGTAATAAAGGCCAGTAATAAAGATTTTGGTATTGGATGAATGGATGGTTGGATAGATAGATAGATAGATAGATAGATAGATAGATAGATAGATAGATAGATAGATAGATAGATAGATAGATAGAGACCCTAATCAGAGTATAAACAGAAGACTGACAAGCAGCCTGTGGACATAATGCTCTGGCCACACCCTGACCCTCACACTCCGCCTCCACAGGACCACAGCTTCATGCATCGCACCGAGTAAATGTGTCTTCTGGTGCTGTGATATCAAGGGTTTGCTTCCTGGAAAAGAATGTTGTGTCCAGTGACCGGTGCCTTCCAATGGACTCACAACCTGCAGGAGGGTTCTTATAGTGGCCATGCTGCCAATATAATCCTGGACTAGATAAGCAGGTGAAAGTAGATCGATGTAAAAGAAAATCACAAGAATAAGAATCGTCTCACAATCCAAATGATACCACACAATACCATGAGTTGTTTCATTATCAAGGTTTTAAATAAAAACACCCCTGACTATTTGTCAACATGGCGCATCCTTTAGGTTAGTAAGTTTTCCTCCCTTGACCTTGTTGTTGTAAACTGGGTTATAAAGTCCTGAAAAACAGTATTTACTGTAGCTCTACCTCAGTGGGAATCAAAAGGATAGCCAGGAGCTCCTGCTTACTGTTGGATGCTCTTGGTTAATATTTTATTTGTTTCATTTGACATTGACCCCTCTCCCCCTGCCATTTTGTTCCAAGTAA
>JAFBJS010001454.1:46704-57960 GCA_016785265.1 Paraplagusia blochii | reverse complement strand
TAGTGGGAAAGAGTAAACACTGATACACAGAGTTTTTCAAAGCTAAGGGTTCACTAATATTTGATTGTCACACAAAAACTACTTTTCCATTAAAAAAGAAACATTACCATCAAATTATAAGAACCTATATACCTACCTATAAGAAGCTATGAGCTAACCAAGGACATATAATAGTAAACACTGAAATACAGAGTTTTTCTTAGCTAAGGGTTCACTGATATTCGACTGTCATAAGTGTTTATTAATAGAAACATTACTATCAAATTATAAGAACTTCCCTAAACAAAGTAGTTAATTAGAAGTCTCTGAAATGTAGCCAAAAGAGTTAAATTTTAAGCCAAAATACCCTAAGGTAAAATTAGCTCAAGCTCGAGATATCATATTAACGGCTCAAAGAAGCTTATCTTTGATTTTTCTTTTTATCATTAGGCTCAGGGTCGATTACACGGTTAAATGTTAGCCCAGTGACAGGGAGCCAACAACGAGCGACTGTCAGTCTGAAGATAACCAGGAGTTCTTCCGGTACAGTTCGACCGCCACCTGTTTACAGATGGTGGTCATGTGACTGGCTACAGATGGACAATGTGCTCTGATTAGTTGAGACATGTTTTCAATGACTGTGACCAGTGTCCACAGGTTTGGACTGGTTAATGATTATGTACTGTGGAGATAAGATAACAGGGGGCGCTAAGGAGAAGTTAGGACACCATTATATTGTCATATATCATTACACGCTCAACAAAAGTAAACTCTCATGACAATATAGTAGCTGTTTTTGTTTATATATACAGTATATAATATAATCTTTAATCTTAATCTGTATGTGTTCTCAATATGCACAAATACATTTTTTGTTGTTTACCTTTAATGATTTTTTCAGTGCATTCATTTTATCTTTGTTAAAAAAAAATTAATGTAGGGTTTGTTCTTTTTGCTACTTTCGCTGTAGCTTTTTTATTTTTTAAATCTTTATTTATGTTTAAATGTTTTTTTTAGTTTGCAGGCATAAAAATAAAAAAGTGTATGTCATCCACTATGTACATTTGTATTTGGTAGTTCATTTATTCATCAACATCTGATTATCTGTCACCGAGTCACAGGGGGAACTCCACGACTGACACCCAAATCACACTGTGAGCCTTCTTATGGGTTGTGAGTCCATTGCAAGACATGTGGGTCGGGACAGTGCTATGATCAGAGCACCTCTGTGTCAACCTGGCAGCTGGTGCAGTCATACCCAAAGTCTACTCCCTTTGAATGCTACGCCAATACTGATGCCTATTTGTTGAAAGTTTTGTTTTTTTTTAAACTTTATAAAACACCAACTACAGTATTGCAGCCATGTAAACATGACTGAGCAAAGGTTTTACTAAACATCCATTATCCTTTTGATTTAATGAACAAACACATTGTCCCATCAGAACACTGGAGTGATAATTGATGGAAATGGGCCTTTACACACTATGGGGTAAAAAGTAAAAAAAACAGAAATTTGAAGTTTTCTTCGTTGAACAAAAACAGTGCTTTTCTGAGTAAGTAAAGTGACTCCAAACTCTCGAACAGTTATGTATATCTTTCACTCGTTCTTAGCTAATATGTGGCAAAAGTCACATGAGGTTCATAATTTTAATTTAAACTTCTAAGTAAACACTTCAGGCACTTCTTCTGGACAGTTTCCCACACACTTCCTACCATACCTAATGGATGTATGTGATGCTATAAAGAAAGAACACACAAACACGGCTCCACCAGGCGTCCATTGTCCCCGGGTTCCTGTTTGGACTGTGGTCAAAGCTCCAGACCAGTGTCACGACATGGTCTGTCCTCTGTGGGTTACGTCAGTGCGGTGAATATTTCAGAGGTTTGAGGTGTGAACCTTCACACATATCCAGTGACACCTGCATCAACAATGACCCGTCTGTCCTTCTGTCACTGCTCTTGTGTTTGGAGACACATGAGAGTAGGAGGACAGGGCAGCAGTTACCCAATGCTCTCTTCTCGCCACTCCTACTTTTACATGAAGAGCTATTCTAGGGATAAAAGAAAAGCTGTGAGGCTCCTACTGAGTTCAGAAGGTCCGGAGGCAGTGGGAGTGGACATAGTACAGATACTGTGGATGGTTCCAGACCACAGGTCACCAACCTTGAAACTGAGAGATACTTCAAGGCCTCTCAGTAATACGAAAAAGCTACTAGCTTGATACAGACCTGCTGAATGTACCAATGTATCTAGGAGATACAATAGGGACCACTCTTCTAACCATCATAACTGAACCTACGGGTAGTGGTGGCTCATTGGTTAAGGAATTGGACTTAGGTCTGGAAGGTATCAGGTTCAAATCCACTAGCAAGGCTATCACTGAGGTCCACAGGGCATGGTTCCATCCCCACTCACTGCTCCATGAGCAAAGTTTTAGAACAGACCCTGCAGGCACCGTAGGTAGTCCATGTGGCTGGCGACCACTGTTCTGGACACTTAAGTCTTCCAGTAGATATATTCCTATATCCTCAAGAAAGTCTTTGTCTATTTTAGATTTTTTCATTTTTGTTTGAAAGGACAGTTTTTAAGGTTTGTGCTTCGAAGCCAGTAGGTCACTGGATCACTGCTATTGCAATTCCCTTTGTCTTGACAGTAAAGTGTAAGATGGTCTAGAGGAGTAGAACCACTAGAGTTCCCTCTGACATCAACCAGAAACTGATGAAGTTCCTCAGTTGAGGAATGAAACGTCTTTCAACTCCAAGAAGAAGTCCAGTTGCTGACGACTAAACCCTTTTTGGGTATTGGGTAAGTGTAGATGTTGTCTTGTAAGGATGTAAACTAGCGTTTCAGCCTCAAAAATGTATTCCTTCAAATCTATGGGGTGGAAAACATTTCAAACCGTTTGTACTGTATTACTGAAAAATGCTTTGTTCCATTAATACTGCACTATACATCGCAAATATATCATGAGATGTCTTTAGGGAGTACACCAGTGGTTCTCAAACTATGGTACCAATCTGACCTTCTATGTTACTGTTGTAAGGCAGGGGAGTCAAATACACTATGCAGCCCATGAAACAATATTTTTTTTTACACACCAACTTGTTTTGAAAGTGAAATATTACTGTACTATACTGTACTTTACTATATTATTGTTATCATGGCCTCATTTATTCAGAGGTTTCACTGCAAGTCAACAATGATGGTAATGTTCATGTTGGATGCAGTTGGTAAAGTGTTAGACTTGTTGGACTATTCACTATTATTAAATGCTGTTTTCCCATCCATGGAGACCAGTGTTGATCGACTATTTGATTGATAAAAGTCTGGTGTTGCATGTTCTCCAAAAAATAAATTTACTGTAATGATGTAAACTTCAGACCATCCATCCATCCATCTTCATCCGCTTATCCAGAGCGGGGTCGTGGGGGCAACATTCGTAGGAGGGATACCCAGACTTCCCTCTCCCCAGACATTTCCTCCAGCTCATCTGGGAGAATCCCAAGACGTTCCCAGGACAACCGGGCAACATAGTCGCTCCAACTTTAGACCATTACAGTAAATTCATTTTTACAGATTGATGCATACTGTACTGCAGTACAGCATTGTGTACTTCACCAGTATATATATGTTAAGTTTTTATATTTTTATAGATTTTCTTTCTTTTGGTAAATCTAAGGATTTCTGAAAACCCTGGTCTACAGACTCATCCTGGTTCATGTCCTTTTATGTTTTATGGTATTTCTATTCATCTACATTGTTGTTGTACACAAAACCTGTGGGAAACTTTTGATAATTTTTTATTTTTTTTATTTTGTGAAATGACAGTGAGGGCAGTAAACCTGAAGTTATTTGAGTTTGCGACCGCTGTTATGAGGCTTGTTTTAAAAATTTTAAAATTGGCAAATAATCCTTTTAGTAATACCAAAAATAATAATAATAAGCATTTCCAAAAACCTGTAATTTTCTCATAAATCATAAGAGCATTTGGTTTGGATTCCGGTCGTACCGACTTAAGCGATGCTCAAAAATATGCCAAAATGTTTTTCTTATGCTACAAAGCTGCAATGTTTATGTTTTGTCAGAGCAAAACAATATAGTACTGAGTAATACTGTGTTTCATCAACGAGGAGTAATATTGTACTGGGCTTTAATGTTATGTTACGGTGTGAGTGCAAAACGACCCTAAAGTGCCAAGAGAGGTGG
This sequence comes from Paraplagusia blochii, assembly GCA_016785265.1. Classification (NCBI taxonomy): domain Eukaryota; kingdom Metazoa; phylum Chordata; class Actinopteri; order Pleuronectiformes; family Cynoglossidae; genus Paraplagusia; species Paraplagusia blochii. The sequence goes on along the minus strand of JAFBJS010001454.1, from coordinate 53,775 downwards.
AAAAAACTGACGAGACAGAACCAGGTGTGACTGACGCCAAAAATGAAGATGAATAATTTGTTGGGTTTGTGGAATAGTAGAGATCTGAGAAAGGGAGTGCATTGTTTTGTAATGTATCTGTGTTGAAAGTTATTCTGACTGAGTTGAAGAAAGTTTGACTTTCCTGTGTCGCTTTATGTGCCTGTTGCATGACAAAAATCCAGAGGCTTCAATGACAGTGGGTCTAAAGGTCTGAGCTGAACATCATTGGTTTTGCTAAATAAAATTGAGGTATTCATGGACCCCATTCCTTGAAAATCCATAAAAACAAGTATGTTTTGCGACAACCCTGATATTAATAATTGTCAAAAGCGGGAGCAGAGCAGAAAATGAACAAGAATGAAACATTTCAGCCTCAGTGCACAGAGACGAGGAGCAGCAGGGAAAATCAATTGTCCTTTTTAATTTTCATCATTGAAGCATAGATGCATTAACGTGTGAAAAAGGTAGAAAAAACCAGCGAGTCTCTCTCAATAAGTTAAACCTCTCTGGCCAAACAACAAAGGCCCGGCTCACAAAACCTAAAGTTTCCACCCCTCCCCGAGGAAAATCATTCCAATTCAAATTCAACCAAAGCAAAGACAAGGATTTAGGACAAAGTCACTGAAATCAAAGTGCATCTCCTTGTTGATTTTTTTTTTCCTGTTTTACCTTTTAAATGGTTAAAGAAAAGACAGACGAACAAACGGAGAAGAAGAAGAAGAAGCAGAGGCTAACGTTACGCTCCTTCCACTTTCCTCCACAAGGTTTAAGCAAGCGTTATTTTTTTTTATATGAAACTTTATGTTCCATCGTTTGATCGACAAACAAAAAGATGAGTTATAGTTGGTAAAAAAAAATTATAACAATAATTACAATGACAGAGAATTGTAAGTACTAAACACAGTCCTGTACAGTCAGTCTTCTCCTGGACCAGAGTTACGGATAATCATCTTTTCTTCTTATTTTTTTCCTTCTTCTTCAGCTGAAGAAACATGGTCAGCGTCATCCATTCTCAGCTGCCTCCTCTCTCTTCTGCGTGGGGGAAAAAAAAAAAAAATCTTTTCCTTTTTATTTTCTTCTGCCGCAAAACAAAAAAAGATACAAAGGAGAATAATCATCAGAAATGTGACATTTTTGCTCATTTTGATCCTTTAAAAAGGAAAATTACAACAACGAATGACATGGGATGTTTGGAACTTTTGGCTTGAAACTAATGTCCTTATATATCTCTATATATAATATATATCTAATATTTCAAATATGAATGGATCCATAAGGCTTCAGTGGGATCGCCACCTGCTGGCCAGCAGTATGGGGCAGTGTGATTTGGGTGACAGTCTCCGCTTCTCCGCGGGGCAGCAGTCTCCAAAATAAGTGCACAGAATATTTTGATAAGGTTTCTTTTAGTCTTATTTTGACTAAGGAATAAGGCGTTGCATCTAAAGCAATGCAGTCACAAATGCATTTTTGGCTTAATATATAAATAAAATGTTAAAGTTCCTGTCCTGGTTTCTCACCTCTCGGTACGTGGACGAGGTCATCCCTCAGTCCAGCTCATGGATCTCGTCCTGCAGCGAAGCCGAGGGCCGACCTGCTTCGCTCATCCGTTTGGCCATGATGTCCCACTGGGGAGTCAGGGATTTGGATTTGGAGCCTGAAGAAATGTCAAACAAAAAGAAGTTCTCAAAAAGGCTCGGTCCACTGGCGCTGAAAGATAGAGTTCACTGCCCTCTAGTGGCTGCTTCAGGTATGAAAGTCAGTCTTTTCTATCAATGGTTTTGTATTTTCAGTTGTGGAATAAGAGTCTCCACACGAATAACCCAAATGTTTATTATCCATATAAATATTTAAAACTGTCGTCAATAAAATAATAGAAAAATAAATTATGATTACTTTCACCAACAGACCACAAGTTTTTCAACAACTCTTTTCTGGTGGAAATCAAATCAAATCAGCAGGAACATCAAACCTCTTCTCAGCTGTAAGTCTGTGTCTAGTGGTGATCACCAGGACCAGAAATTAGACATTGAAAAATTCTGATATTCTGTGTTAAATTTAAAAAAATATCCTGTTCCTAGAACCTACTCCCTTGGGATTCACTCCTCCTCTCCTCCGTCCTCCTCCATCTCCTCCTCTCTGCAGTTGCCATGACAACGTGGACTGTAGCCTCCAGCTAAAACAGCAAGGCCGGTCTGATCCCCTCTCTCAATTTCTCCCCCCTCTCTCTGTCTCTCTCTCTCTCTTTCTGTCTTGATCTCTCAGCCTGTCTCTTTCCTTTCCTCCTTTCATCTACTTTCACACGGGGAAAAAAATTGGGACGTAACCCAAAAAATGAGAGCCTCTCAAACTCTTCAACTTTACTGCAGCGCCGTTGCTGCAAAACTCTTTAGAAACTTAACTTGTTCTCATTTAGTAGCCGTTACATCATTTAAGTTGATGAGTTTGTCTAGGTGGGAAACAAACACCATTAACACCAAACAGCATTAGTTTAATCCAGTTGGATCATGTGCAGTTTTTCTAATGAAGACAAGACGCCAAGGTGCGTAGTAAAACAATAGTACAAGTGATTAGAGGAATGGAGATGGAAGAAAGGGACAGAAAACTGATTTCTGCACTTTTCAATGAGCTGCAGCAGAACCTTTAGTTTCTCTGTCGTTTCAGAACTTTAAGGTGCAATCAAAGAACCTGACACAAAACATGTTATTGCATGAGATGTTGAAAATGTTAAGACTAAATCAACCCTCTTTAGTAAATTGAACTATTGCTAATATCAAACAGTAATTAATACCAATAATTATTGTATTATCTATGAAGCAACCAATGAAAATAGGGAGATAAAATGACTAATCATTACATGTCCTCTAGAGCTGTGGTTCTCAACTGGTGTGTCCCGACCCAAAAGTGGGTCGCGGGCTCGACCTGAAACGGTTGCAAACAGCTGAAAAAATAAGCTAAATGATGTGAATCTGCTGTAGAGCAGGTTTTTTTACTTTAGAAAATCTCTTATTTTGAAAGGCACACGACATGTGCACCCCCCCTCGTTCATCACACAATTTTCAATTTTTTTTTATGGTTTATTTATTGCTGTCTTGCAATCTGCTGAATAAAATGATCAGGTTAAAATAAGTGGGTTTTTTTTGTTTTAAGTTTTCAGTTTGTTGGTCAAAAACCAAAATAATGTGAATCAGCTGTTGAGCATGTGTTTTATTTTAGAGTATCTCTTATTTTGAAAAGCACTGTCTGCAAAAAAATGAGTATGTTAAAAGCAGGGTTATAATAGTTTTGGATTTTTCAGTGTAGTTTCGTTTTAGTTAGTTTTGCCTTTTAGCACATTAGTTTTAGTTAGTTTTAGTTTTTCGTAAAAGCAACTAATTTAGTCTTAGTTAGTTTTAGTTTTGTCCAAAGTGTTGAGTTTTAGTTTAGTTTTAATTGGTTTTAGTTTTCGTTTTAGTTTTCTGCAAGGTTCGAACAAGACGAAAGCGAAGGGTAGTTCATTTCTCTCTTCAGTTAGTTTCAGTTAGTTTTGTTAGGACACATTTTCGTTTTAGTCAGTTATAGTTTTTTTAATTTAATTATCGTTTTAGTTAGTTTCAGTTAACAAAGAGTTTTTTTCAGTGATCGTTTTTTCGTTAGTTTTCGTACTAAACCCACAGCCCATATGATAAAATCAGCTTTTTTGCTGCACAGGAAGTATTGGCCCACTTTAACCTCCACCTACAGGTGACACAGATTCATGAAGACAGACGGAGTTGGACCAGGAGCTGCTGCACAGTTTTTTTCAGAACATTTTAAGAGTCAAAATAATTACTGCCTGGTTATAATACAAATCTAAAATAGGTGAAGATGTGAACACGGTGGTTACCAAGGTGTAGAGCTATTACAGGGGGCCAAGAAAGGCATATACAACTCTAATGTGCCACATGGGTATCTTTTAAGTTTAATGTTAAAAAAAAAAAAAATAGGAAGGACCCCGCAGAAAAATAGTGCACGACCCACAGCGTTTACTCACCATCCAGCCCATTGTGCTGTTCATAGGAGCGTTTTCCTAGGATGGTGGGGGAACCGTTGTTGAGGATGGGAGAGGATTTGATGGGCGTCAGGCTGCTGGTGGAGATACAACCTCCACGAGACGGAGGGACGGACTTCACTGGACAGGGATGTGCTTCTAAAAAGACAAGGAGAGGAGTGGAGGAAAAACAAGAATCTAAGTAGGAATTTAAAAAAAAACATGAGTTGTTGCTTAAGGTGAACCTTTAAATCCCACCTAAGTATCTGACCACTGACTCCAGAGGTTTACGATCCACTGGTTTTAGTGGCAAAGGCTTCTTCGGCCGATCTGGCAACCGCAGGGCACCTGTACAAAATCAGGGGGAAAAAAAGTCAATCAAAGCAAACTAAAACTTTAATTATTAACATAACTTCAATAATTAAGCTTTCTCACACTCTGCCTTGATGGCTGCTGCGTTGACAGGTAGGTACGGATGCCTGGCTAGGAACCGCGGTTTGATGATATCCTGGCAGAGACGGCGCGTCATCCGTGTCATAGTTGTGGTCTGAAGGTAGAAAGCCTGCCGTGTTTTGACTGCAAACTTGGGGCTACCACTGTGGCGCAGAGGCAAACCATGGGGGCTCTGGAGACAGGAACAAGGTAAAACTATGTCACATGATTGAACTGTTGTTTAGTTCTGAATATTTACTTTTTTTATATAATCTTTAAATATTATTTTATAATTGTCTTAGTTGTGGGCTTTGCCACCTCAGTGGCAGCTGGTGGACTCAAACATGAAGCCTATATTGTTGTCAGCAACCTCCCACTGTTTGTGGATCAGTGGTTCTCAACTGGTGGATCCTGACCCAAAAGTGGGTCACGGACCCATTCTGAATTGATTGTGAACAGGTCAAAAACCAAAATAATGTGAATCACCTGTTGAGCATGTGTTTTATTTTAGAATATCTTATTTTGAAAGGCACACTGTGCTAAAAAAAAAGAGTATGTTAAAAGAATTGATTTTAGGTTTAAGTTTTTTTTTTTTAGAAATTAATTTGCTTGGTTTGAATTCTATGAAAGTGGGTCGCGACTTGATGACCACAGGATATTGTGGGTCCCAGAGTGAGACCAGTTTATAACCACTGTCCTAGTTTGACTAAAGTTTTGGTGAATTATGTTGGGTCAAACACAGTTGTCATCTTGTGCACCAGTGTGTACCAAGTTGCTGCGGTTCGGTCCTGGCCTCTCTCCGTCCAGTCTTGTGGGCATCTTCAGTCCTCCGTACTTCTTCCAGTAGGTCCAGCAGGAGGCGCACAGGCGACACTGCATGTTGGGAGGTCCCCACGAGTACCATTGGTAGGAGGTGCTGGCTATAAACACGCACAGATACACACACAAAAACAATGTCACATCCAAACTGAGGTAGAAAATATGTTTTATGTCATAGGATTTCATTGGACTGTAACAACTACTGGTGTTTTATCATTAGCATTGTTAAAAAAATATGAAGCAATATGGAGTATGTGGTAACAATACTCCATAATATATATATATATTTTTCAGTATGCTGACAACATTAAGTTGAGCATTTTGGCTTAGGTACAGAATCATACAGGCTACAATGTGTATTTTTTCCTCAATATCTGATCCCAAAACTTATGAAATTGCAGTCTCTAATCCACAATGCAAAGTTGCAATAAAAAAAAAAGCAATGTGATGCGATTAAAATTTTTTTTAATATAACTAAATATTTAAGTTATTTACAAGGAAAAGAGGTGAGTCCATGGATACTTTATGTGCAACCAAACACACTGGCAGTTCAGTACAGAAAATTAAGCTAGCACAGAGGAGCAACTCTTCAAATGTCCAGGCTGAGCTGATCTACCTAGATTGGAATCTCAAAATATATCTCAAAACATATTTACCAATACGAGATCTTACTCTTTACATGTTGATGCTCAGGATCTACCAGCACTCCTTTGGAGATCTGCTGGTAGATCCCGATCTACCTATTGGGAACGCCTGATCTTTAGAATGATTTGGAATTTACGAAAAATTCCTAGGGCGAGGAGTGAGGAGAAACGGGACCTGAAACACAGAATATCCAGTTGCCTACTTAATTTATCCTTGGGGAGAAATCAAGTTTTTCTGATTCCGATTCTTGCTTAACTCTTTAACCACGACCTGGATGACTGAGAACCTTCAACAGTAATAACACAACGATTTCAACACACTCTGCCACAGACCATGGTCTGGTTCCTGCTCTTCGTTCCTTGGTTTGACATTGTTAAAATCAGTCTGTTAAGTTGAACATGAAGAACTTACTGTAGCAGCTTTCACAGGCTCTGCCCAGACCAGGGGTCTGCACTGACCCTGGTGGCCCTGGTACGACTGAAGCAGCTGTTGCTGTTGTTGCTGTTGTTGTTGTTGCTGCTGCTGCTCCATTCACCAGAGCTGCTTTGACATTGTTGCTCAGCTGATTGGGGTTTGGTTTGTTACTGCGAAACAGCAGAGAAAAGGTGGACTCAATCTAGAAGTTTCTCCTTTGTCTCAGGACATTCAGAAAGTGTAGGGAAAAACACTGTCTGATGAATTCAATAAGAGATGCTGATATCTCTCCTCTACTGCAGCATCGAACCACTCACTAGTTTGGGATGTAGACCTGCTTCAACTTGCTCTCGGCCTCGGCCGCTTTTAATCGTTTCTGGAGAAGAGACAGAGAATGAAACAGAGGAGTCGAAAAGATATCAAGTTTATATTGGTGCATTATTAAAAACATCGTGAAATCGTATTAAAGAGTTTTTTGTGAGTAAATCCAACGTCATTACCTGTTGTACGTATCTGTCTGTGGTTTTCCACATGTAGTAATACTCAATAATACTGGTCAGGGACTTCCAGGGAAGCTATGGGAAGAGAAGAAGAAAAAATGTTTATAAACGAGACGCATCACATCCAAAGCAACCTACAGTGGTGTCCTAGTGGTTAAGGAACCGGACAGGGGTCCAGAAGGCTCCAGGTTCGATTTCACCAAGTGCCAGGTTATCCCTAAGGTCCACTGAGTA
>JAFBJS010001454.1:31228-46667 GCA_016785265.1 Paraplagusia blochii | reverse complement strand
AAGAGAGTATATATATATATATATATATATATATATATATATATATACATATATACATATACATATATATATATATACATATATACACATATATACATATATGTGTATGTATATATAATATACAGTATATGTGCTTTTTAAAAACTTTTGTTCACCCTAAGTCCTCTTTGCTCCGCCCCTACCGGTGGTGGTTGTGATGTAGTCTTGTTGTCGGGAAACGAGTGAGTGAGCAGCGATAACAGCATCCAACCACCAGGGGGTGGAGCGACACATTGAGAGCTGAGCACAGTGGGAGGTAGAAGAGCATCTGTTCTCTGAGCTCTCCATGGCCAAAGGAGACGACAACACAAAGCCTTTTTTTCCTCTCTCCCTTTTTCCTCTTTTCTTCAACAAACTCTACACCTCACCCTGAAGTTTCTCTGAAGCGAATTTCTGGAGAAAGTTTTGCAGCGTTCATTTCCCCGACGACTGTCCTTGGTAGCTTTATGTAAAAGCCTAATGAAGTGCGACTGTCGGCAGCAGACACGCTGCTTTAATTCTGTGTGGTTTCTGCACTAATAAACAGCAATAATGAGCGTAATGAATTCTTCACACGGAGCACGTCTCTAAATGGAATTAGAACATCTCTGTATATAAGGGCAGATAAGGGCCGAGCAGATACACAACGGACAGTTCAACACATCTCCTTAGCTTTGGTTAACTGCGGTGGGTGGAGTCAGAGGACCACAGTGATGGAGTCGAGACTCATTAATGTCTGGCGTCTGTTGGAATCTGTCACAGTTATCTTCTATTTCACAAACGGTTTGACACAAGGTTCCAAAGTGCAACAGAACCCAAGAAAGTTGACCTCCAATGGCTCAACATAGAGTCGAAAAATTCACCATGTCTGTGATCATTTCTCATGTGGGTTTATCACACATCTGTATCTGGTCCGAATCATGAATTATGAAGAAATACAAAAAGAACGTGGAGAGAAAGCCTCATGATTGGATTTCAGTCATTAATCAGTATTTCCATTGTGTCGCAAAGTCTAGAAAAGGGGTCTCAAACTTGCGGGCCGTGGGCCATTTGTGGACCCTGGAGCAATATTTTATGGCCCCCATCTTGATTTGAAAGTTTAATTCTAGCAGGGCCCAGATTTTTTATTTCCTTTTTTTTTTTTACCATTTTTTATCTACTGTTTTGAACAATAACTGCTAATGCAGACCTTTGGCGAAATGACACTGGTCCATTAATCTAGAACATGTTAGGACTTTCTTTAAAACTTTGGTGAAGCTGTTGTCCTAAAAAACATCAATTGGTCTGTGAGGTTAAAATAGGTCATATTTTCAGCTATCCTTTTCTTCGATATTCAGTATTCAAAAATATGAATGAATTTCAGGTGTTCACAAAAAATGTGCTACATTTTCCAGTTAATTTCCAGGTCAATAATAATTTTCTTGAACAGTGATACAGCTGGGGTCACAAACTCGCGGCCTGTGGGCCATTTGCGGCAGGTGGAACAATATTTTGCGGCCCACACCTTGATGTGAAAGTTGAATTTATAATAATATTTTATAGATTTGTTCTCCACATTTTATGGTAAATCCTATAGTTCTCAACACCCTGATCTTCAGTCTCCTTCTGGTTCAGTACTGTATTACACAGAATCTATGGGTTTTTTTAATAAATTTTTTTCTTTTGTATTGAAAACGGAAGCTGACGCTGCCCTTCAGTAAAATGATGGTGAGGATGGTGGCCCTCAACTTATTTGAGTTTGTGACCCCTGGAAATATAATGACTTTGGATGATGCTTCAGAAACGTAAATGACTGGGGTTCAGTTTCAATGATATATACTTGAAATTAAAGTCATTATTCCTCTATATTTTTGCAACATTTTGTTCATTCATTAGAGTTAATCAAAGAAAAACAATGTATAACTCCCACGTTACTTACAAAATCCTGCTGAATGTCTGTGAAGTCTTTGCCGTATTTCTCCAGCGCCTCCTCAAACAGGTTGGCCTCCGAGGCACTCCACTCCTCCATTTCATCCCTGCACAGGACGGGTCCACCCTGAGGAACCAGTGCCGCGATGGCCCGGGTCATGTCGTAGGCTGTAGCGTGGAGTGTGTCCATTGCATGAAACTGAGGACCAAGACACAACTTTTTCTGTAAACCTCAAGGATTGAAGACTTGGACTGCTATGAACAGGTTTTAAATTTGGTTTGCTGTGTGTCATGTGTGGTGTTACTGATTTATCCATATTGACTGATGGAGCTTTTTCGGGAACAATCCAGTTGTTATGGAGAGAATTTGTACTTGAGGGACATTTTGGAGGTTCAAATTGAGGGAAATCACATTATGAAGATCAAAATGTACTACATTTTATTTAGGATCCAGAATTTTAAGATTGTTATGATCCAGACACTGTAGTGCCACCTTTGTGTGCGCATATAGGGTGTGTTTATTGCTAACTTGCAGACTAGAGAGACCAAGGTTGTAGGGTTGGACTGGCAGAGAGTAGATATGGTGAAATACTGTAAAATATAAAGACTTTTATGTATTTAGAGCCGTGCAATTAATAGGAAACACTGAGTTAGGAAATATATCCTGTCAGAGAAGTTCTCAAAAACAGCAGACAAGTACGTGCATGTGTGCATCACTCACCAAGGTGATGTCTCTGGAGGCCGCAGCAGCGCTCATGTGGAGACTGGGCTGTCGGACCGAGCTACTGCAGTCCAGAGCTCTGGCGAACGTACCTACTGAACTATGAGACCACAAATAAGACGTGTAAAGAGAGACAGGACGAGAGTTTTCTTAAAAAAAAAAAAACAAATTCCGTTGACTCACCGAGCTACTACAAGAAACTGGTCGATCTGTTTCTCTGTCAATGAACTGTTGGGGTCCCAGATCTTCTCCTCCAGTTTCTCTATGTCTCTATTATCACTCTCACCTGTGTGAAGACACAGCAAACGGGCATTAACATTTTCTGGTCCTTTGTCAAGGTGGCCAGAGAAAGGCGTTGTCAGCCTGCAATCAACCAGACCAATGTTTGAAATGTTTGAAGAATATAAATATGTTATTAAGGTTTTAATATAGATCCTAATGTTAACACCTAAACCTTTATGTTTTGATTATGAGGTTTCCTTGACCACAAAGACGAAAAATACAGTTTAAAATAACAGTTTACAGCAATTATATGTACAGTTAGTCCAGGAAAAGGGACAAGGACACTCCTCAGTCAACCTAGTAAAACATTTTCAACATTTCTATTGTCAATGATTTTGGTCCAATATTAAAAATGTGCATTAAAAAGATGGCGTAGTCAATCAGTCAAAGTCAAAATAATCCAGGAAGTAGTCCAGGTGATAGATGACAAGGAGCAAAAATAAGTTAAGGAAGTTTAAAATTAAATTTAAGGTGATAGAGAACAAACCATGTATAGGAAGATGAAAAACAAAACACGCTCATGGAAGTCCATTTCATCTTAAGAAAATAAATATTAAAACAGACAAAGACTTGAGTTAAAGAAACGGTGACTGAGAAGTACAGGTCTAGGAAGGTAAAAAAGAAAAAAGTAGTCCAGGAAATCTCCCATCACAAAAAAGGTTAAAAAAACTATAAAAAGAATTTTATAGAACTGGTCTAAGAAGAAGTTAAAAGGCAACAAATCACATCAGTGCTGGTCCTGGGATTCGAAGCGACAACACTATTCAGGTTGTATTCCTCAGGTCAAGTGACTCTCTGCTTACTTGTCAACATTCTCTACACGACCATGAGAGCATCTGTTGACTGTGATTAAAGAAAAACTCTGATTATGTATAATCAGGCTGCAGCACAGTGATTGCCATGGAAACTTGTTTTTTTTCCATGTATTTTTTGGGGGGTGCAGACAGAAAAGTCTTTATTATTGATTGTTTATTTTTCTGAGACCTGAGCAGTTACAGAAACATGAACAGTTAACTAATCAGTCTCAGGGCTCAGTCTCTTTTACTGAAGAATTGTTTTAAAGAAAAAAAATATCTGTGTTCACAGCATGGTGAAGATTCCACTGGGGACAAAATAACCACATTCTCCTTTGGAATAAAAATGTCCCTCCCTGTTGGAAACAGTGTTAATGAGCCTATCATGTAGGATTGTGTACCTTCTTTAAGGAGGTCCGTGATGTCGGCTTGGTACTTGTTCCCGACTCTGATCTCCCCTTTATCAGCCAGCAGAGTCTTCTGCTGAGGGTCATACACCAGTGAGTAGAAAAATGCATCCTGGAAAATAAACAAAAACAAAGAAACAATAAAGATATAATGCAAAAAAAATTTAATCTAAAATTTTTTTTTTTTTATTTAATTTGGACACTCAATAGAAATCACCAGATCTGATATTCAGAATAAGTATCAGTCCAATATTAATCAAAACTAGGGATGGTTGATAAAACCGATATTCAAAATACAATGCTGCAAAGTCTCCACAAATATGCTGTACTTCCTCATGTGGTACTGACACTTTGACCGACACGTGATAAATGATCTAATAATCTTAAAGGCACAACAACAATAATTCGATGCTGGTTTTACTAAACATGGAGTTTCTTGAGCCACGCTGTGTCATGATTAATCGTATTCGTATTTGAAACATGTATTTCTCAGACATTTGCCAGGGAAACGTCGCTCAGTGTTGTCTCATATGTCATCAAAGAGAAGAGTCGTTTACATTGTGACGATGCTGAAAAGTTTTTTCTCTCATTAAAGAGGACTTTTTACTCTTATACTGCAGCTGTTTCTATCTGTGCCCATTTATATTGACTATTGTTGTGAGGCTGAATGAGCCTGGTTTATAATGTTAATCAATGTTTTTGGAAAGTTCTTCTGTCCAACACTAGATATTTCTTGTTTACGTCAAATGCTGCACAAAGAATCATAGGACTGTTTCAGACAAAATGGTCAAAAATAAATGTGTCATTTTTCTATAACTTATGTTGAAGTAGTGTGTTTATGTTGTACACAGTTATTTATGGAATACATTTAGTCTGGTATCACACTAATTCAGGGGAAATTAGCTGCATATATCAGTATCGGTTAATATCGATATCGGGAATGAAGTGTTTGGGTAATATCGGATATCGGTAAAGGTTAATATCGGACATCCCTAGTCAAAACTTTAGCCAGAAAACTTTTAGCTGATCTGATACCCAAAAGTTCATAGGAAAAAAAGGGGTCGATATTAGATATTACAAGTTGCAGTGCCTTATATATGTAAAAATCAGACTCCACATACCTCTCTGTCCAGGTAGGACTTCAAGGCCTCTGTCTCATTCAGCAGTGTCACACAGCACTTGCCCCTAAGAGCAACAACAACATTAATAGTCACCTTGTCACCAAAAAAACAAGTCAAGAAAGAGTTGTAAATGGATAAAAACTGGTCATTCCGACAGAACTGAATATTAAAAAGACATTTTTAGATACATGTGAGAAGATGAGGACACTGAAAAAAAATATTTCAGAAGTAATGCATGAATTTCCTTCCAGTTTTAAGGAGCTGGGTCCATACGTCAAGGTAGAGCTCAGTAGTAGGATTTGAGGCCATATAACTTATAACTAAGTAACTTGTTCCTTAACATCCTTAGAAGAATGGAGATATTGTACATGGGAAGGTTGGAACATCAAACCTAATGTTTTGTGCATTTCAACTGCACAGTGAAGGAGCCACATAAATCATGACTAAGCAATTCTGGGCCTAAAATAGTTCTTGTTTAGGACGCAGGGTTAGATGATCCAATAACAGATGAAGAAGAGGCCCTGGTTCCACAGAGAACCTTGGTTCTCTTTAGAAGACTACTTTGTGTCCACCACAACTTGTGCAGTGTATTGATTTTGTTAACAGTGCCTTGTCCTACAACAAAGATTGGACCAGCACAGACTGCCTGGCGCAACATTGTACTGTACCTGATGTGTGTGGCAGGTAGAGACTCCAGCTGGCGGGACAAGAAAAGCTCTCTGTGTCTGAGCTGGTGTTTCTGTTTCTCTGGGAGTTCAGCCATCTCTGGATTCTCCATCTCCTCCTCTAGCTCTCCTGCATGAGGGTGAGGGCAAGAGAGAGGGGGAGAGGTCAACCACCAGTGAAACAGAGGGACAATGCAACAATAGATTCCACAGGGAAAAAAAAAAAAACGATGCGCACACACATGCAAACACAGTCGTCAGCACTTCTTCTTCTTCTAACATAAAGCAGTTTATTCTATATTTCTTTGACTAATACCTATATTACTAAACCAAAACTTGATCCTCCATGATATCCCCACAACAACAGTATTTCTCAAACAGTTATTCCGGCAAGTACAGTTTAGATCAGGTGTCACCAGCCTGGTTTCCCGTGGGCGCCTCGTCGCCCTTATGCACTACCTGAGTTGGCCACAGGGTGCATTCTAAAAATAAACTAGTCCACAAAAGTTACTGTTCTTTTTTAATCAGTTACACTTACGATGATAATCTTATGGGTGCAGTAGGGATAGGAAGAGTATCTGACTGTCCCACAGCCTTCTAAAATTACACTGTTTTTAGCTCTGGTTTCAAAAAGGTTGGTGACCATTGGTATAGAAATACCAGCAACAAACAAAAAGACACAGTGGTAAAGTCCAAAAGGCAGAAGGAACCTGTGAACCTGATGAACCAGAACAATGAAGACCCAAAGGATCAAGGCTGAGTGTGTTTACAGTTTACAGTATAGACACAACATCAGTCAGTTACATCACATCTCAACAGCCTCATGATTCCCTGTGCTGTCATTTATGGCTCAACCACAGACTGTGGTGTATAAAAGAAATGGACGAAGCCAACCCTACACATTGATGTTGAAATTGTATTTGTGCAGTACTGTATACACAGGTACACCAACAGTCTTCTTCTTTTGGTTTGTCCCTTTTTTAGGGGTTGCCATAACAAGTCATTTAACAACATTTTTCATCTCCCCCTGTCCTTCGTATCCTCTACTCTGACTCCAACTACCTCCATGTCCTCCCTCACTGCATCCATCAATCTCCCGCCTGGTAGCTCCATCTCTAGGATCCTTCTCCTACCAACATGTATCCACTGTCCCTCCTCTGAACATGTCCAAACCATCTCAATCTGTCTTCTCTAGCTTTTTCTCCAAACCTTCCTGTGTGTGTTGTCCCTCTAATGACACCATTCTTGATCCTGTCCGTCCTGGTCTCTCCTAATCTTAGTATCTTTAATTCCTCCACCTCCAGCTCTGTCTCCTGTCTTCTACCTATTCCTAGTGTCTCTAATCCATACATCATGGCTGGTCTCTCCACTGTCCTGTAAACCTTTCCCTTCACCTTAGCTGACTCTATGTGAATGAAACACCAATAGTATGTTTATAAATACTGTATCTTCATCATTAAATACAGAACAGTAAAACATTATGGGTAGTGGTGACCTCGTGGTTGAGGAACCAACTTGGTCCTGAAGGGTTTTAGGTTTGAATCCATCAATATCCAAGTTACCACAGAGGTACACTGAGCATGCGACTGTCCTTACACACTGCCCCCCCGCTGCCCACTGTGGTGGACAATTTGGTGATGGGTTAAATTCTGAGGACACATTTCGTTGTGATCAGTGGTGTGAATCACAATGTCAAAGAGTTTACTTTTATTTTCTTGCGATACAATATTCAACAGTCGGTCACAATATTTTCAAGACGTAAAGTGTAACAAATATGTACTGACTGGAGAAGTTATGAAGTCTTAATAGTTCTGCTATCAAACCTTGTGACCTGTGTGTTTCAACTGCATGAATCTGTTCGGTGACACATGCCTCGTGTCACAGTGATAACAACCGTGTTGTCTCTCGTGACAAAAAGCCTCCAGAACCACAGCAGACATTACACAATTGTTTCACAACCCCAGTCGGTCAACGCATGACCACCACACTGACCTGAATGTGTACAAAATGCTACCGTTCCCTTTCAAAGTCTTGCTCTTGATTGAGCTGCTATATGTCTGGTCGGTCATGTCATGTGACAGCAATTGCCTTTGAATCAAACATCTAACCTATGTCTTCTTGGAGCTTTGTTTTTCAAGGAAAGAACGTTTTGTAAAAACTGAAAATGTGTGAAGCGGGAACCAAAATCATTCGGCGGTGCACAGAGTGGTTTGCTACTTTGTGAAAATATATTTTCTTGCAGAAGTTTAACACTTACAGACTTCCTGTCATTATACTTCACAAAGATCTGTGCGGCATTTTAACACTGCCTTCTAGATCATTGCAAATATATTGAGCGCTAACCTGAACCTGAATATCAGTACCAGCGAGTACCTGGACTCTTTTGTCCCTGTGATTATATACCAGCGGCCAGAGGGAGGACGTTTTGCACCATCTCCATGTAGTCTCGCCTAGGTGGGAGTAGCGGAGAACAGACGGGAAAAGCAGATAAACAGAGAGAGACAGATAAAGAAGGCAAGAGTTGGACAAAGGGGTGAAGGTGTGACAAAAGTGATAAAGAGCAAGGAAGCATGAGATGAAGACAGAGAGACGCAGAGACGGCAAGCAGAGGAAGGTGAGAGGAGCCCAGGGAGCAATAGAGAAATCAGCAGGGAGAAGAAAAAAAAAATGGGAGAAAGTGGTAGAGAGAGTAAAAAAGACAAGGAGAACAGAAGTTAAATGGCTAGAGAGAAAGAGAGAGAGAGAAAGCGGGAGAAAGAGAGAGAGTTGGGTACGTGCTCCAATTCATTTGGAGTTTCATTAGAGGAAGCCAGACAGAAAGAGAGAGACGGGGAGCAGAACAAAAGCAATCAAGGGATTTTCAGGGAGAAGAGATGTGTGGCCAAAATCAATAAGTGCTCCTTCATTCGCTCACTCTGCCCAGCTCTCAGCACCCCGCAGACATGCTATCAGTGCCCTGGAGGAGCATACGTACACCAGCACAGGAACACACAAAGACAGCACTGATGAAAATCACTTCACTTATTCAAGCAATATATATATATTTTTAAAAAATGGACTCAATATTGAGTGGGCTCATTTCAAAAAAAGAGAGAAGAATAGAAATAGAATATAAAATGAAACAGTAAGTTGACAGAAGGCAAAAAAGATGGGACCACCAGCAGCAGCAGGAAGGATGTTAGGAAGGAAAGTGATGTAAAATACATGGGAATCATGACTAAAATATGACTTGGAGACATCATGACCTCATTGACACACTTCCTGTGCTTAAAGTCATCAATGGTTGCAGCTAAGATTCAGACCAGAACATTAATCTCATGAAGTCAATATCTCAAACCTTTATTATAAAGAAAGGTCATTTGAACTCAAGGGAGCCCATAGGCGTTCCTCTCAAAAGGTACTGAAAAAGACAAAAACACTCACAAACTGCTGTTAACAACACACACATGCATACCAAAACCAAATAATTGTATCAAGTGTAATTATTGAGTTTATAAGATGAAGAAAAATGAACCATATTCAAGGTTTCTTATCTTTCTTATTAAACCTGCGACAACAAATCTGATTCCCGAAACCATGTGAGGAGTCCTCTCTTTAAATATTTACTCTCTTACTCCCTTTGTTTCCTAGCAGTAATGGAGTCGATCCTCCTTCTCACTGTACATGGAACAAATCCATTCATTCCTCTTCATGCAACTTTACACATCACATCATCCTGCCCTGGCTTTTTATCCTCCTTGAGTCAAACTTGCCCTCAAGTGCTTTGGTGATGCCCTCACTGGGCTTTTTTTTTAAAGCACAACTTTCCAATGTAAGGAAGGCTGGGGTTAAAATGGCTCTAAAGGTACAAAAATGATTTTTTACTTTCGTTTATCACCAGAGTTTATATACAAGTATCAGCCAGGGGAAAAAGGAGTAAAGGACGGAGAGAGAAACACAGCAGAGAAGAAGGAGTTTCCCTCTTGTGTGATTGCATTTCTACACAGTAACAAGTGTAAACTCAATTAAAAGACAACATAACAACCAGAATGTCATTTAAACCAGATAACTATGGTCTTAATAAACAGCACCACATGGTTTATTGCAACCAGAAAAAAAAAAAAAAGTGGCTTCTGTCTTTAGTGCAGAGCAGAACATTTGCACGGTTTCCTACAACTGTCTCATCCCAGTAAAACTACAGCAACAAAAAACAAAGAGGGAATTAACCTGATGAAAAATGAACGACAACAACATATAATATATGCAGGAGACGGATTGCAAGAAAGGCCTTGGAATAACAATCACATCAAGAGCTTTTGTTCAGATCAATGCTGGAATTTCAAAGGTGTCTTACAAAAGATATTGGAATTTTAAACCTCTCTCCTTAGCTGGAAAAAGGCAGGATAGGGTTTCAATATGAGATAATAATTTAACTCATTATTTATCTATGAGTGAATTTAGAAATGCAAAATAGGTCAAACACTTGGTCAAACTGGCCAAATGACCTACAACCACCGTTTAAGAGAAGAAGAAAAAAAAAGAAGTAGAAACACAGTATCATCTGCAGGTCAGTATCTGCTGTAATCTGTGTTTTCTTTTCTGCTGAAAATCCATGTCATCAATCAAAAAGAATCCAGTGATGTGATTTTCTTGTGTCTATGAATGATGGTAACAGATGGTGTCCAACCACCTGTTACTGCAGAGTCAATAATCCTGATAATAATTAGGAGCGTGTAAAAAGGCTAATTATGATGAACTACTGGAAGTATATACAAGAACTTCAAGTATAATACTGTACTTGTGATATATGAACTGAATTAACGACATCATTAGAATTAGAATGGCTAGTCTAGTTTTTAGTTGTGCACCAATATAAACATTCAAGGCCAAAAAAAACAAACATAAAAAGTATCTTTGCATTTGTGACTATCGATAAAATCTAATTATGAAAGTAATTAGGCCTTCACTTTGGCCCAGAGGCAATGCCTCAATGGGCTCATCACCCAGTGGAGGGCACTGTGCAGTGCAATGTGATTTGGGTGGCAGTTGTGGAGAGTGCTGCCCCAATACCCAGTAATGAACAAGTGAGTGAATGTCTGGATGGAAAGTATTTTTTTTTAGCACATACCAACAATGTTCCTTCATTCAATTTCATCCTCCACAACTGTCATCAAATCACAGTGCTCCATACTCTGGGCAATGCTAAGCCCAGAGTAGCTCAGTTGCACCTGGTGCATTCAAACAATGTGCAAAACAAAATTAATTTCTAGATAAAAATGATACATTTCTAAACCAAATTAAATCAAGCCCCACTTATGTGAACTTCACATCATGTCATGTGCAAGATATTTCAAATTAAATATGTTCTCTCATAAAAACTCTGTGCATTTCAGTCAATTGCTGGATTATTTATCCTTCCTTATTTCCACATCCAAGTCATGATCTTTATATCACAAATCAAGAACAGTTCCAACCAAGTGGAGAACCCCTCCTAAATTGGATACTACGCAATCCATGCAACCTTGAAGGATGCATCCCTGGTGTATCTGGGGCATCTCAGGAGAGCATTTATGCAGCAAACATCTACTCCTGGCATCTACTCTTGTTCTTGCCTCAGGTCTTGGCTCTGTGACACCTATGGAACCACTGAACACCTTAACTCTTAACCGCTCCATGAGTGCTCATTTTACAACCGGAAGGCCTTTACCTATAGACGGTCTAAGGTAGTGACACAGAACTTAGATCCAGCAAACGGAAGAATTTCTCAGCACGGAGGGTTTCAGATGTGTCCCTAGGGTAGGCTAATAGTGGTCCATCAGTTACACAGTCCTTCTAACAGGCTCCTGGCTGCGCGTCCTAAAGGAGCAAGTCAATTCCCAAACCTCAGTCCTCCTCCGCAGCCTCCTCCTCCTCCTACTTTCCACCTTTCAGCCAATCTCCTGACAGTGCACCCACACCGTACTCTCTACAAATTGCCTCTCCATCTCACCTATCCTGGCCAATTATCAATTATTGATGAATGGGTCTCCTTACTGGGCTCAGAGACAGCGGCAAGGAGGGAGGGAGCAGAGGAGAGTACACGCCTGAGGGTGAGATGAGGCCTTGAGGAAGCACACTGTGCAGTTATTACCATAACAAACTGACTACACATGCACGATATGGTGGAAGAGGAGCAGGAACCACTGACAGAAAGTGACAACTGCATCTATTGAGTTGCCCGCTAAAAAATGTGGCTTTTAGGAATAATTAACCCCCAGCTGAGGAGATCAACCAACAGGAGGATCAATACTATGATCAGTGCGGTGCTGGTTTTATTACTGGACAGCTCACATTCTCCTCTACTGGCTAAATAAGCCTTTCAGTGGAATGAGCTGCATAGGTCAGAGGGTTAGAAACCTCATAGTGAATTAAACGCTAACAATCCAGTAATTAATTTCAGATGGTTCAATTACCAGAACTACTTTCTTTGTTCTCTTTTGGTTGTCCCCATTCCGGACAAGGACGGTCAAAGTGAGAATAATACAACGATACTTAGGGCAACTTCATTTTCTTGAGGAACTTGTTAAGTTTTAAAGGTGTTTAACACAAAACACGATACAAATCTCCAGCACATCCATTTGCTTATTACCGGTTAATTAAGGAATCAATATGGTGCAGTGGAATATCAATACAATATTTCAAGGGTCAGTTGTGGTATTCTCCTACACCGCTATTCTCCTACAAAACACTATTTCAATAACTGGAAAATCCCTAACAAAGCCACACAGCCAGCACCGTTGGAACAGTTTTACCTTAATAACATATAATGACTTATGCTCTAGATCAGTGTTTCTCAACTGGTGGGTCTCGACCCAAAAGTGGGTCCCGTACCTGTTCTGAATGGGTTGCAAACAGCTGGTCAAATATCAGCTAAATAATGTGAATCTGCAGTTGTGCATGTGTTTTTTATTGGAAAATCTCTTATTTTGAAAGGCACACTCTGCTGAAGTGAGTTTTTAGAAAATGAGTTTAAATTCTATGAGAGTAGGTTGCGACTTAATGACCACAGAAAAACGTGGGTCCCAGAGTGAGACCAGTTGAGAACCACTGCTCGATCAAAGGTGTCAAATTCAGGCTCGGGAACCAGATGTGGCCCGCAGTGTAATTATATTTGACCCCGTGATTAAATCAAAAGTGTACAGTGGTGCCTCAGCTTTCGAACACAATCCGTTCCAGGTTGGTGGTCGAGGTCTGAAATCATTTTTCCCATAAGAAATAATGGTAAACTCATTAATCCGTTCTGGCGCATATGAAAAATCCACTTTTTTTTCTCAATAAAATATATCTAACCAGCAATTTAGTCCTAAACATGTAGATGTATATTTTATAACTTTTTGTCCTCCTTCGTAATATACGTAGTGGCTGGCATTTTTTCCAAAAAAGACCAGTCTCTTCGCAATTAAAAACAGCCTTTATGCGCCGGGCGAACTCCATCACGTATTTATCGGCAGCCTTTTGGTCCGAACTTGCCGCCTCTTCATGTCTGGTTTGAAAAGTTTAACTGGTATCCAACGTGTGACTAGCCACGACTGGCTTTTAAAGTAAAGCCCTTTTCATCACTTCCAATATTCCCCTCGCTGCTCATACCTGCACCTTTCTTTTTTTTTCTGGATCATCATAAATAGCGAGAGCCCTTTCACTGATCAACTCTTCGGTGATGCTGTCTCCAGCTCCAACTCTTTTTCCTTAACAGTATTTTTTCCATTTCATCTAGTTCCTTCAATTGAATTGAGGTGAATTCTGAACGAGGGAGAACATATGCGGTTTGGCTTGACTCAGCCTAGCGCGGCTGCCCGAATGTTCGCTCGGCTTGACTTGGGCGGTCGAAAGGTGAAATTCGGTCAAAAGTGGAGACACATTTTTCTCGAAAAATTTTGGTCCAAATTCGAGTTGGTCGAAGGCTGAGATGTTCAAAGGCTGAGGCACCACTGTACTAGAGTTGGCCCACCAGTATGTTAGGGAACGACTACTAAGAGACAGAGTAAGAGACAAATACCACTGATGTGTGAATTATGCTTTGGCTCTTCCAGATTCAATGTTTTCATAAAAAAAAAACAACTATATTTAATATCTGGAGAGAAGGGAAAATATGCACATTTACAGTTAATTTCTCAATATAATTTGAGTTTGACCCGTGACTTCGTGCCTATTTTTATTTCTGGCCCACGTGAAATTGAGTTGGACACCTCTGCTCTAGATGTCTCAATACTCAACAAACCCTCCTTCCACATAGAAGGGGTGAAAGCAAGTGTTGCAGTGGTGAGATCTGCTATGATGTAACGTTTTGAGGCAGATTATAGTAGTTTCGACCAGGAGTGACCAGGCAGGACAGTGGAGACACTGGACCAACCCTGCTAGAGATAGTTATGTCAGAGAAAGAAAGTTATGGATGTTGTGAAAGGGGCATCAAGTAGGATACTATGGAGGCAACGAGGCCTGGAGAGTGAGAAGCTGATGAATGATCAACTAGGTACAAATTATGATTATGAGTGTGTACCAGAGGAGAGGAGAGCCAACTTTTTTTTCATTCCAACACAGACTTAAGAACTACTGCAGCTCAGTCAGGGAAAAACAATAACCGTGCTCTAAGACAATGTGGCCCTGTGGACCTGATCATTTTTCCAGTATATGGTTCCACAGGGACTTCCAATAGCTGGTCTGACTGAGTCGTGTTATCCTGCAGTTATTACTGCAGAGCTGCAGAGAAGCTTGTGGCTCCTCAGAGTAGTCGTATAACCTGGAGTATCTAGAGGGAAAAACCTCCTTAGTGTGGTGGTAAAAGTTCAACGGTGGGCGGTGTGGTTTATACAGGGGAAAACGCAGAGAAGTTATCACACATTTCTGTTGTACAATCACCACAATAGGCGTAATAAGCTGTTTGGGATAATGTGGTTTGTTTGATTGATCATATTTGGCTCTTTAAGTTAATTTAAACGAGCAGAAAAAGGCGCTGGCCACTTGTGTAATAATAAATCATCCTAATAAGAGATGTAAAGTGAAGCTGTGCCTAATCAAGCCTTCAGTTTCTCCAGATATGGAGTCCATGAACAAGCTGCACCTGTTTGATCGTAGTGTTTCTCTGGGACGAACACTGCTGTGTAATTCTACAATAACACAGGGTTAATGTATAATTAAAGATACTGTGGCTGTTTCAGATTCTCGTTAATATGATCATAACATCGCAACTATATGAAATGTTATCTTGGTGTAAAAACAAAGAGAAAACACAGATTTTTTTTAGCGAGTTCATAAATATTATACCATGTACAACATGTTTACAAGGTCTTTCATGAGAAACGTTCGCCATTTATTCTTCTCCTTTCGACTTGACCCTTTTCTCAGCGAGTCAACAATTTCTATCTTTCCCTGTCCTCTCTATCTTCTCCTCTGACTCTAACGAACTCCATGTCCTCCCTCACTGCATCCATCAATCTCCTCTTTGTCTCCTACCTGGTAGCTCCATCTCTAGGATCATTCTTCTACCAATGTATCCACTGTCCCTCCT
>JAFBJS010001454.1:4543-31206 GCA_016785265.1 Paraplagusia blochii | reverse complement strand
TTTTCTCCAAACCTTCCTGTCTGTGTTGTCCCTCTAATCACCTCATTCCTGATCCTGTCCATCCTTGTCTCTCCTAAAGAGAACCTCAGCATCTTTAACTCCTCCACCTCCAGCTCTGTCTCCTGTCTTCTACCTATTCCTCGTGTCTCTAATCCATCCATCATGGCTGGTCTCTCCACTGTCCTGTAAACCTTTCCCTTCACCTTATCTGACTCTACTATCACAGATCACTCCTGATATATTTCTCCAGTTGTTCCATCAAACATATACCATTTATTGGTTGAGTTTTATTCATTGTATTCTGAAAGGACACTTCTAGAGAGCGTAGGCACAGCAGGACAGACTCATTCTAACTTCCTTTAGTAATCAAGTGTTAAGCACTCACCGCTCTGTGGGTTTTTAGAAACTTTCAAACAAAGGCATAGTTTACACCCAATTTTGGCACAATCTTTATTTGGTGTTTTTACAAAGGGAACGCAATTATGGCTTCAACTGAATCCTGAAATTGTGGCTGAAAACAAACACTGGATCTCTATCAAAATCTTAGTTGTGAGCTGATCTGAACTTTGTCCTCAACTAATTATCTACCCTTTTACCACGGCAGATTTGTGTCATTGACGTTGCATTATTGACAACGCTCTATCACCAGAAAAAATATAATCAAAGCCAACCTCTTTGTAGATGATCTACATCTCTCCTACAGTCTGAAAATTTGGAGTCAATTCTTTAAGCAAGTTTCCAAGGTCACTGAAAGCAAATCTTTATCCACATGGTATTTTGATACTATATTAGAATCAAATCAGATCAAGGTTAAAGAGAGGGTTGTGTTGGGCAAAAGGCCATTAATTGTTTTTTAAAGGAAAAGGTTTCAACTCTGATCTGAGAAAAAAAAAAAACGTGATGTCCAGTTTTCTAACAAAACACTTGACCTTTGACGATGACCCGGATGATTTCATCAACAACTGCAGATCCAAACGCCTTTAAGGTGTACATTTAGGTGAATAAAGGGTACATGCATATTTTCCTTTCAGTTTGTCCCTTTTTTCAGGGGTTGTCACAGCAAGTGAAAAATTTCTATCTCATCTTGTCCTCTGTATCTTCTACTATAACACCAAAATATGCATAAACTAACGTATTTGTATCAAAATGTAAATTTAGATTTTTATTTTAGTAAATCTAAAATGTATGCAGAAAAAATGTTGAATTTAGTTCCACTGGTAATATATTACTAATTTCTTAAAACAAGTAACTGTAAACAAATGGTGCATTGTAAAAGGATTTTATTTATTTTACCTATATGTATTTTTTAGTGAAAATAATGAAATATACAAATAAATAAATATATATTTTACATATTATATATATTGTATACATGTATATATAAACACATTATAAATCAATGTTTTCTGACATGTGACGTTATGCTTTATCCAAGCATATTTATCCATCTGTTGAAGGTAAGTTGGGTCAAAAAAATATAAGTTGTGCGTAAAACGTGGTATAGATATAACTAATGCAGCCTGTGTACTGTGGTAGATTCCAAATAGGAAAAAAAAAAATCAGAGAGAAGGAAATGTGACTGAGCGGACATCAAGTCCACTCAGGAGACTGACTGGCTATAACTGAAACAAAGCTGGGGACCAGGTTATGTTCAGGTAAACTGGCTCTACCAGTGTGGATCAGCTCACCTACAACATTGTTGTAGCTTTGACTTTACCAAGGCGTAATGAAAGAGGGAGCAGCATCTCAGAAATAGTCAAAGGTTTGAGTCATGGCAAATTCAAACGTTTAAAAAAAGAGGGAGGAGCCAGGGAGGTGGAGATGCCAAGTGCACCACAGATGCCGACCACTCTGGAGGCTGCTTCGCTCACAGGGGAGGGGCCAACGGTGAAGTTTGAGGCCTGGTTTAGGGTAGTTTTCTAAATATTTTATCAATGAGTCACAGCAGACACACATGAAAAAAAGTCTCCAATGATCCGTAAACTAAATTAAAGGAACCCCTCCAGGTATTCCTGCAGCAGGAACCAGAGTGCTCAGAACTCACCTTAATCATGTGTAAAAAGTCAAAAGCAACAGGGACAAACACACAGAAAGGCACATGCAGCGAGGGCCGTCGAGCAGACAGGATACAGCCCACACCCATGCGGTGCGCAGCCATTCCTGCCGTGCATTTTTTACATATTGCAAATGTCTGGAAGCCCCTCACCAAAACTGCAGCTGGCAAAGCAACGGCAAAAGAGAAAAGGGAACGAGAAACAAAAATCACAAAAGCATGAATCCAGGACTTCAGCTGTGACCTGGCCAAGAACCTCAGAAACACAAGACTGAAGGCTACGATGCATCTGCAATCAATTGACTGCACAACTACGGTGGATGACTCATGAAAGGGATAGTGTCTCACGTTCAATAAATAAAAATTATATTGAATTCCATTATTTTTATACAATTATACTCTTTTTTTTCTTATTTACAAAGTGGTGAATCAGTCTTCTAGTGCAATAAAGAAAAAAAATCCAACATACTTAAAAGCATTTTTAAACTTTTAAAACTGAAAGACATTTCAATTCAAGCTCCATCTTTAAAACAATTCACTGTCAAGTCAAATACAGATACTTGTGTCGTGTGGTTCCACGAGAACAGCAGTTGCAGACACATGCACAGACACAAGCCAACAGTGTCTACTCTGCTGCTTGGAGTAGCACACATGTACACACACAGAAGTACACACACCCACAGAGACATCATGAAGCTGGACACACCCAGTCAAAGTCTAGTTACCGGTTTGGGCTAGCAATCCTTCATTTGAACATTTAAATAGAGCATTTCATGTTAGGTGATAAATCGGGTTTATTAAACAAGTGGTCCCCAACCACTGGGCCAGGGACCAGCACTGGTCCCTGGGTGAATTGGTGCCGGGCCACAGAGAAATAATTTTTCCTTTTGGCGCCATCTGTCTATTACTTCCACTTGATCCATACCCATACCAACAAAAGAACTGAACAATAGAATGGCTAGGATTCCATCATCAATAATGTAACTATATTTGATTAGCTAATATTTTCTCAGTTAAGACAACAACAATAAACTCAAAATGACGCAGAGTCATTGATACAAGAATCTAACTTTTTATACCGTCTGGTAGCAGGAAGTTATAGGCTAAATTCTTGTTGTGCCCATGTAAAGTTAATTCGGGTAGGAAGATTTTATAGGTAGGAAAATATTTCACCGGAAATTTGATTTAATTAAGGCGTATCTATCTGTAAAAATGGTACGAGACATTTAACCAGTCCCAGGTGCAAAAAAGTCTGGGGAACACTGGGTTAAACCACCATGTCACATTTCAAGAATCACTGCAGAGATAGAAAGTTATTATTTTTAGCAGGAGTCACATTGTCCAATGTGTAAATTTAGAATTAAATTACTTTAACTTCAGGATTTATGGAGAAGTCATAACAGTTAGACAACAAAATCTTTTCTATTCTTCTATAAATCTTAAATAATAATAATGGTCTCATCATAACACCTAAACTAGTAAAAGAAGCGGGTCTTTGCCTGGACCTGCGAGTCCCTGGGTTTGGTGTTGACATTACTGAGGCAGCACCACACCACACAGAGACAGAGACACACGGGTCAACAGTACCGACCAGATGTGGGCCAGAGACAGACGACTGGGTCGTGTTGCTGCGGTCTCACAAAAATGCAGTTTTCACCTAACATTATGGCCTTTTACTGTGTTTCACCTACAACCACAGAGAACCACACAAGTGGATTAGATATTGTTGAGTTACAGCTTCAGCAGGATGAAGCCTGTGCCACCATGCAGATCACACTCCATCTATGCAGCAATCACAAGGACAAAGTGACCTTTACAGCAGATGTTTGACTACATTTGTTTTCCTGATGTTTGAAGTTGCTTTGGTATGTGAACACAGGTTGTAAAGGCTCACCATCACATAAATGTATACATTTTACTTACTTATACCACTATAAGGCCCTACTCCACAGGTGTCAAGCTCAGGTCCGGGGGCCAGATCTGGCCCATGAGATAAAATCAAATGTGTACTAGAGTTGGCCCACCAGTATGGACACCTTATATACTGTCAGAATATATTAAAATACATGATTTTTGTTATAGCACATACTTTTTTTGTGAGACGCTGGAAACGGCAGCCGGTCTGCTGCGTGACGGAGAGGAGGGCACAAAATCAGGAGTGGATTTGCCTCAGGAAGAGAGTGCCAGCGACAGCGAGAGAGAGGCTTAGGGAGTGTGTGACGACGTCTATATGACACCGTTTCATTCCGACACTGAGGAAGATGACTTCGATGGCTTCAGTTCAAAGGAGGAAGATGAAGACGGTTTACCGTGATTTTTACCAGTATGTTCTTTTACCAGATCTGTTTTTTCAGATCTGTTATATTGTGTTGCTAGCGTGTTGCTACCATGTTGCTACCGTTTTACTGCCCTGTCACAGGCACCATTTGGGAAGAAAGTTATATTATTATTATTATTATGTTATATTATTAAAACTTTGAAAACTCTCTCTGTGTACCGTCTTTCTTTGTAAATATGTTTACATGTTTTAATGTGGGCACATGCGGCTTATATACAGGTGCGGCTTGTGTATGTACAAAATCGGTTTTCCTCTAAAAATGTAGTGGGTGCGGCTTATAATCAGGTGCGCTCTGTAGTCCGGAATTTACGGTATACATTTTACTTACTTATACCACTATAAGGCCCTACTGCACAGGTGTCAAGCTCAGGTCCGGGGGCCAGATCTGGCCCATGAGATAAAATCAAATGTGTACTAGAGTTGGCCCACCAGTATGGACACCTTATATACTGTCAGAATATATTAAAATACATGATTTTTGTTATAGCACATACTTTTTTTGTTCTGTGAATAAAGATTTACATTAAAAATGATCACGAAAGGCTATGAAGAGACAATAATACCACTGATGTGTGAATTATTTCTTATGTAATTTCTCATGTGTTGTTAACATTAAGCATATATACAAACTATATTTAATACCTGGAGAGAAGGGAAATGATGCATGTTTATAGTTAATTTCGTAGTATATATTGAGTATAACCCGTGACTTCATGCCAGTTTTTTTTTTTTCTGGCCCGCGGTGAAATGAAGTTTGACACCCCTGCCCTACTGGATTCAAGTCTGGTGTCAAAGTTAAGGCCTGCAGGCCAAATGCATCCAACCAAGTCATTTTGTGCGTCCAACTCTAATTGCTGTACACCAAAGTCTACGCTAGTGAGTTTCTTAACCTGATAAATTAAAATGGTTGGGGTTTTTTTTTAATCACACAGCGCAAGATTTTTAACTAACTAAATAATAAATCCATAATAAGCAATTGCAAGCACTTATTAATACCTGTTATGGAGTGGGTACATGTAAACAGTCTTCCATTTACAGCCGGTGCTTCGAGGGGAACTGCTATGCTGATGTTGCTCTACACTGCTCTGCTGTTAATGCAAACTAACCTATTGTTTCACCTCCATCAGAGTCGATGAAGGAATCAATGAGAAATCGAAAGGACATTGGAGTCTATAATAGAAAAGGAATAGGTTTAGTTCTTATAGATTTCCATCCCTAGTAAGACTAACTCTCAACCCTGTCTCACCCTGTCACACCGCATCTCCATCCTATTAATGCAAACACTCTGGGGCAGAGCCTGAAGGCATCATTAGCAAATGACCACTGGGGAGACATTCAAGAATGACTGTGGCCTTCAAGCAATGTACTCCAGGGACACAGAAGTCTTCCGTCCAGTGTTTTTTTCTAATTCTGATATTTTTAAACCAAGTCTCTTTGTTCCTCTTGCGTGCTCCCTTTTCTCCATATCCATATCTCCATATTTTCAATCTATTGTTTCAACATCTTAATCCCTGCGAAAACATTCTGGTACCTGGAACATTAAAGGGAAAGAACAATAAATAGACACCGGTCGCCTGATTCCATTCAAAGTCTGCTAGCGTCTCCAGATCCAGCAGGGCTTCCTCTAAGCTCTTAAAAACAGCAACACATTTGTGTGCACAGCTCGCTAACACACCCACTCATCAAGCATCAACCATAAACTGCACATGAGAGATGGACAAAGCTATTTGGTTGCAGACTGTGGCTGTGCAGCACATTTAAAAATGTCTCCGATCAGTTCTGCAGTCGCATTAAGTTGTGTTTGTGGATCAGTTACAGATGAGTTTTACTTGTCACGTGACAACATCATCCCCTTCACTGTCTGCCATAGATTGACTCAGACGGCATATAGCCACTTCAGCTTCACCGCCGCTTTAGTTTAGAATCTGCATCTTGGAAGTTGTGGAAATAAACTAAAAAATATAAATTATGTATAAAAGTTGTGCACACTTCTTAATGGTAAATTCCAATTAAATCAAAGCTGTCAACAAAGTGTTGAAAACATAGCACTCTTGGTGAAAAAAAAAACATAACTGTGATTAACATTTTTTCGTACTTGATCACATTAGTACGTAATTGTTTTGTGTACTGTTCATTTCATAATACACTTGGGTGTGAACTGCATAAACCCCAATCTGTTGCAGACAGTGTATACCACAGGTGTCAAACTCAGGCCAGGGGGCCAAATCTGGCCCGCAAGATCATATCAAATATGTACTAGAGTTGGCCCACCCGTATATAGGCCTTATATACTGGCAGGATTTGTAGTTTTAGTGCATGGTCTTTGTTATAGGACAGACATTGAGTTTTTTGTTGTCGTGGGTCTGTAAAAATACATACAGATAAAGCAACACACTGACAAAGGTAACACCACTGATGTGGGTTTTATTTCTGATTTAATTTCTAATGTGTTGATAATATTAAACTTCTGTTCCGGATTCAATGTCCCCAAAAATGAACAATTATTCACAGGCGGCACTTCAAGACGGGCAAGCCAGGCAGTTGTTTGGCGCTCTGACCACTAGGGGGGCGGTCCAATTTTTTTTTCTGCGCCACTGATAGGGTTGGGGCCCTAGCAATATCTTGCTAGAAGCCCCAGGAGACCGTAGCACCGCCCATGCATTTAATATCTGGAGAAGGGGAAATATTTAGTTTATTTTTCAATAAATATTTAGTCTGGTCCGTGTCTCCATGCCAGTTTTTAGATGTGGCCCATTGGGAAGTTGAGTTTGACACGCCTGTTGTATACTTTATGCGCACTGCCTTGTTGGGTTCTTCCTTCAAGATGTAATGTTCTAAGAAGACCTCTAATTAACCTTGGTGTCCATTAGATGATGAGGATGTTGATTCTGAACATGCCATCAAAGAATGAAGCTCTCTATCAGAGGAGCTGTCTGAGCTGATCCTCACAGCTAAACAGAGATCAGCAGAAGAACTTTCTTTAAATTCACAACCATCCCCTGAAAGACACCTCCTGGGTTGCAGGATGAAGCCATGTCACCAACAGAGTCCCATTTCCACATTATTGGGAGGCTCCCTTCATGAGATTGTACAAACTTTACGGCGGACAAATCAGTGCAAGGTCTGACCGGACCAGGTTTGCGTCTGGTTAGGTGTGACCGGTGGTGAAGAGAAGTTTTGGTCAGTCACTCACTTGCGTGTTTGTCTGCCAGGGCGATGAGTGTGCTGGAGATGTCCCTGCGTCGGTAAAAACACACCACTTTGGCCTCCACGTTCCCATTGGCTGTCTGAAAAGCAGAGACAATCGGCGTTACCACGGCAACAAGTGGCGAACCAACAGATGCAGACACAGACGCACACACACACACACACCTATTAACAAGACTTTTTTTTTTTTTTTTTTTTACTGAGCTTGCAACTGCAGTGTTCACCGAATACGAAAACCAGTGTCGCAGTTATCAAGACAGGAAAGGCGTGGTTGGGAACGACTGTGGACCTCAAGGATTATTTGCAACAAGTGGCGAACCAACAGATGCAGACACAGACGCACACACACACACACACCTATTAAGACTTTTTTTTTTTTTTTTTTTTTACTGAGCTTGCAACTGCAGTGTTCACCAAATACGAAAACCAGTGTCGCAGTTATCAAGACAGGAAAGGCGTGGTTGGGAACGACTGTGGACCTCAAGG
The DNA here is from genome assembly GCA_016785265.1 of Paraplagusia blochii. NCBI lineage: Eukaryota > Metazoa > Chordata > Actinopteri > Pleuronectiformes > Cynoglossidae > Paraplagusia > Paraplagusia blochii. Next base: position 23,122 of record JAFBJS010001454.1, on the reverse strand, counting down.
ATTATTTCCCACTTTTGCTTCATTGCAAATGGGATCCAACACTGTTTCTAAAGTAGCTGCCGTACGACAATGAATAATTCACAAGTTCACAAGTTAGGCTCAAGCTATTGGAAATCTCAATCAAGGTCAATTTTTAATAACCCCATCTTAAATGCAATGAATTCAATTTTAGAAAGATTTCGACTGCGGCTCTTACTGTTTTCCTAAAAGAAAAATGGACCAACGCATTTTGGCTTTTTTTTTTTTTTCCAAATAAATATCACACATTTGCAAAACTAACCACTTCTGAAAAGATAAAGACAATAATATTATTTTCAAATAAGGACAAAATGTGCTTCTTCACAATGCATCAATGAAATTTTTTATCACCTTACAATTATTTATATTATTTATAAATATATATATATTTATTGTATATATTAGGTCTATTAAATAACATGGTGCAAAATTAATATACAAATATTAAAAATAACATTTCATGTTCTCATTTTTCTGGAAACTCCACATACAATATTTATTATCACATAATGCATATTTTTAACTACTTCATTACTGATAATAAATGAGAATTACTTTATCATTTTTATTTAATTATTTTGGACAATATTTGTAAGACAAATCATTTTCTTCTCACTGCAACATTACAATAAGTCTGCGACACTTTTTCCATTTAAAAGAAAACAAAAGAAACTTAAAGAAACAGAAGAATGAAAACTAACATTAGAACAGAAAAGAACCAAGAACTAGTAACCCCTCACCAGGATCCTGAAGTGATCCTGAATAAATTTCATCCATTTAATTTTTTGGTAATTTATTTAGGAAAAAAAACATTTCTTTCCACCTAAAGACAAAAAGTAATTGCAAACATTTTGAGAACACTGAATTATTTCATTCATTCATCTCCTCCTCAGGGGCAGCAGTCTTCACGACTGACACCCAAATTTCACTGCTCCATATTGTCAGTCTTCCTGTGGGTGGTGAGCCCACTGGAAGTAATCTGGGTCTGGACAGTACTATGATCAGAAGACCTCAGTGGCAACCTGGCACCTGGAGGATTAGAACCTGAAACCTTGCAGACCTAAGGCCCTTTGACATCTAAGCCACCACTGCCTGTGATATTAGATGCAAGTATTTTTGACAATATACTTAAAAAAACATCAGGGCTACGAAGACTAACTTTTTTTCAACTTCTAGTCCTTCGTTCTATAGTGAATAAAATAGACTGTTGATGTTGATAAGTGTTGTTCTCCATTGGTTATTTATTGGTTCACATATCATAAACATCTCATAAATCCTTGTAATACCGTAGGATGGAGAGAAATGAAGAAGTGTTTGCTGATGACCTTAATTTCAGATGAGCTCCTTTAACAATTATCAAATCATTTCCAGTATAATTGAAAAATAAATTAAATATTTCCCAGTTATTGTTATTCCAGAGGAGAAACTAACACCAGTAAATGGACCATGACATTGATTACACTTGATGGTGATTATAGTGTGATATTTTTTTTCCTTTTTTTTGTATAACACACATTTACAAAAAAAAGATAAGGGAAAAAGGGAGACCCAAAGAAAAGACTACCAGGGTGCACAACTGCAAGCAACAAAATAAAGAGTTTTATCTTTTACTACAATACACTGGCAAAAACTTGAAATTAGTGTGTAAATTATAACCAATTTATGAAAATCTATCTGATTAATATCTTTACAATCTCTACAAACAGAACTACTGTGTCAAACAAGTCCACATCGATTATTCCAAAATAAGAGCAACTTATCAGCCGTTTTAACCAAGCTACAAGGAAGGACAAATTAACGAGAGCTCATCTGAGCTTCACTCTTCGCCTGATCCCAGGTCAGCTACCATCCTCTGTCTTCTGTCACACTCAGTAAAAGTAATCGAGTTAGTACACTACTATTACTCGCTTCGCCTGTTCCCAGGTCAGTCAGCAACCTCCAACCCGTCAGCTCCGTCCTTCTATCTGACTGACTCACTTTCTCAGAGTAGGTCATCTAGTATTCTCTCACCATTGCACTAGTGCTGCATCATTTCTTAATTATTATTATTAATTAACATTATAAATATCAATCAATCTTTTTGTATCTAGCTTTATGGTGTTTACATAGTGGTGAGATTTAATTAAATTTAATTGATATTATATTTTTGGGGCTGGAAAGACGTAATTGCTTTTGGTTATTTTTAAAGGGGAAATTGCACTTAAGGTAAAAGCAGATCGAATAACGAGGGCTGCGGTTGAATGATTACACTTAAGGTCAGGGTTCTATGTGTTTCTATGAACAACATTTTCCAACCCAATCCATGCCAAACACCAGAGGGGAGTGGGTAAATTTGAGTTATAATTAAAAGAAGAGACAACAATATCCATCCCTTCTGGGCTATCAGTACACCATGACACGGTGTTGTTCTCCACTTGGCAAAAACAAAATTGTTTATTCTAACATTAAGACACCAAAATCTCTACAGTGTGGAGTATTAATAGATTTGAGAGGTTATTTCAAGTCATGAGAGATGATAACTATGGATCAAACTGCTAATAACTAGAAAATGCATTAATAGATGATGATAGTTTCTTATTGCCTTAACTAAAACTAGAAATTGTAAACATACTGGGCAGGATACTGACCTCAAACTAAATGTTCTGACAATCATATTGCGCTTTTTTTTTTTTTGTTGTTCACGAATGCACAGTGGAAAAACACACAGACCAAGGATTATTCCAAGACTGGAAAATGATGGGAACACAGCACACCTTCCTCAAAGTAGAAGACTGGTTTCAGCAGAGTAATGTTTCACTGAACCATACTCAACATACTCAACCATACTCAATAACACACCAAGCAACTGTGATGAGCAATGCCAAATAAAACTGGTCAAACGAAGGGTAGAGCTGGGTAAAACCAAGAATTGATATAACAGTGTATTTCTGAATTATATTTGTGTCACTGTATTTTGATGGTAATTTTTCCATGCATTATTTAATTATTAAGTGTATTAAATTGCCTTAAACGACAATAGTTTGAACAGTCCTACAAAATGCTGCAGTTCACAGACAGGTGACAATAGCACTGGGAATTATTGCAGTTTAAGTACAGAATTGTTTTATTGTGCAGGTTTCGCAATTTAAAAAAATCTTCTTTAAGCTGGTTGCAATGTGAACAATATAGTATGTTGTTGGTAATATTGTTCCAATGTTGGCTTTTCTTGTCAAACGGAGTAACCTTAAGCAAACTTAAACAAACTGTGACATCTGAGCCACATTTTGTCTCCCAGGTAACTTGAACGTCACCTGCAGCCATAGTGTATAAGAGGATGTAAGTTTCAGGCATTCTTCAAATCCATAACATGCTAGTGAGAAAGATGGTGAATTAAGTTGCTTGTGTTGCCTCCTGTGGCTACAACTTTATCTCGACAACATTTACAGATGGTTCTTTAATCAGCATCAGGTTTTTTAAAGCCTATTTCCAAAAAGTATTTCCATACAGCTGACACGGGCTCTTCATTGTGGACCATGATCCTCTGACTCTGCAAAACAGCCCCCAAAGTCCTGTGGTACAATGTTCTGACACTCTGTGTCCCCGACGTTTTGTACGCACACAAATAATCATATTTCAGTACATAGAGAAATTCAAACCACAATAAACACCAGAATTCTGTGTTAACCGGTATGATGCCGAGCCCAATGGGTGAATTGGTGCTGAGCCGCAGAGAAATAATGTTTCCTTTTGTCCCCCATATGACTATTACTTCCACTTGATCCATACCCATATCAACAAAAGAACTGACCAATAGAATGGCTAGGATTCCATTTTTGTACGCACACAAATAATCATATTTCAGTACATAGAGAAATTCAAACCACAATAAACACCAGAATTCTGTGTTAACCGGTATGATGCCGAGCCCAATGGGTGAATTGGTGCTGAGCCGCAGAGAAATAATGTTTCCTTTTGGCCCCATCAGGCCACTACTTCCACTTGATACATACTCATATCAACAAAAGAACTGAACAATAGAATGACTAGGATTCCATCATCAATAATGCAACTATATTTGATTAGGAAATATTTTCTCAGTGAAGACAACAACAATAAACTCAAAATGATGAGGTTGGGTGCATTTGAGAAATCCTTGTGGTCATGCACAGTTAATTCGGGTAGGAATATTTTATAGGTAGGAAAATATTTCCAGGAATGTAATTTTATTATTGGGTAATTATCTACCACAACTTAACGACTGGTCCGTGGCACAACAAAGGTTGGGGAACACTGATTTAAAATCCTTCCGCTCGCTTTTTGGGTTTTATGTCACACACTCACAGGTTTGTCTGGCAACTAGACAAAAGGACTGTCCCTAGCTTTCGCAGATAGCTATTTAAAAAATATTTCCTGTTACATAAACAATATTTACTAGCTTTTAATTTATGTTTTTAAGAATCCAGAGAGACTGGAGAGGCGTCCAAAAGGTGTTTGGTCACATTACTGTCAAGCCTTTTAGCCCAGTGCTCCTGTCTGTAACTCAATTTTACGAATAAACGGACGGAACCAATCAGATTAACAAAAATGCTCAATGCATGACAGCAAGACAGAAAACATTTCACAAGTACGTACCTCATATTTTGCTATCAAATACTGTAGATTTACGTAAATGAAGGGACAAAATGTACACATTAAATCTTTTAAAACACTGGCTCAAGATATTAATCACACAGATCAGGTGTGAGAAAGTTCAATTTCCGCAACTAATAATAATAATTTCTTGCCAATTCGGCAGCAGCTCTGACTCACAGCTTCATGTAGTCTGAATAAATCATTCAGGTCACAAGAAAGTAAGTGAGTAAAACATGTTCCAAATACTCACCTTATTTAACTCCTCTATCCTCCTGATGAGCAACGGGTTACTGGACGAGTTCTCAAAATAAACATAATCTGCAGAAAAAGAAACAAAAACAGAGAGAAAATGTCAGTTAAGGTTTACAAGCATAGACAAGAAGTCCTGAGTGATGCCCACTTCTTTGCTCACGTTACAACATAGGAGTTGGATGATTTCTAAAGCCATGAACGTTTGATATGATTGCGTGGAATGGAAGAGAGTGAAGGGCATTAATTATGTTGTAGAGAAATCACATGACGTCAATAAGATTAAACTCAAAAAAAAAAAAAGAAAGAATTTATTGTGTGTGTGTGTGTTTGTGTGTGTGTCTGTGTGTGTGCGTGCGTGCATAGAGGGCCAGACTGCAGTCTTTGGAATTAATCACCAAGTCTTCCATTACATCCATGATTTTAATTTGCTTAAGGCTTGATTGGGGTTCCTTTAATTACATCATGTTGCTGAGCCCTCCTCAGCTCCTGCCACCTCCTACTGCTGCTAACATCCAAAACCTGATATTTGCACAGTGGAAGTGATGAACAGGAATTCATTCTATCATCACATTTTTTAAATTTTCTGAAATACGGTGACATTTGTCCCATTTTGACATTGTTTCCCATATTTAAATCAATAGTTAAAGACAAACCCAACACAAAAAAAAATGTTGAATGGATGGGAAAATCACATTCGAGGAAAATAAGAATAATAGCCTCTTATGTACACACACAAATACACACACAAATACACAAAATCTGTCCCTCCAGACTGCAGGCTTTACTTCGTTAGCCTTTATTTTTTTCTTTGTTTTATTTTTTTGTTTTTTGCTCATCCACCCCTCTGTGTGTCTGTGAACAATTGTGTGGGTGGGTTTTAGGGACAGCGGAGGCTTCAGCATGCATGTGTATTTTATGTGCGTCTTTACTGGTAAAACACAGTGGTCCTCCGGGGGAAACAAAGCCCCAGAGATAGAACCTCATTCTTGAGGCTATTGCTCACAGTTAGAACCAGGATGTGAAATATTTTAGGCCACGTTGGGGTTAGGGTGAAGAAATTAGTGGAAGTAGTATATTATGTGAATAACCTAAAAGTACGAGTGCTTTCAAAAGCTATTGTTTGGAAATGGGCCAAACATCTCTCAGGTTAAAACACAAAATAACTGGTTGATAATGTCCATAGATTAACTAAATCATTCTTTAAACCAGGGGTAATGTCCTTTTGATCATCGGATATTCCAGACCAGTGATCCCCAACCTTTTTTGTGCCACGGACCGGTTAAATATTTGGTATCTTTTTCACGGACCGGTCGTGGCGTTGTGTTGTGGCGAATATAATTTCCAGTGTTCTGAAATATTTTCCTACCAATAAAATCTTCCTACCTGAATTAACTGTGCATAAACACAACAAGGATTTCACACATGCACACAGCCTATAATTTTCTGCTACCAGAAAAAGTTAGAATCTTGTATCAATGACTCTGCGTCATTTTGAGCTGTGTTGTTGTCTTCACTGAGAAAATATTTCCTAATCAAATATAGTTGCATTATTGATGATGGAATCCTAGCCATTCTATTGTTCAGTTCTTCTGTTGATATGGATATGGATCAATTGTAAGTAATAGCCAGACGGGGCTATTATTTCTCTGAGGCCTGGCACCAATTCACCCACCGACCGGCACAGGTTTCCTGGCCCAGTGGTTGGGGACCATAAGGTGCTCTTTAAAAACTTTAAATGTTCTCATAAATCAACAGTTATACATCCCCTTATAATGCAGTCTGCCTTAAGTGTGGATTGTTTGTGTTAACCGGCCTCAAGGGGCACTCATAAATCTGTCAAAATGTTTAAATACGACTTAAAAATTTACAAAGCCGCAACGCTTTATATTTTATCAGAGCATTACAGCTACTGTAGTCAGGAGCCTGGCAGAATAACACTGTACTGAACTGTATTTCAACAACGCACCAGTTAAGAGACAAGATTATGAAGCAGATCTCAAACTCATTGCATTGAATCTTTACTGAAAAGTGAAGTAACAGAAACAAGATCAGCTAGGATAATGACGAGAAGGAATCGACTCTGCTCAACACCAGGATCGCCCAACTGTTAAAACCCAGATTCTGAAAATTGAACAGTGTTCAATGTTCCACTTGTTTAACTATTTTGTTTCACTAATGCGCCCTAACATTCAGTGAGACTTTAGGTTAAAAAATATGGTAATAAATACGTGTGTATTCCGAGCATTAGTTGTGTTGTAGAAAGGGCTGCACAGCCAAAAACTTTTGGAACTGCTGTTGTAACACATGCTTTTGTAGTTTTTGCTGCAGAGAAACCCTCAAAACTCCTGAAACAGATGCTATCTTTACACGAGAACAACTCTCCGTATTTCCAAGATGAGACTCAGCATCAACAATGGCTCCACATACAGTACATATTCCATATGCCTTGGGTACAGCACATGCCGCTGTCTGGTTGGACATTTTCATTCAGCCATTTATATCCACTTATTGGTCTACACTTCTGGAGACTTGTCTTAATTAATTTAAAAGGTAAAATCTTTGTCCCCTTATGTGTTTGACTGTTCAAGACCATCGTCAGAAGAGAGACTTCAGTTGTTGTTGTTGCTTCTTTTGAGAGGCTACCAGATTTTCCAGGTAATATGTTTGGATAATAATACACCAGTAGGCTGTCCTCACTAGAATAGCTGTGCAAACCCGTGTGTGTGTGTGTGTGTGTGCGAGTGTGTGTTTCCTGGCCATGCTCCAGGCACATTGGAGGATTAGCTCACACCAGGATATCCCCACAGGCCCTGGACTTGGTAGGGTGCCTGGTCTTAGCCCTGCATGTGTCTTGGCTGAGATTATAACCCACACTTGGTCGACTGCCTGGAGCTGGAGCTGGAGCTGGAGCTGGATCTCTTCTCTTTTCACCCTGAACTTCCCAGCACTAAAAACTCAGACTCTGCTCTGGGCTGAAGCCAAGTCTTCTCCATTCCTGTGACCAACTAAACCAAAAAAAAAATCCTCCAAAAACATTCCACCAACCAAACCATGATCTACACCAACTACTGCTTTGATTTCTTCCTCTCTGTGTGTCCAACATTAACTGGTTAAGGCATCCATTCATCCTGATAGAACACCCAAGACACACAATGACATTCAAATCTATCCTGAATGACTATTCCTGGCAGAATTGATGGAAAAATACCGACTACAAGCACTTTGTGAAACATCTATCTGTTGCGCAGCTTTGATTTCCACCCAATGGATGAATACATGCGGGACTAATATTACAAAAATTGACACAAATGTATTCTGATTGAGTTCATTAGACGTCTCATTACTAACAGTGTGTGCTGATGATTTCGAAATGGAGAGCTTTAGTTTGCCATGTCCATTTTCTTTCTTTGCAATTTTCGTCACCAATTGCAGCTCTCACAACCTTAAACCTTATTCAGGATCTTTTTGGGATGATTAAACTTTTTTCGTTAAACGGCAGCAATTTGCAGACTCAATTTAGGGTTAGAAGGTTTAACGTTTAACGTATCCCTTTTCACTGACTAAGAGGAACACGCTCCCTATAAGGTAGTGATGCACCAGTCAATTGGCCGCTGGTTTGATATCCTACTGGCCGCTCACTGATGTAAATTTGGGGATTTCAGCAGCCACAATGACACAATGGTGACGACAGCTCAATGCCCCCAGATCGGACTTAATTTACTGGGGTGCCAAGACGAACCAAAACACGCTGTTTGTAATGGTTGCAAATCAAAAGTAAGCCGTGAAAAATCACCGCCTGAGATGTTTGGGACAGCAAACTTAATACCCCACTTAAAAAATAAGGACACGGTTCCTAAGAGGAGGGATGCACCGGAGTATCGGCAACCACAACAACCCTCCATTGTGGCTCCTATGTTTGACATGAGTACTGAGAATTCCAAAGCCACCACTAGAAAAACAATGGAGTTCATGGCACTGGACGACCAGCCTTTTACCGCGGTACAGGATAAAGGCTTCGTAAACCAGGTGAAACACTTGAGTCCATGGTACATTCGACCATGTTAGCGGTACTTCTCTGATTCAGCGCTGCCAGAGTTGTTTCAAGCCATTTACTCAAATAGCTTGACGCAAAATACCCGATCAGTTTTACGATGGACATTTGGACTTCAAACGTGAGCTTAGTGTCAATGTTGAACCTGACATATATAGAATATGAGCTACATCAGTGCTTCCCAATCTTTTTCTGTTACGCCCCCCCTTGCAAGAGGAAAACAATTCGCGCCCCCACCACCACCACCCACTCTCTGCCACAACTATAATAACAGCATCTGTCCATAAAATAGTTCTAGCTACACCTCTGCATAACATCGTATCCTTGTTAACATAAAGGAAACTAAAAGAAAGATATAGTTCAACTTACAAGGATGTGCAATTACACTTTATTGTAGTACGGCGGGAAAAAAAAAGCATGTTGCCCAGGGTCACACGCGCACCCCTCAGCATCGCACCGCACCCCCCCAGGGGGGCCGCCCCACACTTTGAAAACCCCTGAGCTACATCATGTCTTTCTCCACTGTGTTTTGTGTTTAAAAAAAAAGAATCTGAAGCAGGGGGCACTGTTGAACCGCTATTCATTATTTACAATGTTTTATTCTCAACCCAAGCACATATGGTGTCTATTGTAGGATTCTTATTATTTTTTAGATAGAAAATTGCTATCGGAAAAAACAGTTTTGACAGGTCAGAATTCTGCAATTGGTGCATTTCTACTTTGGTGCATTTCTAATACCAACTGGTATTAGTTGGGTAAACTTGAACCTGATTCTAAGATCACAAGCAAAAAAAAAAAAGATATATTAGTGTAGTCTGTGACATTGTAATTTTCAGTCGCCATCATACTGATATGTATAGAAAAAAGTCTATGGGCCTGAAGTGACTAATATTTGTAAAAAATGAACAGAAAATGCAAATCTGGATGCTATGCATCATTGTGCAGATTTTAAAATATTTTTGAAATCTGTATAAAAATTTCACTTGACCTTTAATCAGAGAAACTCTATGACGAGCTTGCAAATGGAGCTGCACTGTAGTGTTTACAACCCTGAGCTTAGATTTCCAGGTGCAGAGGTCCAGAGAATGAGCAACACTTAGAGAATCTTGTTTTTTTTCCACTAACTACCTCCATCAACAGTGTGTGTTGTGTGTTTTTCTTTTCCTCCCAGTGGTTCTATTTGATCATGTCCCATCCTGCCTGATATGGTGAACAATTGTGACGTTACCTCAGTGACACAAAACTCTGGTGAAACGTGACATTCATACTGAGGACACCACAAAGAAGATTTGACGCTGATCTGAGTTAAGACATCGTGAGTCGGAGGGAATCCTCCCCTCAAACCTTATGGCCGTAAACTGGACTCAGGACTTAGCATCCAAATCACGGTCCAACTCCCCTAGGACTGTTCTTGAAACAGGACTTTGCGTATTGACAATGCAAGGACTTTGAAGAGCCTTTGTGTATATAACCTGCGTAGATGAATTGAATTTGATTTTCTTCTTGCTGCCCCCCTGTCTGTCCTGGGTGAGGGTCCCCTCCACTGTCAATCACCCAGAGGTATCTTCCTTTTTTTTGCCCTGTGTGAGGTTTTTTGGGAGTCATTCCTGAGCCAGTGTGAGGGTTCCCTTGTTTTTTATGCATAATTGTTTGTAAAGTGCCTTGGGATAACGGTTGTTATGATTTGGGCAATATAAATAAAGATGAAGTAATTCGTTAGGTCTATTACAAATAAAACAAGGGTCTCACAATGTGAGAAAAAGTCCGATTTTACCACTTTAACATGTAAAAGCAATGTCTATTAGTTTATAACATTAGTTATTTTGATCTGAGCTAAAAAAAAAAAAATCAAAATGTAGCCAGCTTTTGCTTAGACTTTGCCACATCACTGAACCATACACCATTGCAGGTCTCCCTAGTGGACATTACAGAATGATCAATTATTCAAAAAGGGTAAGGATATAAACTAGTGCGGTAGTAAAATAGCAGTTGAGATTTTGAAAACTAAAGAGAGAAAAAAAAACCTTCTTTCTGCTCTTTGCAGCCATTTATGATGCAAAACAGCCACATCATCTGGTGATGAGCAACAAGACAAGTCCAACTTTGTAAAAGCTTGTCAATAATGTAAACTGAAGCCTGCAGTGGTTCATTGGCTCCAGTGCTGCAGTGAGCATCATGTGTCAGCAGACATCTGCAGTGAGTGAGTGAATAATAGCCATGATAATCCAACTACACCCATAATAAGAGCAGTTTAACATTGGAGGGGACAGCAGTTACTCATTCAGGTCATAGATTTCCTGACATGCATGTCTTTATTTAGTGAATTTGGGAATGAATGGGATAAAATGCTTAACTTAATCCAGTCATTCCTAAAGACTAGGCTGAGATAAACAATCAATAATCACTGACACTTCAGCTCATTGTTGTGGCACATGTTAAATTTTAGCATTATTCAAAGTGGACAATGTTGGTATCATTTTCTATGAAAGGCTTCCCTGTTGCCTGCCAACATTCAGTCCCACAGCTGCAGTGCTGCCATGCACACCAAGGAAAAGAATAGAACGGCTAGAACTGAATAAAACAGACTTTTTGCCAACACAACAGTTCAAGCACATGGATTTTTTTGTGCTCCCCATGTCAGTGTGGCAGCAGTAAAGGTCCAGGATTTAAGAAACATGTAATCACCTTTAAAAAAAAGTTTATAGAACAGGTGAAGTAAGTACATAAAGCCCTGAGATAGAATTTCATTTTTTTGTATTATTCTTTCGGATTGTCTCTTTTCTCAAGGGTTGCCACAGTGAGTCAACAATATCCATCTCCCCCTGTCCTCTGCATCTTCAACTCTACCTCCAACATCTTCCATGACCTCAATGCATCCATCAATCTCCTCTTTGTCTCCTACCTGGTAGCTCCATCTCTAGGATCATTCTTCTACCAATGTATCCACTGTCCCTCCTCTGAACATGTCCAAACCATCTCAATCTGTCTTCTCTAGCTTTTTCTTCAAACCTTCCTGTCTCTGTTGTCCCTCTAATCACCTCATTCCTGATCCTGTCCATCCTTGTCTCTCTTAAAGAGAATCTCAGCATCTTTAATACCTTCACCTCCAGCTTTGTCTCCTGTCTTCTACCAATTCCAAGTGTCTCTAATCCACAATGGTCTCACAACTGTCCTGTAAATCTCTCTCTTCACCTTAGCTGGCTGATTTCTATCACAAATCACGCCCGACACCTTTTTTGTAATTTAGCAATGTTTGAAATGATTTTGGACCTTGACTGGTATGCACAGATACAAATGTTTTCCTTTTTAAATAAACCTTAAAAAAAAATTACATCAAAACTCTTATGGATAGACTCCTAACTTCCTCTGTTTTCCAAAGGAATCCCATTTTTATTCAGTATAAAACAGTTGTACCAAAGGATATTTAGCTTTTCTACCAATCTACATATTTAAAGGATATTAGCCAGTATGTCCAGGTCATGACATCCAAAAAGTGCAACTGGACTTCTTCTTGGAGAGTCTTACAACAGTTGCTCATTACTAAACTTTGTTAATATCAACCAGTATTCTGAACCTGACACAGACAGTTTCCAGCAACAGTGTTTACAGACTTTAATGAAAATGTCTTCAAAGCCCTTATAAATTAATTTCAAGAGTTTCATTTCATTTTGAGGGCTTTAGATGCAATTTATTAGAACTTTAACTATTCAATACCTTACGGATCCAGGCCCAAAGTATTTAGTTGCACATAACAACTACTTCAAAGTATCCTCAACCTGTGCCACTAATCAATATTCACCAAAATATGGCCCTGTTTAATCGTTTTAAAAAATCTAATATTAAGTTTCAGACTTTTGGAAACATTGGGTTTAAAGAAAAACATTTGCCATTGCATTAAATAAAGTTGGGCTCATATATTCCACAGGTACAATGAGCGCTGCTACTCAAACAGGTCTAAATTCCTTCTTAGGAAAGTCACTAGGAAGGAAGGAAGGAAGGAAAGCAAACTCCTTGTTATTGTGATTCACACCACTGCACACAACGAAATGTGACCTCCGCATTAAACCCATCACCAAAGTGAACAGTGGGCAGCTTTGAACACCCGGGGAGCAGTGAGTGGGGTCGGAGACGTGGGACGGAGACATGCTCAGTGCACCTCAGTGGTAACCTGGCAGCTTCATACCCCAATCCAGTTCCTTAACCGCTAGACCACAACTGCCCCATTACCATATGAGGTTAATAGGTGCAGTGGAAAAAATAAGAACTGACGGTACTAGTTTTAATAAAATAGTAACGCAAAACCTAAACCACGCCTCTTGTAAGCTCTAAAATGATGGCTCAAACCCATCAACTAGTCGACATCGTGACAAGACCAGGAAGAGAACGTCACATCACACCTATCTGCTCGTATCAGTTTGTTACGAGACTCCTAGAGACACCCTAAACCCACTGATGAATTTCAAATAAGTCGAGCTTAAGTCCAGAGGCGCCAGGTCAGAAAATTAAAGTATTCCAATCCTATCTTTTCCACCAGAGATGGAAAGACGTACAGTGGCTCTGAAAATGCTCATTTAGAAGAATTTATGAAAACTGCAAGAAGTCAAGCATTAATTGTGATTTGGTAGTGAAATAGCTCTTCAACAGCCATCTAAAAATAATCTGCTTTAACAAGAAAGCACAATCTTGTCATTTTTCTCAGTTTTTTATAATGCCATGATAGATTTAATCTCAGCTCTACCTGTATTTCAGTTCTATGCAATATATATCACCAACAGCCCACATTAATTCCAATATTAATTTTAACAAAAGAAAAATAGAATAGAGAAAAGAAAATAAACCTATTCACTATTGTTATTTTTCTAATCCTGAACCCACTGACTTCATTCAGTAGATTATGTCAACAGACAACTATTTCTAAACAGTAAAATTTTTTTAAAAAGTGTTATTGAAAACTACCAAGGTCAAAATCTAACATTCTATATTTAAAATATCAGAACTATTAGTTCTGTTATTGATTTTGTTATTCCTTAACAATATAACGTTTTGAATAAAGTCAACACAACAGGTTAGGGTAAAATAATTTCTTTTACTACTAATTACTTTTACTATAAAGATAATAAGATGTGATTGGGCCTAGCGGGCCCAATGAGTGACAGGGAAATAACAGGCTTATTAAATACAAGGATAGTGCTATTATTAAGCTAAATGAAATGGGTTCATAGCAGGACTTATTGCACAGTGGCTTTGCCGACAGCAGAAAGAGAAACGGTTTAGAAGATAGCAGTTAGAGCAAGTTAGAGGGAGTGAGTGAGAGGTAGAGGGAGGGAGCAACAGAGAGGGGAGAAGATAGTCTGAACGAGGAAGAGATGAAGATTTTCTTTGGTAGTGACCAGGATGGAACTATTAAGGACAGTCTGGTCCAGCTGTTGTGGTGGTTTGGACATGTGATAAATAGGTTCCTGGGTAGCCAACATTTTGACCAATAAAACATTTTTAAAAACTTTCATCTAGTGCTGGGCGAGATGAAAAATATCACACATCATGATATGTATTTTTTTATATCACGATAACGATATATATCACGATATACCACAATAAAAGTTAGACAAATGTCAGTGCTCACTTTTCTCCATCTTCATTTTTCAGTGATATTTAACTGAACTGTCACCAATAAGAAACACACATTTTAGTACATCTTTTCCCGCTTCTGAGTGAAGTAACGTAACTAACTAAGATAAACGTAACGAAGTAACACATAGTGCATCGTTTATATTGAAAAGAAACGATATAAACGATACAAAAGAACTGGCATCATGGGGGATTTTCTCTCATTACCACAATAAATATCATCATTTCACCAAGCACTACTTCTTCTTCTTTTCCTTTCGGCTTATCCCATTTTTCAGGGGTTGCCACAGCGAGTCAACAATTTCCATCTCACCCTGTCCTCCGCATCCTCAACTCCAACGCCAACCACCTCCATGTCCTCCCTCACTGCATCCATCAATCTGTCCATCCTTGTCTCTCCCAAAGAGAACCTCAGCATCTTTAACTCCTCCACCTCCAGCTCTGTCTCCTGTCTTCTACCTATTCCTAGTGTCTCTAAGCCATCCATCATGGCTGGTCTCTCCACTGTCCTGTAAACCTTTCCCTTCACCTTAGCTGACACCCTTCTATCACAGATCACCCCAGAGACTTTTCTCCAGTTGTTCCATCCTGCCTGTATTCTATTCTTCTCCTCTCTTCCACAGTCTCCACTGCTCTGAACAGTTGAGCCCAAGTATCTGAACTCCTCCACCTTCTCCACCTCTGCTCCTTGTAATCTCACCATTCCACTGTTCCCCTTTTCATTCACACGCTTGTACTCGGTCTTGCTACGACTGACCTAAGCACTACATGCACCTTAATTACTACACAACAGAAGTCATTTTTGTATCTAATACCTACTTATTTAGTAAATTACTAAATAAGATAAATTTATTTAGTAAATTACTAAATAAGATAAAACTGTAAAATTTTCAAATGAGACAAAACTTCAATATACAAGGGAAGACGCACTTTAGCTCTTTTACAACCATGAACAAAAATACATTTCAACCAATTAAACTAAACTGAAGCCATCACCACATGTTAAGGATTAGGTTTTGCAGCGACATTGGGGGTGAAAACCAAATGCTGCCACACACCAATTTTTGTTTTTGTTTTTATGGTAACGTTAGCGTCAGAACTCTCTGCCAAATTATAGTCATTGTGAGAGATATTTGGAGACATTTTCCGCCACACTACATTTTCTTGGCCTTAAGGCTAAATTTAACACAAGTGAAGAAAGTTTTGCGTACCAATTTCTCTCCCCCTTCGGAAAAGAAACGTTGACAGAACAACGGCAAAGCGGCAATGAGGAATGAAATAACTTTGGCCCGTAATTTTACACGAAAAACAGAGCTAAAGCCTTGTGGCGTGAAACCCAGAAATGAAAGCACCACAAAGAGAGAGGACGCCCAGAAGGCACTGAGCAGCGTCATACAGTCTCTCCGTTTCCCATCAGCCCTCCTGCTGCCTCAACCAGGGAAGAACCGTCCAAACACACACACACACACTCGCCCTGCTGCTCTCCATCCCCCATTTCAAGCTTCAGCCAATCTCCTAGCTCAGAGGCCAGTGATGTAACAGTGCAGTCGAACACAAGGTGAGCCAATCAAGTAATGTTACTGAGCCGCAAAACAGACAGACTGTTGGTCTGTTTCAAACCAGGCCAGAGATAAAGAAAGAGGACAGACAAAGTGATGAGAAAAGGAAAAAGATAAGTGATGGAGTCTAGTGGTGGGTCAAGGAAGCAGCCCAGCCTGAGCCATTAAGGCAAACTGACAAATCCAAATAGTGACGGATGTCACCGAGTAAAGATTAGTGCACTTCATTAAAGAAGAAACCCTGAGAAAGGGGACATTAAACACTTATTAAATAGCCATTTTATATTTTTTGTGATTTTTCAAGCAATCATTTCAGATATTTGCCAGCATTTCCTAAAGAGTATCCCACTTTTATGGAGTTATGAATGGTTGGCAACCTAAAACTAGCTGTCTGAATTCATCAGTTGGACTTAGGGAAAATGCAGATGGCACTTTTCAACGGTTCCCAACATAGGAGGAAATAATCGCTAGTTGTGGCCCAGATAGTATGATATACACCCTTACACCCAATTTGATTTTTGTATGTGGCTGACCAGCAAATACAGAGTAATACTGACTAGTGTAGGAAACCAGCCACTAGGTGGCACACGCCAGTGTTTTTTTAGTGCCGGTCCCAAGCCCGGATAAAGGGGGAGGGTTGTGTCAGGAAGGGCATCCGGCAGAAAACCAAATCAAAGCCAAATCAAAGATGCAAGAAAACAAATGGAAATTGGTGACTCGCTGTGGCAACCCCTGAGAAAAAAAAGGGACAAGCCGAAAGAAAAGGAAGAAGACTGACTAGTTTAGGAGGTTTAAGTAGTTCCAAGTATCCAAAAAGACACTGGTTTTGATTCTTGTTTACTGTCCAACATTTGGATATGGTAGGTATACACAACTCAAAAATTTTGAGAAAAGAAAGAAGGGTAGAAAAAGGGAAAAAACACTTTAATGGTAACTGCTATGTCCACATGTATAGTAATTATGGAGTATTTTAATAGAATGTTAAGATTTAAATTAGCAAATTATAACAAAATTTAGATTTTTCTTCTAAATATGGTGCTGTGGCTCTTTTATAACCAACAAGAGAGGTGGGACACATTGATCGACATTGTTTTAGAGAGAATGTCGTAACATATTACTAAAACAACATGTTATCATTTACAAGTCAGAACATTGAAGGACTAGATGTACTCAACTAGTTTTAATGCAATAACTATGACCATGTTTTAAAAGGCTTTATCTAATTTTAGGGTTAATTGCTGAACCCTACATTGGCATCTATGAAAAACCTGTTCATTAATTTCCATCCAGTTTGCTTATTATACCAATACCAATTCATTAGCAACGTTCCCGACATCATTTCCTGAACAGGGTGGAGAGGGAGTGGGGGAAGGTAGGATTCCAGCAGTGTCCTTTGTCATTTCCCTAATGGTTATCCACATCATCTCGCACATTCCAGTAGGAAATAGAGATATTTGAGCATGACAAGTTGTAGTGTTTACAACCCGTGTGTTGAAAATAGCTAGGACAACAACAGATAGAAGCAGGAAGCACAGACTGCAAACATCTGCCCACGCTTGTCCGTGCATAAACATATAAATACATATATCTTCGCACACAGACTGAACCCAGAGAGAAGGATCTTAACTTTTCTCCTGCTTCTGAATGAGTTTGGCTTTCTGCTTCTCGACTGGTCTGTAAAATGTGACCTTGCCAAATGTGAATGGAGCAGTAGAGGTTTGTCTGTCATGCCGTGCAGCAAGCATGGAAAGAAATTATGAGTCAGAAGTTGGTTTCTATGGCAATGACAGGTAATTGAATCTTTGGATTTAATCCTGCCCTTATTTCTAACCCTAGGACGGCACCCTTCAAAACCCAATGAATAAATGTTTCTAAACCATTTAAATAACCACCAATCTGTCATAGATCCATCCATTTGGTGCAATGGGTATCTCGGATAAATCCCCACCAATTCTTTACAGGTGTAACGTTTAGAACTGATATTGAGATCTACTTATTTTAAGATTTTTATAATGCAAATTATGCTTAAACATAATGATCCGTCTATTCATAAGGGCTGTGAGATGACTAAAACACATTTGTTGTTGCTTTCACAACTCCAGTGAGTTCAATCTCCTAAACCAGCCACTAGGGAGCACAAGCCAGTGTTTTTGGTGCTGGTCCCAAGCCCAGCTAAATGGTGAGGTTTGGGTCAGGAAGGGCATCCAGTTTAGAACTTCTGGACAAATAAACATGTGATTCAGGAAGGAACAGCCAGAGAAAAGTGTCAGGAGTGATATGTGATAGGCGAGTATCAGTTAAGGTGAAGGGAAAGTTAACAAGACGGTTATGAGACTAGCCATAGTATATGGTTTAGAAACACTAGGAATAGGTAGAAGACAGGAGACAGAGCTGGAGGTGGAGGAGTTAAAGATGCTGAGATTCTCTTTAGGAGAGACAAGGATGGACAGGATCAGGAAT
>JAFBJS010001452.1:26793-43433 GCA_016785265.1 Paraplagusia blochii | reverse complement strand
GAACAGGCCAACAGATGTCTGGTACCTGTGTGTCAGCAGGGAGGATGACATAAGACCACAGAAATGTTGGCTGGGCCGATTTTTATTGATTATTACTGTGGCTGGTCATGTTTATCTCCTGTGATGCTCGTATCTTACCCAATTTCCCTCCGGGGATGAATAAAGTGATCTATCTATCTATCTATCTATCTATCTCTGTTTCCTTCCTTTTAAACATATTATTAAGAATTTAATTAACACTGGTCACCTTGTTGAACTGAACATTAACAGTGACATTCAACTAGAACAAAAACAAACTTTTGACTTTTTGGTTATGTTTATATAATTTAGAAAAAATGTCGTTTATTCACCAGCTAGGCACCAAAATGCATTTTTTCATTTTTAGATTTGATGTAACTGAAAATGTCACACATGAAATATTCTGCAGATTTTTCCAGCTAAAGGAATAATAAGGTCATTAGAGTGAATATGCTAAATTCCATGTACACAGCTATGGTAAGAACAAAAATAGTGTTCATTTTCTACACTACAATTTCAGGTATTATGATTTATAAAGGTTGCTATGGGTACGTTTCCTGTGTTTTTACTGTATATCTCATGCTCTGATTGTTTTCTGTTTTCTTAACGATTATGTTAAAACAGAAAGTGTGAAGTCAGCGAGACTGTTTAGCAGCTGTCATTAACAGTAATCACCGCACAGCTATGATTTATGGATCACATCAGCATTGATGAGGAAAGTGATTAAGTTCTCATCAAGAAAAAGTCTAAGGTGAAGATTAAAGTTTCCAATAAAGGATTTTCACTCCCTTCAGCCCATTTTCTAAATCACTAAAAACAACCACAGCCACTACTACTACTACTATTACTACTGCATCTACTACTACTTATAATAATGATAATAATCATAAGAATAATTATTGTTATTAGCAGTTTTTGTAGAAGAATAAACAATAGATTTTAAGCAAATATTTAAATTCAATTATTAATAATCTTTACCAAGTTTACCAAGTGGTTTTTTTGTGTTATAGAACAGATAGATATAATTAACATTAACATTATTTAAATTAATTATATGATCAACTCAACATGAGGTCATTTTACAAATGGATGACATTCAATATAGATTTATACAAATAAAATGAGCCATAAAGAATGAATAACAATTAATTTGTTATCACCATATACTGTATGTACATAATATTACAATCATAAAATCTGTTTTTCACAAAAAATAATATCACAGGTATACATATTAATTTTTAAACTTAAAATGTTAAACAATAATAAATGTTGCCATAAAACTAGTTTAACCTAAGTTAACTTAAAAAAACCTACATTGTCTGGTACCAATATATGATACACAAATTACTTGGGGTTGCTTACATGTTACTTGACAACTACAGCTGGTGTAGGCATTAGGTGTTTATGGTTTATCAGACTAGCTAACATTTCCAAAGATGTATGCTTCTTGTGGATTGAATCAGGACAAAATAGGGTGGTTTAAACTTATTATTGCAAAAAAGGACAACAATCAAAGAAGGCTGTGCAGAGTTCTGCGTACGATGTACCTTAAGTCAGTGTTTTATAAATGTACCTGATTCATCAAGCTGCCTGTGACTCATGATGTGAGAACACTATATAAAACAAGTGAATCTCGGCCTTCAGACTTGGGGCTGATTAGTCCAGGGGGGACAGAACATTAAAGGGACGAGAATCAGTGGCCTGGAAAAGCTGACCAAGTTCTCAGAACTGTTTCCTTCATCTTATCCCACATGACATGTCTCATATCTCTCCACTGCCAACAGTGGGAGCTCATCACTCACTTTCAACGGCATGTATTTCAATGGACCTGATCAAAGCATGTGGAGCGGCAGTGAGTACTGTACTGTACTGTACTGGATTGAACTGACCTGTCAGACGTAATGATGAAGATGGGTCAACTCTGGAGTGTGATTCAAACGACTCCATATAAATAACAAGATCAGGCTGAGTCGTGCAAGATTTATTCATTGCGCAATCTAGGAATTATCAGCTGAATATGTTCCATCCTGCTTCTCTGACCACAACCAAAAGTATACAGTTCATTATTAACTAATAGAAACTTTAAATGTGCTAATTTTACTTAATTTTACACAGTTATTTTTGAGTGAATGGCTGCTTCTATACTTAACAACAACAGAGTGACCATGATTGATTGTTGGACACCTGCAATATTCTGGTTAATTATTGTACTTCTTATTTTTCCATCAACAGAAGTCCAATTTTGGTATGGTATGGACGCTAATTAGTTGACTTTGGTTGTTTTTTTACACTCGATGCCCTTCCTGAAGCAACCTTTCCTTCCTGGAGCAATCCTCTAAAAAAACTGGCCACTGGCTATTCTCCCTAGTGGCTAGTTTCTTGTTGTACCTTTTCCTCTAAATGGGCTCTTAACTTACAAATCCACATATTAGCCAAGCATTCATCTATCCATCTCTGCACACGTATCTGTTATCAGGTCATAGGTGCAGCAGTCTATAACTTTGCTTCCCAAACACCAGGTTGTGATCAATCTGAGGGTTGCGACCTGGTCTTTGTAAGAAAAGAGATTTTTTTGTGGTCATCTTACATCATGTTTCCTGATTTTTTTGCTGGTTCTTTTACTCTTTTTTGATGTTTAAGTCTTAAGTAAGAACAATTGTTCAGATACCACTCTCTAAACAATAAAATATCCTCACTGATTGAATAATGGTTTACAAATAATGTCTTGACTTGGATCACAATGGTTTTAAAATAGGGGACCCCAGAAAAAAAAAAAAAAAAGTGGAAACACTGGTCTCCACAAGCGCCACCCAAATTACTCTGTACCAACTACTCATATACCTTCCCGCAGGCGTCAAGCCCTGCCGGAAGATGCCAACCACCCTTAGTTTCATAATTAATTTTATTATCTGTCATCCTTTTTAAGCTACTGGGATAGAAGAGGCAAACAAGGGGACTACATGCTGGACAGTTCATTGCACCTTCACAGATTCACGCTTAAAGACAAACAACCATTCACACTTCTCACTATTTCCTTGTGCTTGTGTATTATGCTGTCTACTCAAAAAATGTTGGGAACAACTGGATCTACTTATCTGCATCATTAGGAAACAGGAGTCCACTGAAAGTCCTCTAATCCAGATTCCTCATTAACATTAAAAATTGAGCAATTTGTGAACTCTTTCTAAATTCTTCACAGTTTACTACCAGTATTTACAACATAGACAATTGAATCAGTTCGGTCCACGACTCACTCATCCTGAAAAAAGGCCAATAATTTCAACAACCCCCACATCTACCATCCTGTCTGTCCCCTGAACACAAACACACAATAACATAAACTAATGATCTTTGGGCAGCATTGCGCTCTCACCAGTAAACACTTAATGTCAGACCTGTTGCTGTATCTGCTTTAACAACACAGCAGCATGAAGCTCATCCCTAAACCACAGAGCTGTCAGAGACAACAGACATAAACCACAAAGTCTTTTTGTCCTTTTACTTGATAAAATACAGGTTTAATCCCATTGTTGAAAAGAATAACAACTTCTTGTAACTAGATTCATAAATTATAGATAGATAGAACTTTATTCATCCCTCAGGAGTATCCTTTGGGAATTTATGGATCAAGCAACATTACAGCACAAGGGATGAATACAAGAAAATACAACAGATACAGACATGAGTAGGTTTGAATATGTAAGACCTGAACAATGATCAGTGGTAGGTTAGTGTTAGATAGATAGGTTAATATTAGTAGTATTTGTAGATTGGTTAGTAATAATTATTGCTGTGTGTTGGGTTATGCATCTTCAAACACACAACATGGTTACAAGAAGGTTCAATAACCAATTTCAACAGTACTGTGTATTGTACATTGATGGTAATTATAACACAGGGTGTTTCCATTATGATTTCATCAAATATAACTAGAATTTCTCTGTTGTTTAAATATTGTTTTTACTCCATCACATCTCAGCTCTACAGTGCGCACTGCAGAGGCATCGTGTGAGCTGAGTTCACGTTAATCTCCCCTTGAATCTGACTTCTCCATCTGTTTTTACAAGGTAAAATTGATGAGCAGGCTTTAGTAGGTATTTGGCAGCAGGAGAGGAAAATTACATGCAGCCAGTATTTGACAATGTTCTTCTAACATCCTCTGGTCATCTGTCCTCAGGGCCTGAACTTTTACAGTGTTTACACACTGGGAAGCTGAGGGAGACAGACAGACAGACACAGGTAGAACAGTGAGGTTTGGGTTTTCTAAACAGACATTTGAAGAATTAGGCACAAATGTTTCAGTGTTGGGAAACCTAAATGAGGGATTGTCTTGGATTAATTTTAAGGCATAAATGTTTAAACAGATTATAGATAGATAGATAGATAGATAGATAGATAGATAGATAGATAGATAGATAGATAGATAGATAGATAGATAGATAGATAGACTTTTTTAGATTTTAAATATGGATAGATAGATAGATAGATAGATAGATAGATAGATAGATAGATAGATAGATAGATAGATAGACCATTAATCCATGGGGAGAATCCTTCAGGAAATTATGGGATAGATAGACAGGTGGATAGAACCGTATCAGTCCGTGAGAAGTTTTCCTTTGGGAAAATTAAGAATTCCGTGCCACAGTGAAGGTAAAAAATAACACAGTAACTAACACTGTATCTTACACAGTATCGTACACTGAGCCAAGAATTGTCAAGCCCGCTGTTTGTCACATATCTAGCAGTAATGTTAACCCCTGTGGAGCCCCCACAAAGTCATTGAGAACAACAGCCCTAATCAGACAGTAAAAATGCCATGTTCTTGCTGAACGGCCCAGTTCAAAGACACTAACAACAGGGGTCCTGTGGTCCTGCGCTACGTTAGCAGCATTTTGTGGATTAACCCTAAAGTTTTCAGACAAATGTTTCTTCCTAAAAGGAAACAACAAAGCGGTATCTGTCCATATCCTCATAAAGATCTAAATTTGATGTTTTACCTGAGAATTCCTGGCATTGAGTCAGCGTCTTTCTTCGCACGTCACTACCCCCTTCATCTACGGCCTGGAATCCACACTGGTCAGTGCGTTTTGATTGATTCTGAAATGTTGGCATTCAACATTAATTTTAAATCTAAGGTTTGCTCAAATTATTAAGACTTGACAGCGCAAAGTGGCCGGGGACATCTGAAATTCTTAATTTAGTTACTTAGAAATCAAAACATCTGTCAGAGAATTTTCTGACTGTCCCCAGCATGTAAAAATGTATTTTTAATGAGATAAACATGTTATTCGTTGAAGCAAAGACAAATCCCTCTGGGAGCTCGACTGCTACTTTTTTTTGGCTGTGCTCCAAAGTCAGGGTCTCAGCCCTGGGCTGTTTGTTTATTGTAAAAATCATCCATGCTTACATTGTCTGCTCCGGGAGAAGACGGAGAAGAAGAGGACGGAGCAGAATGGTCTGAGGTTAGCACGCAGACCCAGTGTTTATAATTCCC
Source organism: Paraplagusia blochii (assembly GCA_016785265.1). Classification (NCBI taxonomy): domain Eukaryota; kingdom Metazoa; phylum Chordata; class Actinopteri; order Pleuronectiformes; family Cynoglossidae; genus Paraplagusia; species Paraplagusia blochii. The sequence continues at coordinate 37,915 of JAFBJS010001452.1, read as the reverse complement.
GTTCCAGCAGCGTTCTTTTCAATAAACAGCCTGACACTCTGATGTATCACTGCCGTCGGCTGCAGTGAACTATCACCGCACGCTCAGCCTGACTTTATCTCTGCTGCATCGCACTCACGCTGCTGCTTCTCTCTCATGGCTGGACGCAAGAGCAACTCTGGCTCTCGAGACTTTTCTGACAAAAGATGTTTTTCAGACCTGATTTGTCAGCGATTTCAGTCTAACACAGGGGGTTTAGCAGGACGTCCAAACAGATTATGAATTATTAACTTGGAATGTGGCCGCAGCCGGGTTAAACACTGGACTTTTTATGATTTCTTCACTCACTAACAAGCAAAGGTCAGAGTTAAATCAACTATTTGTATAATATTTGAATATTTAGGACAGAGGTTCCCAACCTCTTTTGCCTTGTGACCCCATTTTGACATTGTAAATCTTTGGTGAACCCAGAGATGTTATTATTTTTAGTCACATGACTTGTGCCTTTTTTTTTTTATCAGTAATTTACTTACTTCCATTTCATTCTCCACAACCCTAGAAATCACACTGAGAAGACTGTAACTACCTCAGTTAATGAGCAAAAAGTGTTAATGTGTGGGAAAAAGAAACTATTAAGCCACAAAAGCAAAAAAAGAAAAACATTTTAATATTAGATAAATAAAAAACATTTATATTGTGAACTGTTAGTATATGTTTAATTCTGTTTGGCTTTATCTGGGTGAGAAAAAAAATCACTGATCCAGTAGTCATATACTGACACCTGTATGTATTTTTTAAGGTTTCATTTGGGTGAGAGGGTATTTTTTTTTCTTTTCTTTTTTTCTAGTGAGAATTGATGTTTATTTGTCTTGTTAAAGTATTTGAATGAAACTGGATATCCTATTCTCTACATCAACGTATAAGATATGTTATACTGTGTGGCTCAATACCTATATTATTCTCACTTTGGCCCAGTGATTAGCATCTTGAAATACAATTACATCCGTATTTTTATTACTATTAATATATTATTATTATTATTATTAAGAACGTTTTTAATTCCGTTTTTAACGTTTTTAATTCCATTCCATCTATCATTCATTCGGCCTCATCCTCTCATCACTTGCCAGGTCTCAGGGGCAGCTAGATATGGCAGTCTCCACAACTGCCACCCAAATCACACTGCTCCAAAACACCTCAGTGGCAACTTGGCAGCTGGTGGATTAGAACCTGCAGTTTTGAAGACCCAAGTCCATTTCCTTAACCACCACTGGTTCCTAAAAATCATTAAACAGCTCATAAATATTAGTGATTTTTGTTCAATTTGTCCCCATTTATGCTATACATGTCATTTAAATATCATACTTTGTAACAATGTCACACTCAAATCCCAAATAAAATAACATTTTAATGGAAAAAAATGGATACTAATCAAAGACTTTAGAAATTATATCTCCTTTAGCGGCTCCTCTGTCCTCCTCTCTCTCTCTCTGGCTCCCTTGGTGGTCCCATTCATCGGGTCCTGTTTGATGTTTGATATCCCGTCATTATCTCAATCACATTATCTCCTCTGTGCTGCTGTGAAGTTCTACTGTACAAGGCTTGTCACTGTGTTTCTTGTGTTCTACTCAATTTAGGCCCAATGTGGTTAGCCGTCTGACCTCATGGCACAGGACAGAACCAGTCCTGCTAATGACCTCACATCCCTGTGTGTATGGTCTCTCTCTCTCTCTCTCTCTCCCCCTGTGTGTGTGTGTGTGTGTAGTCCGTATTTCAACAGTACAGCTACAGTGCTGCTGAACTAATACAGACAGAGCCTAAATTCTATCCTCTAATTAAGACTCAAAACATTTTAAGGAGTTCTCATCTGAGTTAAGCCTGTGCAGTTAGACTATAGTATTTCTTTGGTAAAGCACAAACAAACCAATTATATATATTTGAGAATCCCATGTGACAACATATAGAAATGAAGGCATCTGGACATACCTATCTATCTATCGATCTATCTATCTATCGATCGATCGATTGATCGATCAGTCTGTCTGTCTGTCTGTCTATATATATATATATATATATATAACACAAACACCAGGCAACTCTGACTAGGACATTTCTATAAACATTAATTACATATATATATATATATGTATATATATATATATATATATATATACCAAGTTTCAGGAATTATATTTTTTAGTTCTGGCGGGTTCAGGAATATTGATTTTATGGTGGAACCCCAAACCATAAAATACAGTTTATGTTTGCAACACACCAATTGGCAAAAAAAAAAAAAAATTCAAAGCTCTAGCTACTTTGCAGATGCAAGAAAAATAAAATGTTAGGATTGAACTTAGAACTTAGATTAAAGTAAATACTTTCAAAAATATATATTTCGGACATAAAACTTAAATTTATTTCTGTGTGGCTCAGTTAAGTCATGTCTGCTTCAGTTTCCACTGATTTTGACTTTGACTATAACAATTTCTTTTTTACTTTATTCACTTTGCCTCAGAAGTCACTCAAAATCTGAGAAATCTACGCTAACCAGATTTTAGGATCATGTTGGGGAAGCGTGAATACCTACCTGTATCACCAGTCCTTTCTTCCACAGTGCATAAGTAACCAGACAGGAAGAAGACTGTGATAAGGCCAGATTGTACACGTTTACCAGTAAAATGAGTAATTTCACTGACAAGCGGTGGCTGGCCTCCCTGAGCCGAGGTTAACTCTGTTTGACCCTATGATTCACTCCATTGAAGTTTGACAGCACAAGAGAAAACTATCTTTAGCCCAGAGTCTGAGGCTCCAAGTGTGTGTGTGTGTGAGCGTGTGTGTGTACGTGTGTGTTCCGTCTCCATCATGGCCCCAGGCATGTTGTTGCTTACTTCATTAAGCCATGAAAGAATGGACAGACCACCACACAAGCACACAACGCCGTCCATTGTGCTGTGCGACAGCACGTTCACAATGATCGGTGTCCGAGTCTCTCATGTCCCTGACAGCGAAAGAGCTGTAAATGTCAAGGACCGGCCATTCACTGACTGACCGGCCACTTGTCAAGTGGGCTTGTCTATGTGCAGCTAAATGGATCATTTCTCTTCGTTAGTGTTGCTGGCTAATATGTCGCTGCCAGAGACACAAAAAGCACTCAGATGAACTCTCTGTATGTGGCCCGTTCCCCTCCAGATGAAGACATATCAGAGCATTATGTCCCGTTAGCTCTTTTCTCAGAACAACTCATTATGAAAGAGTCGGTGGATTTTTGGGGAACGGAGAGCGAGCTGGTTCCCACAGAGAATTTCGAAGAAAGCTCAAATGGATCTATGATCTGAAGCCATAAAATGACTTGTTATCGTGCTCCTATGAGAAAGTAAGATAAAGAAGCGCTGCAACATTCTAACATGTCTTAGATTCTAACATGATGCTAATTTTGCTCTGTTTTCAAGATGGCATGTTTATGTTAATGCACAGGGATGTTTTCTTTGCTTTTGAACACATTCCAGCCAATCACAGTGCATCACAGGGGTTGTTGCCATGCATGAGTAACGTTAGAACAATCCTTTTTCTGTTTCAATGAAGTCTGAATCTGAAGTTTCTATATGGGACAACTGCTTCTAAACCTGGCATTATATGACACATTGACTGTTCCTAATCTTAAAAAAAAGACTACTTAACATCGAGGCCTGAAAATCAGACTTGAACATGAACCACAGCAACATCTTGTTGCCAAAACTTTAATTAGACATTAGGAGACATCTTTGTCTTTCGATCTCGCAGTGGTGGCCTGGTGTTTAAGGAAGTGGACTTGGGTGTGCAGGTTCGAATCCCTCAGCTGCCAGGTTCCTACTGAGGTGCTTTGAGTATAGCACCATCCTCACCCTCACACTGTAACTTTCAATTGCAATAGATAAGAAGATAAAGATGGATTCATTATTTATTCATTCTTGACCTATTTGTGAATTAGCATCCTGCGTCTAGCGCAGTGCTTCTCAATTATTTTCTGTTACACCCCCCTAGCAAGAAGAAAACAATTCGCACCCCCCACCACCAACTCTCCACCACAACTATAAAAAATAGCATTTGTCTATAAAATAGTTCTAGGTACACCTCTGCATAACATCGTATCCTTGTTAACATAAAGAAAACGAATAGAAAGAGATAGTGAAATTTTATTTGTTTTGGAAAAAAAAAGCCAAAAAAATATAATCGTTTACACTTATACAACCTAAAAACCATCACTGGGACAACTGTGTAGCAAATGTTGCATTTTGTTCCCTATCGTGACACTCATTATTTGACATTTGTGTTTTATGAAAGAGTTCTCGTTACCAAGACCTTTTAAAAAATGCTTGCTCAGGCCCCCCGGTGGTCAAAACACCAGAGCCCAACAAGACCTGCACATCTGCTCCTCGTCTAAACAACATCTACACAAGTTCACATGACAGTATTCTGTACAAGTACAAACAGTTGAAAGGTCAAGAACACATGCTGAGAGACTAGGGATCGACATAAAGTGACAGCCTGGAATAACAAGTGACTACTGTGAGAGAAGCTGCTGTTGGCCTCCACAATGCCAGTGAAGGTCAATAAAGGAACTCTACTGTATCTCTTTTATAAACACGAGTCCTACCACCCTGTTGTTATCAGACTGGACACTGTCCAGCACCAATGTCCAGATATTCTATCCATGGATGGCATAAACAGGAAAAGGTGACAAAGCCTGACCATCTCTGACCCTCAAAGGCCACAGCTGATACGGTATCAGGCTTCTGGTGCGTTCAAAGAGGCCACAGATGAAGGTTCCAAATGATATTACAAGGAAGGCACTGTGTGAGTCGTTGTTCCTGCTGCTTTAGTACAAAACATCAGATAACTAGTTTTTTTTTTCAGTTTTTATTTGAACACGTCTGAGAAAATCTTTGGTATGTACAGACATTTTTTTTATAAAGTCAAAGGTAAATTTGTCATAGCTTATCAAGCCAGACACCGTGCAGTCCCTTCTCTCTTCTTCTCTCAGTTCATCTATCGTGCACTAATTGCCCTTAGTGCATTGTAAAACAATAATTTTAACTTATCACTATTTTCTTATTTATTTTATTGAAAATAATTTTCTAGTCAAAAAAAAAACCAAAAAAAAAAAAACAATGAAACAGGATTTCAAAAAGCAAATTAGTTGCTTCTTCAGATCGGAACTGAAGAAGTTCTGAACTGAGAGGTGAAACCTCAGTTCAGAATTGAAGAAGCCTCTTGGATGAAAGGTGAAACGCCTTCAAGAAACCTACTTTGTCCAGTTGCTCTAGAAATAACACATTTTTGGACATTTGAAAGTTTTGTTAATAGAAAGTTTTGTTTAATTAATAGAATGACCAAGTTAGTTATTTGGACCATTCAAACCAACTTTGTCAAATAAACATCTCTGACCTTTCCATAACATAACAAGTCATATTTTCATTTTTTAACAAAAGACAAAGAAAACATAACGATTTCTGCCAATTCAGCCCTAGAACCTTTGACTGTTGTGGATTTTGTGCAAGGAATGTTGCATTTTGTCACTATAGCAACATCTACTGCTTTTATTTGGACTTGAGTCCAATGTCACACCTGAGGAGAAATTCAACATTTGTACAATGGAGCTCTATTAGAACCAGTGCTCTGATAGACCAGCCAGCACTTTCAGAGGATGAGGCGTCTGATATCAATAGTGTAACAGCAGTGCTACAACAACAATAGCTATTAGCTCAACAAAAAAGTAAATACGATTTGTTTTTTAAGACATGTGTTATTTTTAAGTTTCAGTGTTTGCCATATTTCACTTTCCAAGGAGTTTGAAGGTGTTGTTGTGTCTCTGCTTGGCATGTTTCACCCAATGGTGTCTCATTTGGAATGTAAGATATAAGATTGCACATTGCAGTCATGGGTAACATGGAGATGATAGCACAGATGCAAAACCTTATTGGATTCTCAAACTGGGATATACTTGCTCATCTAACCTTTTTTAGCTATAGAAGGATTGCTGGTTCTAATCCCTGCCTTATCGAGGCTCTGGGGTGCTGACCTCCTCACTGCTCCTGCTGCATTGAGGGGTTAAATTCAGAGACCACATTTTTTTGTGTAACTCTGTAATTCTGTAAACCTCCCTTATATATGTTTTTTTTTTTTTTATGAAGGGTAGAATGTTTTGGTCATTTCCTGTCTCATACTGGACATCTCCTCCTCTCGTGATTCATTGCATTACAAAAAGTCAGTGAAGTGGGACTGAAGCTAAAATATGGAATTTTGAGAAAGTCACTGGGAACGCTTCCCATCTGGAAGATGTTACAACAAAACTTCAAGTTTGTAATCATCTGCGCCATCAGCTGGTTTGAATTAAATGTCAAATGTCCACTTCTGTTGTGTTCCGAACTGCTTTGAACTCAGAAGTGTTGTTTTGTTTTTTATAAAGTCTGTGTTACTGCTGCAAAACAGTGGCGCAACAAGAACACTTTTTTTTGTATTTATTTGAATTTATTTATGAGGCTAGGTTATCAGTGTTTCACTATCTGCATACAAGATTGTACAGTACAGCACAGTGTCCAACAAGTAAAATAAATGGGTAAAGGAGTGGTGTTATTACCTAAAGAGGGGCTCAGTGCATCATGGGAGTAACAGCAGCGGCCTGTGGCAGTCTGGGTTCTTCAATAAAAGTAGACGTTAAATACAACTGAAAAGCAGTTTCCTCTCAGTGTACTTACACCATTTTCTCATTCATGGATAAGGCTGTAGTTACTTGCAGAAACACAGGATGTGTGTGTGTGTGTGTGTGTGTGTGTGTGTGTGTGTGTGTGTGTGTGTAAAACTAGAGACACCACTAAGGTCAGGGTCTCGCAGCAAGAAAAAAATAGCTCAACAAAAGTCTGGTAATAGTTTAAAGCTGCTCTCCCTCTCTCTCTCAGACTCTCTCTCTCTCACACACACACACACACACACAGAGTAGAAGTAGTAGTAGTACTCATGAGTGGTAGTCGTGTTATTATTGTAATTGCGCTGCCAGTTTGTCTGTGTGTCACCCGCTTCCCGCCTCTAAATCTGACTGGACAATAAAGTGTTGGCACAGACAATTAGGACACAGGAATAGTCTAATAATCACAGACTTAATGTCAGCTGGGATTTGTCAACAGCTTCACTCTGGGATCCTCCTTGCAGTATTAGAAACCTCTGTATGATTGGGTCTTATTTTTAAGGAAATAATCACAGACCAGTGACAGTTAAATTATCTCCTTAAACTTCAGTGGCTACTTTCCCATGTTTATGTGTGAAATTAATTTTTTAGGAAACAATCATTCTTGTAGTTTTTTATTGAAGTACAGAGCCTTGTTTAGTAAACTCTTCTACACATACATTTGTTTTACACCCAGGCTAGATTGACTTTTAAAATATTTTATCTTATTCCAACTTTTTGGGAATACATCTCATCTCATCTCAAAGTCATTCTTCATTTTTTTTATGTTTATCCAATACAATTTATATCTACGGACAATTTTTGTGTTTATATTATCTGTTTACAGAAATAACCAAACAATAAATTAGCGTTTTGATGCTGGAATTTTTGTATCAATTTTCATTATACTTAGTGTTGTTCAACTTTGTCTGTACTCAGTTCACTTACTGTCAAACATTTTGCAACCTTCTCTTTTTTTTCTTTTTTCTTTTAGTTAGTTAGTTAGTTTAGTTATATAATAACTTATGCAGTCTCCCACTGGCTGTCTGTATTTTTCACGATTTTTACTATGTACTGTACACATTAATAGATATAAATATGGCTACCTAAGCTGTTTTCAAGAAAAACTTCGAGCATTGTTTAATTTCTGGTAATTTTTGTAGATTCATTTTATTGTTTTGCACTTTTTAGAGAAGTGCATAACAATGTATCTACTTACGTCTATACATAACATAAACAGAACAGATTCTGCTGTTTTTTTTCACCTGACATCAGCAGCAGCAGCAATGAATGAATGGTAAAAAAGAAAAAGAATGGATGACAAAAACTTGTGATATGTTGTCTCATACTGTTGTTTATTTCCATTTTACGAGTAGAGAAAAAATACTGACTGAAAATAAGCTGGATTTGTTGTTTTCTGAGGCTGAAATCTGATGGCCAAGATTAACAACACTAGTCTGACAACGTCTGGTCTCTTAAAAGGACTGTCCAAGCACAGACACATGCACGTAGAAAACACACGCACACATTCAGACACACATACACACACACAACCTCTGTGACACAGACACGCACACAGTCTCACACCTACTTATCTTCAGAGCATCTAATAAAGCTGCTTTTATGAGGATCAGGTGACCAGGGCTCCTGATCTTGAGTGGAGGAGACATTAGGGCCAATCGAAGGCCACCCAGCTTTTTATGTCTACACACTCACACACACAAGTGTCTGCTGGGAGATTAAGGCTGAAAGTTAACTCAAGAACCTAATACTGATGTCTTCTAATGGAAAGACTGCAAGAGATCGGGAAACTCAAATTATCTTAAAGGAAATAGCTGTCCTAAAATATGTATGTGTATAAGATGTTTTGTTTGTTTTCAAATGTGGAACCAGTCATTGTAATCTCGGATTATAATCTCGGAATTCATGAGGAAAAGCAGAAACAAACTATGAAGAAAAGAACTCTACCTTCCACATGTTCAACCAAAATGGCACCAGAACGGCAGCTTATATGCTGGATATGGACAAAGAGAAGGACCCACAACGTATCCATGTTAGCATGACTTTTTTTGGTTTTGGTTTGGTGGGAGAAGAAGTAGAAGATAGCAATAAATCACATGACATTCTGGACTTTACTTCATAAAACAGTTTTTAAACAGAAGTAATTTTTTTTCTTTGAAATTAAAAAGGAGAAGCTTCATCCTTTAAAGGTTTTCTATTCCAAATGTCCTCCACTTCTGGAATGACCTGGAAGTAATTTTCTAGTCATTTTTTATATTTTCAGTTAAATTTATTTTCCACTTCTCACACTCTTTAGCTCTGAACAGTATTTTATTTGGGTCATCAGAGGTGTTGATAGCAGGAGACCAAGGCTGAGACCACCCTAAAACCTCTTCATCGTCCCCTCTACAGATATTCCTGTTCACTCCATGTGCCCAATTTCCCCTTTCCGTGTTCAGAGAAACTAATTTTTATGGCCACATTCCAGCCCATATATCTGCCACACAAGTCATCAACTGCAGGTAAGTGTGTGTGTGAGAGTGTGTTTCTGCCTTCAATTGGAACAAAGAGGTAAAAAAATATATATATATATATTCTACTGCTTTTGTCAGTCCCCTCTACTGATCTAAAGTCTGTATATGTGTATGTTTCCTTAGACACAAATACTGGTATAGAAACAAATATATAATTCCATAAACAACAGAGTCACGTGATGCATCATCATTTGTTGTTGTGAATGCAAACGTGCACGAATGAGCCCGCGGTCACGTGCGCAGAGTACATTATCAGTGGACTTTAAGGCAGGAAGTCCTTGTGATCTGCGAGCTGGACTTTACTGGATGCAGACTCCCTGCGGTGATTTATCACAGACACAAATCACATGAATGTAGCTGCAGCTGAAGCATTGTCCAGCTGTTTTCAAAGAAAAAGCTCCAGTGGTTTAACTCTGTATTTACAGCAGCGGCCATAACTCAACTCAAACATTTCCTACTGAAATTTCACAGCTTCTCTGTGCCATAACCTGTATGTTCAACCCAAAAAAATAAAAACCTTACCTTGTGGGATTTGTTACATGGAGTGGCAGGAGGTTTGGATCATATTGTTGATCACTTTTATTACTTTACTGAAATTGAAGCTAATTTTAACCAGATGTTATCTAAAACTTTATACATCCCTTTTAGCTAGATTATTCTCCTTTCTTTTCTTGCAAACCAACAATAGCCTTATTCAACGTTTTTTTTTACAGATTCTAAACCTAGCTATTGGGCATCAAGGATATTTTATAGGACCTAGCTGGCAAATTTTCTTAAAATTATCTTAATTTAAATGAATTATACCCTAGACATAGATCTTCCAGCTCTAACACATTTATTGGACTTTTTATTTGGTGACCCATTTACTAAATTATGAGCAGATTAAGGTTTTTTTTATTTACCATATGCAGGTTAATGTTATTTACTTTTTTATTTTTTGTTGCTTCTTCTAAACTCACAGGAAATCTTTTCATTATTTCTTAAGGCCACAGTTTAATGGGATTAAAATATTAGAAGGACTTTTTTCTCTGGTCCTCTGTTAATAAATAAATACAAATTTACCATATCAAAATGAGAGATCAGGTAATCGTTTCTGTGTGTGCGTTTCAGGCCTCTACAAGTGACCTAATGTGATCTTTAATGAAGCAACTGTTGATGCAATCTACCCAGCTCTTAATCAGTCTGCACCTCTTCTGTGTTGGTTGCATTGTATCTTTTGAATGCTTTTAAGATCACCATTTTTAGGTATATAATATACATTTTAAATGCATATTCAAACTTTAGAGACACTAGGAATAGGTAGAAAACAGGAAGCAGAGCTGGAGGTGGCAGAGATAAAGATGCTGAGATTCTCTTTAGGAGAGACAAGGATGGACAGGATCAGGAATGAGGTGATTAGGGGGACAACACAGACAGGAAGATTTAGAGAAAAAGATAGAGAGGCCAGATTAAGATGGTTTGGACATGTTCAGAGAAGGGACAGAGAAGGGACAGTGGATATATTGGTAGAAGAATGCAAGGGATGGAGTTACAAGGTAGGAGAGAAGGAAGAAGACCATATATATATAAACTTATATATATAAGTATCCTTGAAAAGTTGGGCTTGTCTTTTATGTATACATATATATACATATATATGTATATATATGTATATATAGATATAGGTATAGATATATGTGTGTATATATATTGAGTTGTTATAGAGTTGATTAGTTGATTGAAACAGTTGGATTCCAGACCTAGTCCTGCACTAAGCCTCCATGTCCACTGGAGGGCAGACAGGGACAGTACCGCTGGAAACAATGGCTTCCAGTAGTTTGTTTGTGCATTTAATCCAGTTAATACAAATGTACACAGTCATAACTACTTACATGTTTTTCTCAAATGAAGGAGAAAGATCTATATTACT
>JAFBJS010001452.1:0-26714 GCA_016785265.1 Paraplagusia blochii | reverse complement strand
GCTTCTTGCCTTTTTACATCATGGCCAGGGGACTACAGATGAAAACTAGCCTTTGGCTAATTCTTTCTTATTAAACCATGTGTTTATGAAATTCCATTTTCCCCTTTTAAATAAACTAAACTAAAACTAAAAAAGCTTTGCAGCTGTATAGTGTTGTTGAATGGGGAGCTACAAAATTTTATTCAAGATTAAACAAATTAATCGAACTGAATTTTATCAGTTCGATTGTGCTTCCGTGTGTGTGTGTCTTGGGTGAAAGGTGAATCTATTTATACCAGAGACACAACCCAGAATTACAACGGGGGACACAACCATTACCAACAGAGGTAAGTGTGTGTCTGGCCGTGCATGTGTGTGTGTGTGTGTATACTGTGGAAAAGAGGCTACGCTTTCTGACATAGGCACAAGCCAGGGTCGGAGGTCACAAACTCTGTGTGTGCCTGCTATGACACTGAATGACCTCCTTGACCCTCTAAACACACACAGACACTCATGAGATGCAAAAACATCACCAGAAGACTGAGAGACTGGGAGAGATTCATATTTACAGGGAGAATAGTTTACATTCATGTTTCTATAAACAAACATTTAATCTATTAGATAGATAGAGATGATGATTGAAGGATGGATGGATGGTATGTTGGTAGCTACGTAGGAAGGTAGGTGGTTAGATAGATAGATAGATAGATAGATAGATAGATATATCATATCATAATGAACTGCCCTTTTCTCTCCTGCTCTGGCCCCACCTATGTTCAGGCTTCGATGATGAGATGTTCAAGGGAAGCCACACTAAACAGCAAGGAGCATCTTCTTTTAGCAGCCAGTTCATGCAGTCTGAAGACCTCTTGGTCTGTCAGGTTGGACTCCGCCCTATGTCTTATAAAATGTATGGCAGAGATAGATAGAGCGTAATGGATTCCTTGGGAGTTCCCTTTGCGAAATGAAGAGACTGTTTTCTACTGGTATGTTTTCCTACTGATTATTATGTTACTGTAACGGTTTGTCCCATAATCATTGTAAGTTGTTTCAAAGTTGGCAGAAAGTATGCAAGAAAGGGAGTTTTCCTGGGGCAGAAGAGGCCATTTCAGAACTACCAAAGCACAGTTCATTGTGCGTTTCCCACATATAGCTAATGGGAAAAAAGAAAAAGTGCAGGTAAATCCTGGCTGTTCTGGTCCTTGGCTGTTTTAAAAGTGAGGGGGATTTGGTTGCAGACTGCTGAGAGGCCAGTGTGTGTGTGTGTGTGTGTGTGTGTGAGCGGACACAAGAACATGTGGCCTCTGATGACAACCATTTAAAGGTGTCAGACTGGAGCCACAGCAAATTATCAAAATCAAAGGCGTGCACACACACACAGATCCGAAAATGACAAAATCACGGCCAAATTGATTTCTTTTCAAAACCGTACCTAAAAATAATCTGTTATTACGTTGAAGGCAGAGAAGGCTCGCACACTTTAATGGACAAGTTAGAATTCTGTAATGATTATCAGTTGTTGCTCGAAGCATAAGCATGTCAATTCTATCCTCCTGTCTCTTATACACATCTTGTCCTGCCCGGATGATTTCACAGACAGACCAGCGGGCACCTGGGCTCGCTGTGTACAGGAGATGTCAAGCGGCGGCGAAAAGCAGCACCTCTCGGTTCCACTGGCCCCTCAGGTATTGGACGCACACAGATGTGTATAAGAGACAGGTTTTAAAAGTGAGGGGGATTTGGTTGCAGACTGCTGAGAGGCCAGTGTGTGTGTGTGTGTGTGTGTGTGTGAGCGGACACAAGAACATGTGGCCTCTGATGACAACCATTTAAAGGTGTCAGACTGGAGCCACAGCAAATTATCAAAATCAAAGGCGTGCACACACACACACACACACACACACACACACATACACACACACACAGACACACACACACATTTCCTTCTCTCTCTCTTTCTCTTTGTCCAGTCTAAACAGACCTGTTATCTCGACCATTATTAGATAATGGATGACACCAGGTCACATGACCTCCACACAAACAAGGTGGCTCCTAAGTGCATCATTTTAAGGGCCCTTTCAAACAAAGAAAACATTTCCCAAACCAATAAATGTTTTCATCTGACAGAGCGCAGGTCATACAGGAAACTAAATAAACAAACCATTGAATGAAGAAAGAGAATAATGTGGCCCATAGTGTATAGAAGCCCCATAATAAGTGTGTTTATATACTGTATATATGTATATATATATATATATATATATATATGTAGATATTGCACAATAACCCAGGCAATTGCAGCTTGAATAGTCATTTACCACATTAGCAATGAAAGTGTACTATTGAATATTATTACTTAAGTGTATTTCCATTTAGTTTAACGTTATCTTCACTGAAAAAAACTGTGCATTGCTTTCCAAAATAAAGTGAACACAAACTTTCCAACTAGAGTGTACATATATACATACATTTGTGTATATATATACAAAGATTACGTACATTTCACAATAGTGTCTAAAAAATTGAAGAAAAAAGAAAAACACATAAAAATGGATCACTACAGTTTTGTTTCACTGCAATCTACAAGTTCCACACACACACACACACACACACACACACACGTGCGCGCACACACACAAAGTCACAGCCACATGCCATTGGTGCCACGGCTGGCGCCAGTGATTATGCTGTTAAACCAAATCAGCTTCCTGTGTTTGGTTTGATGGATACCATCGTCATCATCCTCTAGGACCTAAACCAGGTAAGTTTACTACAATCACCTCAGACCAACACACAACCCTTAGATAAGTGATGAGTGGGCTGGTTGAAAAGGTGGTGAAAAAAACAAAACTTGTTATATTGAGAGACAGGAAATGCTCACTTATTCAAGTAACATTTTTGTAACGGGCTCAACATATGTGTTTAACCCACGTTTATTGAATAGATATAAATATATTTGTATAGTTAGTACAAAATACTTTGTTTGGGTTAGAGCAATAAAAAATCCCTTCCCTCAGGTGTCCCCTTAGTGGAGAAAGATGGAGGTGGTGGGGAGAATGAAGTCACATATTCTTCTGAACTATTACAAAATTGCTACAGTGGATTTCAGGATGGAATCTGATCCTGAAATAACAAGTTAGGACATAAAATAGTGATAATGTGATAATGTCTCTCAGTGTGCTGTTAGTCAGGCTTCCTCCCAACTTCTCCCTTGTCCACAAGTACAGTTAACACAACAAAAACAACCATACTTTGGTTCACACAGTATCCTCTCACTGCCTACACAAGTATTTTTCAACATTTTTTGCTTTGGAAAATCTCAAGGCACACACCATCAGCCGTACATTTTTACACGTGAAACTCTGTAGCCTATAGCCAAACAACTAAACAGAAAAAAATGTTTTTCACAATGTCATTTTAATTTTACCCACTCTGTGTGAACATCATCTTGCAGAACACTACTGTGCTGTGGCATTGAAAAACACTTGCCTACACAACTAACCTGCCATATTTTTTCCAATTAAATGTTTCCCTTTTTTGGTGATAGAAAATATTCAACATGACTGACCTTGCATTGGAATACTTTTATACTTTTCTTGTATGAATGTAAATGCTGATGGGAGGGAGATCAAGAGACAAACTTACAGCTATAGGACAAACATGTATAGAAGGAGGCTGTTAAAGACACTAGACGTAGTGGTGCTAAATAGGTAGATCGGGATCTAGCAGAAGGTCTCCTGAGCAATAGCATGAAAAAATAATGGAAATAAAAATATATCAAAAAAAGGTGATGTAGGTGATGCGATTCTATTGCAAGATGCTTACTGTATCACTGGGGTAAAGTGAGGATAATAAAGATACTGAGTCAGACAGTATAACATATGTTATACAGTATGTAGAGAGTAAGATATCCAGTTTATACTTTAAGTAAATATATTCTGAGTTCTCAGTTTAGGTCGATCACTTCAGCCTGGTCATTTAAAAAGTAGCTCACAAGACAAAAAGGTGTGGGCAACTGGATGGATGATAGATGAATCGATGAATGAATGAACCGCTGGATGAGTGATGGACCGATGGATGATAGATGGATGATAGATGGACAGATGAGTGGATGGATGGCTGGAGGGTGTATGGTGGGATGTATGGATGAATGAATGAATGGATGGATAAATGGGTGAATGATAGATGGGTGAAAATCGATGAAGGATGGATGATAGATGGATGGATGGATTAATAACTGGATGGATGCATGACAGGATTGGTGGATGATGGACAAATGAATGAGGACAGGTTGGATGCATGGATAGATGGATGGCCGATGGATGGATGGATTGATGGACAGATGAATGGATGGGTGAATAGATGGATGGATGGATTGATGGATTGATTATAGACAGGTGAACGATGGATTGAAAGGATGATGAATGGATGGGTTGATGGATGGATGAGTGACTGAATGGATAGAAAAGAAAGAAGAAAGAAAGGTCAGAACAAGGAAGGCAGGAGGAAGAACATGGAGGGAGGGATAGATGGATGTTTTTCCAGACACTTTCAACAGGAGGCAGATCAGGACTGCAGGCTCAGATGTTCTACAGACACTGTGTTTATGGGGTCGTGGTTTAATAGACAAACAGATTACTATCAAACACGCCTTTGGATCAAACATGTAATCCCTTTACCAGTAAATAAAAGTTTATGGTCACAACATCTTTTCTATACCATTTCTATAACAAGAGAATGGCAGCATTTTTAAAGTGGTGTTTTGTTGTATGATTCATGCTCAAATGTAATGTCCTAATGTGCAGGACTATGACATCACAGACATGACATGGACAATAATGGCTGACACACAGTTTGTTTCTGTCACGTCATGTGCTATTGGACTTTTCTATGAACAAATGCCACCTGATCTGTTTCATAATTTTAGCCAAGTCATTTCCTCAGGATTTTTCTAAAATATTTCTTAGATGAATTATTGTAATTCAATGTCTGATATTTTTCTGTGGGCTGTCCTTCATTCAGGGTCAGTGCGGTACTTCTGAGATGATGCTGAGCTAATTTCAAGTGACTACTACATGCAGGCCAGATCTGTCCGTGTGTGTGTGTGTGCGTGTGTGTGTGTGTGTGTGTGAGAGAGAGAGAGAGAGTGTATGAGAGAGAGAAAGAAAGAATGACAGAGAAAGGACAGACAGGCGGCTGCAGCAGAGGCAGCTGGACTGTGTCAAGACTGACGAGAGACATTCCTGTTAGTGTAGCATAACCTTTCTTACTGCTCTGCTGATAACACTGGCACCTCTCTGTCACAGACACACACACACACACACCAACACACACCTCTATCTCCTTGCACTGCTTCACCACCGTTGTTAATGCCATGGGAACCAGACTGTGGCTCCAAGTGTGTGTTGAATTATTCCACTGCACACAAACACACACACACACACCACTCATGTTTCAGTGACCTCATAGTGGAAAGAGTTAGTTAAGATATGGTTTCTTATCTCTTGAGTATATAAATACACACACACACAGACACACACAGACACACACACAAGCACACACCACAAGTGAAATAACCAAACATAAAAATAAAAACAACTCACCACAATGAAAAACATCTAATATATATATAAAAATAAAGTTACATACACATTAACAGTGTACAATTTATATATATATAAATATATGTATTTATATATATATATAATGATACATTTCTATGTTTTAATAAACAGTAAATCTAGGATAATTAATTTTTGGTTTTATCAGACACATTTTGACACAAGTTAGATAAAACATTCTACAATGCTAATCTTATCCATATTTGGCTGACTATGGCTACTAGGGCAGGGTATTGATTCAAATTTTCTAAATCTATTTGATTCGATTCACAAGGGTTCGATTCGATTTCAATTCAGGATTCGCTTCGGTTTTCGATTCAGTTTTTGTCATATCAATTATAGGTCGGTACTAACATTATTCTCAGGAGAATCAAAGCTAAAATTGAAACTTAATCCATTTGCTTATAAAAAAATATTTTTTTTACATTTATTTCTATCACACATTTACTCAAGGCAGTCATATTAATCCATCATGCATTTTTTATTTAACATGACTTGACCTAAAATTACAAGGCAGACTCTAGTTTTAGATTTTAGATTTTAGTGCCATGTTGTTTTTACATTTGTTTTACATACGAGTGTGTTAACTCGCACGTAACCACGAGAATACGTAATCACCTGTGGTGCATGAGCTCACGTAAAGTTGTTGGAAAAAGAAGGAAAAAAAAGATCGATTTTTGGATTTATGAATCGATATTCTCCTAATAACAAAAAAATCGATTGAAATCGATTAATCGATTTTTTTTTTAACCCAGCCCTAATGGCTACTATTAATCCGAAAAGTCAAAAAAATAGACATCAGTCACAAAACAAAATCATTAACAAAAAAATTACTTTCACAAAATGTCATCAAATGTGAACAAACAGAACAGTTCAACAAAAAAAGAAAAGCAATATATACAGTATATATATATATATATATAAAGAAAAAGTGTGTTATGTTGGTCTTCGAATGTAAATAAGTAAAAATGTCAAGGTGAAGCAGCTGTAGAACTTTGGGAAGAATTTTGGACATTTTCAGCATGCAGAAAAGTTATCACAAAATCATTCTAAATCAGAAAGAAAAAATCCAAAACTGACAATAAAGGTTGGCAGAGATATTGCCAAGCCTCCTGAAACAATGTTTTTAAAGTACCTAAATGTTAACCAGTAGACCAGAAAGACCAGAAATAGGACATAGAATAATATCTCATATTATCTTACTCTGAAACATATACTTCATTTAGCACATCCTTCTTCATCGTTCACTTGGCCTGCTTACTGATAAGCACTTTGCATATTTACATTTATTTACCTCATTAATATCTACAATGGCAGAAACATCTCCCTGTTTTTCTAACACTCTTTACCACCAGTGTCAAACTCTGGCCAGGGGCAAAATTTGACACGCAGTGTAATTATTTTTGGCCCCTGTATATACAGTACATATAGTACACTACAATGTATAGTATATGTGTAAAGCTCTGTTTAGAATCTATCTGTTCCACTGTAGAAGACTACATGGGTAAATTCCTCTGCTTCAATAACGTTACGTAAACCCATGGAGGCAGCCATGTTGATGGACTGTTGTCATCGATCAGCTACTGGATTGGTCTAGCACAGATGTGAAAAAACTTTTTCATTCAAGGAAAAGCAATATTGGACACGAGGGTCGAGTTAAGACCAGGTAGAAGCTGAGTTCCCTTGAACTAAGATATATGGCATGTAAAAGTCCTTTTTGCATCTTTACACTTTAAATGAGGGAAATGTAGATACTGCAGAAATAGAATACAAACATACATAATTTTTTGAATATTACATAATTTGGAGAAGTTTGGTTGGCTGGATTACTAAACTAAACGGGCCACAACTGGCCCCTGGGCCTTGGTTTGCCCATGTCTGTTCTGGCACCATAAGCTTAAACTTAAACAGTCAGATATGGCTAACAATAAAATATATGTTGTTTGTTTTATAAATACCGATATTTGGCAGACACTTATAAACATCTTGCTAACATTTACTGAAGTTACCAGCTCTAAGCTAACAGCAAATAAATACATAAACTTTTGAAATGACAGATCCCAAGGCAAAAGCCTGAGAGAAGGTGTGTGCTACTGAAGCTTAGTCAAACATTTGTCTCAATTTTTCTAATTATTATGTGTTTATTAAACAGTAAAAGCACCAAAACATAAACCAAAATTTTGGCAGGATGTTTTTCTTCCAGGATGGTTTGATGCCGCACTTGTTTGTAGCTGCTGGAACCGGAACCTTGGGCCAACAGAACTTTAAGTGGAGATTTAAACCAGACCCAGGTGTACTGATTCAAACCTTTCCAGGTGACTTAAAATGTATTGTTGGAACCAGACTTCAAGCCAATAAAAGGGACATAATCAAATATTATGAAAAAATTCAGTCCACTGTATGAAACCCATGATGTTTGCATGCTGACCTGTGTCGTAGCTCTCGATGGCTTCAGGTTAAATTAGGATGTTATTGAAGTGGTCATGTGGTGCTGTAACTGTGTGCTCTGCTGAACTGGTAAAAGGGTTTAGCCTTCATTAACATGAGATAAAGTTATTATCTGGAGAATGTAACTCTGGGTAAACAAGAGACAAATAAGAGCTCAGACAGCGGCAGAGAGGAGCAGAGCCGACCAGATGGGTCAGTGACGATGTCCAGACTGGGTTCTGGACCAGCCCTAATTGAATTGATGTGAGCTAAAGGCCTGTTTAAAAGTGTGTTTCTGTGTTGTGTGCTGTTTGGCCCCTGGCCTTGGCCCTGTGTCTCTGGCCCCAGGAATAAAAGTTAAGTGAATTTGGCTGAGGAGTAATGGATGGATGCCCTCTCTGTGTATGTATTTGTGTGTGCAACTGTGAGTGCATTGGCTGATAGAGCGAACCTCCGAGGCACAGATGTACACTAACACATGTTTAGGTTGTGACTGATTGTCCCTTGGTGTCTTTGTCTCTCTCCGTGGGTGGGACTGTGGCTCCTTCAAAAATCAAATCAAAAAAGGATCAAAAGAGCAGGATTTATGTATTGACGAGTAAAATGATTTTTATGACATGCTGCACGGACAGCATGGCTCTGTGTAATGCCAGGAAAGATTAAGGACATTGACCATTTAGTTATTCAGATTCAGAATGTTTAAAAAAAAAAAATACAGAAATAGTTAAAATACTGTTATGTTATTGCCATCATTCTTTTTAAAACAGAGGGAAATCCCCCAATGCAACCACTGATAAGCCATTCCGGAAAACCAAAAAAGCAGCCTAATTTCCAACCCTCCATTCATAAGTTCCTCCTTCATTTTTGTAAAGCCCTTCAATATGAGCAGCCTGGCTTCACATCTAGCTGACTCAGGCATGAGCACAGCTATTGACCCGGGGGCCACAGTTAGTCCTTAAATTGGACATAGGGGCTGCATGAGGAGAAGATAGATGGAAAGTTTGCGTGAACTAAGATAAATGAAATGTAAACGTCATGTACAGTCAAAAGCTAGGGTCTAAGTGCTTTTAGCAACGTGGGTATAATCTTAAGATTACATTAAAAGATTAAATTCCTTTTTTGTCATTGTGACGTGATTCACACCACAGTGCACAACGAAATTCGGCCTTTAACCCATCATCAAAGTGAGCAGTGGGCAGCTATTGAGCCCCCGGGGAGCTGTGTGAAGGGACGATACCATGCTCGTCCCTTCACACAGACGATACCACCTCAGCAGTAACTTGGCGGTTGGGGGATTCGAACCGGGGATCTTGCGGACCCAAGTCCGTCCTTTAACCACTAGGCCACTACTGCCCTACAAAATGCAAACACTGTATAATATTGACCTACAGGGGTGAATGGGCCACATCTGGACCCCAGGCCTTAGTTTGCCTATACATATATGGGCTAAATGCTTCAGTGTACTGCATTGGGTTTGATTGGGGTTCATTTCCCATCCCAGGCAGGATTGCAGAATTTTTACTGATGAAAAAAGGAAAAAGCGCAGTCGGCATTGGTGCTTAGCAGATAAGGAAGCAGACTTGGGTCTGTAAGGCTCCAGGTTCGAGTCCCCCAGCTGCCAGGGTGCTACTGAGGTCCTGTGAGCATAGCACTGTCCTAACTCACATAAGTTCCAATGTGCTCACCATCCACTCACAGTGTGATTTGCGTGGCAGTCATGCAGAATGAGAATGAAGCTAATTTACAGCTTCCTTAAATCTAAATGACAATTTTAACCCAGACGACTGTAGGGAAACACAGAAGGCATAGAATGTGTGCCAGTTTGCTTGGTCTGAGATCCAAGACCATAAAACAAACATCAGTGAAAACTTAGGAAGGAAAAACACAGTTCACACAAAATGGACACCTACACTGGCTGGAAAGTGAAGCCTAACCTCTTCAGCCATGAGGTGACAGCACTCCCTGCTCTGGTGGATGTTGTCCTATCAGTGGGGTCAGTGGAGTAGCAGTAAAAGCCTTTTTAAGTCTTAATGAGCTCATGGGGGAGGACGGAGCAGCAGCAGCATAGCTGCTCTCACAGATTACACAGAGCAGATGTGGGAAACAACATGTGCTGCCCTCTACAGGTTACAAAGGACATTCCATAATTACCAGAAGCAACTGAAGAACAACTTCCCCGAAGCCCATGCTGGAGAGAATGGATTTAACTTATCAACAAGAAGTTGGGTATCAGAAAAGGATTGGGAAATAGGCAGCTAGGATTGTGTTTCAATATTTAACAAAGAATTTAATGTATTTAGATGTTTCAATACCCAAATATATCACAATTATTTTACAGAATAGAATAGAATAGAATAGAATAGAATAGAATAGAATAGAATAGAATAGAATAGAATAGAAAGCCTTTATTGTCATTATACAAGGTACAATGAGATTTAAAGCTTCCCTTAGGGTGCACATAGTAAACACAGTAAATATAATAAAAGTAAGAAAAATATATACACAAAAAAAAAATAATAATAATATTAAGAGACCGATGTCTATTAAGTCCGTATGACAATCGCGGATGCTCGACTCCGACGAACAAGATGCAAAAAAACACACAAAACATACTAAAAACATTAAAAACGTGCACGGGAGAGCTGGTAGCCCCAGCATGCACATGCACCGCCATCTTGTTAGAATAACAGAGATGGAAATATGGCATTATATCCCATTTTAGTTAAACCTTTATTTTGAGATTTTTTTTCTCCTATATGTTTCTATCTTTAAATTATTAAAAATGTAAATTAAAACAGTGACACTACAGTACCTGCGTGGTAGATTCTTGTTTTACATTGTAGTAAGTATAGCTTTAAAAGTTCATTGTAGAGTTTAACTGAGGTCAAAATCTTACAAAAACAGTTCTGTAGGGGAAACAATTGAGGCCTGGTACTGATACTAGTTCGTGGTACGTCGTACTGATTAACTGCAGTTTTCATAAAATGAAGGCAGTGCTAATGATAACAGAATAGTTTGGTTAAATTAAGTCTTGAAAATTTGATCCTTTAACGCTGATTTGTGTTGGTTTAAACTTAAATATTCGTGAACAAATGATCTTTGGTCTGAGGTTTTTAGTTTCCATTTAATCGTACAATACCTCGCAGTTGCAAAAATTGTGAATTCTGATCAGCGGTATTTTAAAGTTTTATGTCTCTGAGGTTCTGGAAAATGACACAAAGCTTCTAATAGTTGGGCCAAAGTGATCTTAGACACAAAAAAAATCTGTAAAATCATTTTATGTTCCTCCAGAATCTAAAACCACATAATATGATGACTTTGGCTTTGGCGATGGAAAACGTGGTCAGGCAAAGAAAAACACCAACCAGGTCAGAACATGTGAGACCGCAGTTGTCTTAATAATATTGGACTGGAGTCAAACGTCTATGTAATTAATCACCACACCAGTGGTAAACTAATAATAACTACAGCTGCAGGCTGCAGCTTCCAGGACAAAGATATTCCTGCAGACGTCCACACCTGATGTGACCAGAAGCCAGGCTTAGACTCAGGGACTAAGTTCTGAATGTTGTTAAAATCAGGACTAGCTTGAAAGAACATTTTCCTAACACTAAGACCTGTGTCATTTGCACAATGTTATGGTCATACTGTTAACGGGAACTTTTATGACCACTACATGGTGCTATTGCACTAAAACAATTTTACTCTGTTTAGGACTAGATATCTGTGGCTTGGATTGTGTTTAGACAGCAAGGACAGCAAGGACAGCAAGCAAGTTTACCATGTTCCAAAATAAAAATATAGTGAAATGTCAAATACAGTGTATATATGTATGTAGATATACAATTTTATGTATGTATGTATGTATGTATGTATGTATGTATGTAAATATATATATATATATATATATACATATATATATGACTGGATAAAATGTATACGTATACACATATTTTTATTTTCTATATACATTTAAGTCATAATATACAAAGCTTCTAGGGGTATCTGCAAAAATCATAATATAAAATAATATTATATATATATATATATATATATATATATATATATAGACCTAGAGTATATAGATCAGTGGTTGCCACATCGCCACATCTTCTACTACAACTACCAACTACCTCCATGCATCACTGCATCCATCAATCTCCTGTTTTTAACAGCAATGCCCTGTAAGTCAGCCCTGTTAGCGGTCGTTGTAAACCTGAGTCATGTCCAATCGGGAAAGGAATTTAATTTTTTTACTTGCATCATTTGACCTGTGTTTTTTCTTATCATCGTTCATTTTTAAAACATATCAAATGAGGAGCAAATACGTGAATTTTTTTATTGAAAACTTAAAAAAATATCACTAAAATTCAATAGTGGGCCTTGAGGGCCAGCAAAGCCTTTTCTGCTGGCCTAAACATGCTCAGAACAACACATTCATTCATACATATTTTAAAATTATATTTTATTATTTATGTTTTTTTAATATAAAGAGTTTTTCATGTAAAAGTTGGATAAAAACATTTTATCCAGTCATATTTCAGCTAGCTAGTGTTGTCAGGTTTCATGAAATCAGCTACAGCTTTCAGAATCACAAGTGAAGGCTCTGCCTGCTGTAAGTGAATGGACACAGCCTGTTCAGTTCACAGCGCTCTGACCAATCATCTCTCCATATTGTGATGTCAGTGGCATCTTGCTGGCGTGTCACGTGATTTGCCCGGGATTTGACAAGCTCTCGGACTGAAAACAGAATTATTATGAGGCGTATTAATTTGACGTCACAAAACTATGACGACACTGAAGGGCTACAGTTGAAATGCGCGGCCTGCAACTGCTAGAATGTTTCTGTCTCGAAAGAATGTTGCTTTGATCACAATAAAGAAAAATCTTTTTTGTGTCTTATTGTTACTCGGCTAATTTTAAGTCAACTTTAAATTTTCTGACTGTATTTGTTTGCATATTGTTTTCAACTGTAAGGGAGCTCCTCTTACCATGTTTGCTTGGGTCCAGTAGCACAGTACTAAGAAATATCATACTTGAAACATTCCCTTCAAGCTTTGTTCAATCATTCTGCTCTGACTTCTGTCTTATTGAACTTATCCCGTTGACTAAACTTCTAAACTAACATTTTTCCTTTTGCCATGGATCCAGTGGCCTCTTGTTTTTTGTTGAACATTTTTCACTTTTGGCAAAAGTGAATAATTTGATTTATAGGTGTATTTATAGCCTTAATCATCTGAACTTCCAGGAGGAAATTACATTATATTTGAAGGCTTTTTTTTCACTCCATTTTGCAACTTGATGCTCTCTCTCTCTCTATGTCCTTCTCTCTCTCATTCTTTCTCTTTCTTACAAGTCCTCAGAAGGTTCTCCTGCACTCTGCCTCTGATTTCTCCTCATGTCATTGCATTTACAGTTGGTGACCTAATCCAGGAAAAGAATGAGGCTCACAACTACAAAGACAAGGAGGGTGTGTGTGTCTGTATGTGTGCGTGTGTGTGTGTCTGTGTCTGTGTCTGTGTGTGTGAGTTAGACAGAGAGGAAGATCTATACCGCAGTCTGCTTTCTGTCAGTCTGTGGCACACTAATTTTTTTCCCAAGGCCAGAGGATATCCTTTACACACACACACACACACCAGCCTGCACGCACATACGCACACACACAGACATGCACACACGCAACAGAAGACACAAAATAATAATAAACCCTCAACAATAGCTAAGTAAAAACTAAAAAGATAAAATTATGCATTCGTTGGATTGGTTTTCAGAAAAAAACAGAGTAGAATGTCACTCAAAGAACGCAGTCACAATCCACACACACAATGTGAGAGTGTATTCACTGTGGAGATGCTTCAACCTGTCACTGGATTACTATCATGTGAATGTGAAGAAAAGAAGGATAAACATTTGAGACCTAGTGGTTAAAATACGTGGGGTTCAGGGAAGGTTGGGCGGTTTCTGGTTTGAATCCGGGTCCTGGCAGGGTTGCGTTTGGCAAGCACTAATTGTCCTTTTATTGTTAGAACAAATGCGAGTAATTTCTCTTGAGGGGAATTAATAAGAAGCTGAAAATTGAGGGCATCTGCAGATATGGACAACTACAAAATACAGTGTATTTCCGGTAACCCCACTGACCAAGTTCCACCAAGTTGAGATTGAAGACAGTAACATTTAATTACAAATTTCCCTGGATATTCCAGTGTCACCGGCATTAGTTTGCCATCATTTTTGTTTTAACTCATTCCAACATATGTACAAAACTGTCCCTTTGTCCACTGTGGAAGACTACAGGGAGGACTCTGTACTGACTCGACTTATGTCATCAATAAGCTGCTGGATTGGTTATTGTTTCGATCTGTGCTGAAAAGAAAACAGTTTTACCTAAGATCTTGTCATAAAGAGTGGACAGGAGTTTTTGTGACGCACTTTCTTTTCACAAGCAAATGTTACTGATTGTTTTCTATGAACCTAAGATTGGGTTGGAGATGTTGGAACGAGATGACATCACAGCCTTACATAAATGAATGAATGCAGCCATCTTGCGCAGAACAATTCGAACTCTTGCATTATTCACATTTAATTTAAGAAAAAACATAACTGTATCTGTCATGCTCGTATCTGTTATAACATCTCAAGCGCAGCAGTCTCCAGGACAGCCACCCAAATCACACTGATCCATACTGTGAGACTTCCTGTGGGTGATTAGCCCACATGTTACTGGAAACACATTATTATTTATTTTGTTTGGCCTAAGGATGAGTTGATATACCAAAATACAGGACTTAGTGTGAATGAAAGCTGTTGTAAATCACTGAACTCTGTTAAAACACAGAAAGGAAATAGGACTGAATATTAGGTCCTGAAGGAGTAAATCATTTAGTTGAAATTTGCTGCCATATTTATTTGATTAAACTTGAAATAACATTATTGTGAGTGAAGCAACATAACCAGTGAAAATATCAGCAGCCGTCCTGGAAACTGGAGGTCAGATCTGGAGACTAAATGTTTGTTGTTTTCGATTTTTTTTTTCTCACTTGTTTGTCCAGAGCAAAATATAAATGAATCCAACACCCTGCTATTGCTTGTTGTGCAACAGTTAGACAGTGTGTGTGCATGTGTGTGTGTGTGTGTGTGTGTGTGTAAGGGGAGGGTGAAACACACACACACATAAAGTCATACGCTGTGATCCACACTCACCCCTGTATTTGTGTGGAAACTGAAAGTGTGTATTTTTGTGGTTTGAAAAGCTTCAGTGTGTGTCCATACTGTGTCAGTCTGGTTCTGCTGCAGTTCTGATCTGCTCAGGATCCTGGACTCTACAGGGCTGACAGTCTAAGGCCTGGAGCAGGACTCAAGGTAGGCCTTGAAAAAAACAAACTACTCAAAAAAGAAAGAAACAAACTGATGTATTCATGTTTCATTCATTCATTCATCCATTCATTCATCCATTCATTCATTCGTTCGTTCACTCCCCCTCACAGGCTGCAGGAGGGAAAGACCTGATGAATGAGCAGCGAAAGTAACTTAATAACTTAACAGCGACCATTACTTTTAAACGGAGGCTCGTGGACGCGCGCGGCGTGCGGAGACACGCACGCGAGATAATAAAAAAGAAAGAATCGCGTTAAATGTATTACTTGTTTTGCAAAGTGATCTGAAGAACAAAAAAAAATGAATTAGTAAATGAAATGTTCTCACATGAAAGTATTGTATTTGGACGATTTCGTTTTTGTATAATGGTTATTTTATTTGCAACGCAGTTTTCTTTTTGTTTCCCCATCCAACATCACCGTTTAGAATATTGTATTTTTTTTAAGTTTCGTGGACGAGACTGATTTATCATATACAGTCAAGCAAATACACAAAATAAATCCAATATCGACTGATCAAAGCTGTTCACAAATAAATATTTTTTATGCATTGCAAACAGAACCCGTAAACAAATATTTAAATATTCTGAGACACAACACGGCAAAACAACTTTAATTCAATTCTTTATTTTAGATGAATATACATTTGTATTATATTGATATTTACTTTATTCAAAATAAAGTGCAAAGGAAACAGACTTGAGCAATACCAAGAAAAGCTAACAATTACATTCCTTTAGTATAATAAATAAAGTTCGTGTGATCTATATAAGTTTTACGATGAGAAATTAATAAAATATAACAAAATAAAACATGTATTACTATTTTTTTTTTTCAATTAATTGTAGCAAAATACACGCATTTGGTTTGAGTTTCCTTCGTCTTCGTTATATATAATCCGTTTTAATTTTATATAATTGTATATAACTACGACTTAATATTGCCTATTTCAGCCAACATACAAATATGAGGATTTTTTTCTGTATTTTCATGAAAGATTGAAGGCAAAGAAAGACATCAAAGTTTTCTTTGAAAAAACGAAAGGTTGGTTTTTAGGTAAAATAATTATTATTATTTCAGGGGGATGTGAAAATTCTGTGAATTTTTTGCGAAATTTGACCATTGCGCTTCAGGTCATTTCACCTCAGATGGACACAAATGAGGAAGCGGGTTTATTCTAATCCAGAAAAATCCCCTATAACCGCCGAAGTTAAAGGAGAAGTTCGATTAACCGAGGAGAACGTTTGCTAAACCACTCGATAATACGTAGAAACAAAGACGCTGTCTGTTCGACGATCATCTTATCATCTTCAACAGAGACTAGGAATATAAATAAATCAGTAAAAATCCAGGACAAAGATTCAGTTGAATTCAGACTAAGGAATAATCGATGCTTCTTCACGCAAATACAAATGAACGGCTCTACAAATATCCACAATACAATATGCCGTTACCTTAAAACATCCAATAAATACGCATTTAAATAAAAATAATTGATCGTCTAACTAAACTTTGCTGTGTTCAGTCTTTTTGAATCTCCATTGGACCTAACGATGCCCTCTAAATGACGCGTTCAAAGACATCCACAAAAATGAGAGAATAAAGTATTTTGGAAAGATTTTTTTTTCCATTTTTTTGTTTGTTTCGTAGAGTAACCCTTGTTTGATTATATTTCTATTGTTTCTCCTTCTGCTCTGTCACTCACAAACGACGACTATAAAACATGGACCGGAAATAAATGTGCAAATAATATAACAGCGGAAATGTGAAAAGGCATTGCAGGCAACATCATCATCAACAACAACAACAATAATAATAATAATTATACAGTTTTTTAAACAAATGGTCGACCTGGTCCAAACCAACTGTCTTTTTTTAACTTTACATATAAAGGTGAATTTCCCCACACTCTCGTTTTCGTTAGTTTCTTTTTTTTTTTTTTTAAATAAATATAAACACTCTCTGTGTTTATCGTTTACTCATAACATGACGGTGATGATGATGATGAAGATAATGATGGTGGCGGTGGCGCCTGTGATTAAAGAGAGTTAAGTAGCTGACCTGTGTGTATGTGTGTGTGTGTGTGTGTGTGTGTGTGTGTGTGTGTGTGTGTGTTACCTGCTGCGACTGATTGTAAAGATGATAAATGGTTCCCTCTATAGTCAAAGTCCATTACCAATGAGACATGGAAAATAAGCATGCTGCCCGTAGGCTCGAGAGCGGACGGCGCGCACAACGTGGACGCGCCTCTCGTGCATGAGCGCGAAGGTCAGCTGTGACCAGAGAGACGTTTGGAACACTGTCTCTGAAGAAAATGCAATTTCTATAGTTTTATGAAATGGTTTGAATAGAAATATCAGAGAATTGTTTTTTTTTAACAGATCTGAGACTTTGTCCATGAGAATTTGTCTTCAGTTGAAGTCCAGTTTTCTTTGGTCCAAACCTGTTAAAGAAACCAGAAACAAAAGTGAAAATAGGGTACTTAAAGGAGTTTTCGAATTGTGGGGAATCTTCATTATTCTCTTATATTTTGGGGGACACTTTTTTTCGAAAAGAAATTATTTTTCTTTATGGATTTATTGCTTTTTTGCACTTTTCATTTATCAGTGATGACCCTTTACATTTAGGGTATAGTTGGTATTAAAATAACCTCCAGCACATTCACTCTAAAATAGAGATTAAAAAATTATAAAACTACGTGCCCAATAGTAACATCTCCCACTTGTCTCCAAGCCGTGGTTCCACAGCCCGCAGAGGCCTCTGTGACTCCCTTGTTAAATTCTCGATTCACACTAATTCTCTGCAGGACACCAGGATTTGGCCAGTGAATCCTTTTCCTCCTGGCATATCCTCTCGGCACTTCCGTCAGGCTGAATGGGAAGCGTGTGTGAACTGCCATCATCGGGTCTCCTAGCACATGTTTCTGTAAGGCTTATGATAAAAAGTCTGGACTTTGTCGGCATGGGCCACTCAAGGACAGTCGGGGAGCAGAAAAGTCCTGAAGACACGTGAGTCTTGTTGTGTTCGATTACAAGCTCAAGTTTCCTGTAAAAACTTTGCATGATTTAGAGTTAGTTATATTCTTTACGCTCTGTTGCTGTTGCTGATCCATTCATATCCAGGAGAGCCTTTAGGGTCCTAGAAGCTCTGGAGGATCTGTGCGATTACTCTAGCCTGATAACATGCTACCTTCACTGTCCAACTGTAATTTCCAAAAGACTCCATGTGTATGTTTGGGTCTTTTCCATCTATCCAGAATCTCACCCCACCATGTGAGCCACAGCCCACCCCGTTACCCATCACCAAAGTCAGCAGGAGGCAGCAGAACGCCCTGGGAGTGTGTGTACGGAGCCATGCTCAGTGTCCCTCACTGATATCTTGGCGGCTGGTGGACTCAAACCTGAAACCTTCCAGACTCAAGTCAGCTTCCTTTGCAACAAGGTCACCACTACACCCGCCGTGTTCAATCTGGCTGTCTCTGCTCCTGGTTGTCCAGAAGGTACTCGAGGGTCACTGGATTACTGATACAACACTGAAAAAATCCATTTGTGTACAAATACAACAAAAAAATTAAATGAAAAACCATGAGCATAGATTTAGTGCATCCATTTCAATCAATCAATTTCCATCCATCCATCCATCCATCCATTATGGTCTGCTTATCTGGACCAGGTCACGGGGTAAGAGTGTGAGCAGAGACACTCAGACTTCCTTCTCCCAAGATACTTCCTCCACTTCTTCTGGGAGGATTCGAAGGTGTTCCCAGGTCAGATGAGTATAACAAAGTTACTTGAGCATGCTCAGATCTCCTCCCAGGGGCACAAAATATGAGCAGCTCCCAAAGAATGTGTCTTGGTGGCAGAGGGTGTAAATGGCCACGGCACCTGAGCTGACTCCTCTCGATGTGGATTTTGCGGGTGTTATTGACATGGGAGTGGGAATAATTCCTCCTGTGTCAAAAAGCTAGAGAAGCTAGATGGTTTGGACATGTCCATAGGAGGGACAGTGGTTACATTGGTAAGAGAATGGTAGAGATGGAGTTTCTTGGTAGGAGACAAAGAGGAAGGCTAAAGAGGAAAGAGGAGTTAGAGTTGTGGATACAGAGGACGGGGGAGATGAAAATTGTTGACTCGCTGTGGCAAGCCCTGAGAATAGGGACAAGCTGAAAGGAGAAGAAGAAGAAAAAGTGTTTGAGTAAATCCTATTATTATATATATCTATATATAAATACATTACTATTATTAATTAATAATAATATCAATACTATACAGCATTCTGTTTTGTTGTTATCTTATTTATTCTATTGGTTTCTACATTTTCCCCTTATTTTCATCAAACCTCTAGACTCCCCCCAGCAAAACAAAAAAGCCTCAAAGCCTCTCAAAAATGTATTGAAGGTGAGTATAAATTAAACCTCTCCTAATGAGTGGTTCTACAACTTAGAAAACAGTTCTGTGAGAAGAACATCATCTTAACAATATCATGGTCTCCATGTGTCTGTTTCTTCCCGCTCTTGGACAAAAGTCTAATTTCTCCTCCTTCCTGCCATTTTGCACAGTATAACACAGTTATACAGTGTTATACCCGCCCTCCCCACTGATCACCAGAGCTCAACCAAACATTAGCATTTTGACTGTTGTTGGGAAGATTGGAAGAATCAATCTTCTTTGTATTTTATTCTACTTAATATTTTCTAGTGTTTTTTTTCTGGATCAAAATATATATATAAAACTATTTAGAAAAGGTCACGAAGGAAAATGATTGCTTTAGTGTTTTATTTGACTAAATGATTGCTTATCTAATTAAAAAAAAAACAGGTCAAAATGACCGCTCCGAGTGTTGTAGTATTAGTGGCAAACAGTTCTCTGGGGAATCATTAGACAATTTACTTTTTGTTAAAATCTGGGTGTAACAGCTTCTTCCCCTGAGTTTTACAATCATATACAGCATCTGTCTCTGAACATTTTGACTTTGGCCTCTGTCCATTTTAATTTGTCCTCCAGGTTTGCTAACATCTACGTCCAGTCATCGTCGTACAACAACACCAGTTGCTCTGAACGTTGGCGCATCCGAAGTCACAAACCTCTGAGGGCAGTAAATAATTTTGACGTCACCTTTTCCTTCGTCTGTGACTTTACGTCCAGTTAAAGGTCAGACAGAGCCAAAGAGCATCGGAGTGAGACATCATCTCACAGCTGTTGCACAGATGGCTGGAGCTGATACACACTGCCATGACACTCTCTCATCTACACTGTGTACACGCCGAGAAAGAAGGGGCCAGAGCCAGGACAGCTGCTCACTGCGGTGTCTGTTGTTGTAAAAATGTCTGTTTTTGTCCTGATTGTCATCAAACACCGAACTCCACGCTAAACTGGTGCAATGTTAATGTTGATACAAAGACAAACTGCAAACACAGAGGTGATAATGTGTTCCCAACCACATGGCCCCGTGTGACTTGTTCACGTGAGGATTTATGGATGAGTTCTGTAAGGAATAGAATTGAAACTAGCTGTGGAGCGCTGGTTTATCTTTTAGGTATTTTTTTTTTATAAACAAACCAATCAAAAAAACTAGTTAGGTGATGTACGAGGTACGAAGAGCAGGCCAGCTGCAACATCACTATTAAAACTTAAAAATTTACCTATATCTAAAACAGACACTTTGAAGCGTTTTGTTTTTGACTGGAGAGTTCTTTTTCCACATCGGAAACATCAACCATTTTAACGCAACACGCTGATAGACAATTAGTCGTACTGTTCATAGTACACCTGCACAAACACTTCACTCATGTGTCAGAGAATAAACCAGGCCTGAAAATGACTCATGCTGCAGTAATTCCCTCTGATACGTATCCTCTGCATCATAATTGTAAAACACATCCCTGTTGGTTGAGTAATATTTTCATTACTTTTTTAATCATAACCTACGGCAACAAGGTGGATGTGGTTTCTTGACATTTTGGTCCATGTCCTTCATATGTTTGGAGATAATTTTAACATAAAAATAATTAGAACATTCAAATTATTTATTATTTTCCACAAATATTGCTATTTAAAAATAACACCCGTTACAAATTATAATACTGTTGTTTTTACTTTTCTCTAGTCTTTGTAGCAACAATATTTAACATTACATTTGTTTCTTGTTATGACTAAGTTTAATGATGAAGATTTAGTCCAAACGTTGACATTTTATGTTCTTTTTAAAAATCTTTTTTCTTTTTCCTTGTTTTGATTAATGAAAGTCTTTGTTAATATTTGTTAAATATGTTATCAAATATGTTTTTGTTTGCTAGAGTCAAATTTTATATACCACTGTAATTCTTTATTTGTTAAATTTTGATGCCATTAATGAGCAACAGTCGTGGTTTGAATTATCAAATAATATTAAAATATAAAGAGATAATTTTGTGAATTTTCCTTTTTCTAGATAATTATGGAGTCTTGACAGAGCAGCTCTATCAAAGTGTAAAAGTAAGAACTGTTGTGTTCAAGAAACAAATCCTACACGAGATGGCGTCTGTCGCTGCTGGGTTATTCCCATCAGTCTCCCAGAGAAACTTTTTTGGCCCTGTTCACATAATGCTCAGCCCTCACCTCGTTCAATTTCCTCCTTCCTTCCTGTCAGTAATGAAAACATAAGCTCACAGTTTGTGTTCTGTCCTGGAGCTGCACTGGCAGCAGTAAATCTAGGAGCAGTCAGACACAGGAGAGGAAGAGGAGAGAAAAAGAAGAAAAAAAAAGAAGAGGAAAAGCCCTGATCTCACGGTGATGCTGCCGTGATGTTCCTTCTGCACTAATAAATCATCTTTGAGTGTGCCTCTAATGCCGCGCAAGCTGTAGCTGAGTGTCGAACATCATCTGACAGCAGCGGAGACACAGGCAGCATTCTTCGGCCTCGGATGAAGAACAACGTGAGCTGCAGCTGCGGTGAAGAGGCAGGAACGCAGAGACGTGAAAATCAAGGCGTGTGATGTCAGTGCAGTCAGAACTGTTCAGGCTTCTTGACTGGACCGAGTACAACACCACATAAAAATCCGACTTCACCACTCTACAGCAAATACAAGCAGACACACAGTGATACCTGACAGTTCAGTGTTACGTCTGATTTTCATGTCAGAACCAGGAGAAATAAAACAAATAACTTCTTGTCAGTCATTTAGTGGATAATTGCTTAAAGTTTAGAACAAAAGTATTGGAAATAGTTTTCAAAATAACTCAAAACCCGAGTTTCCCACACTTTTTTGTCTTGTGAACTACTTTTCAAATGACCAAGCTGGTAAAATCTACCTAAACTGAAAACTCTGAATATATTTACCCAAATAATTTATAATATTTATAATCTCAGCCCAGTGATTAGCATCTTGAAATAGAATAACAACCAAATTTTAATTACTCTATATATATATTTTTTTATGTTAGCGCACATGATCTACCAACAGTCCTTTGGATCTACTGGCAGATCTATCTATTGGACACCCCTGATCTAAACTAATCAGAAATCCACTCTATCCATTGCCAATGTGGTAAATTACTATTTTAGCAGCAATTTTCTGGTTTTTGGTGCAATATCTATATAGTGTATCTATGCATTTCCAGCAACTGTGTTAAGGGTACAATGCATTTGTTCATTGCATCAGAAGGCTAATGGATGGTTAGAAAACCCTTATGCATTAATTGCTGCAAATGGGGGATTTCTTGACGAATGTTTGAGGGAAAAATAGTATATCACATACAAAACATTATTTCTAAACCTGTGGATGTCTTGATTATATTTTATATTAATGTTACAACTCATATTGGTTAACAAAGGTGTGACTTTTTTTGAAAACAAAAAATGTGTGTGTGACCCCAAACATTTGAATGATAGTGTAATTACTTCAAAATAGGTTCACTAAGTAGGAAGTCTAGTTTGATCATTCATAAAACCATTTCACAGAAAAATAAGTTTTGAGTCAGTTAGTTGGTTAAATGTTTAACATAGTAAAGTAAGGAAAGCAAACTCCTTGTTGATGTGATCCACACCACTGCACACAATGAAATGTGACTTCTGTATTTATCCATCACCAAACTGAACAGTTGACAGCTTTGAGCGCCCAGGGTGAAGTGAGTGCGGACAGTGCCAGACTCAGTGGACCTCAGTGGTAACCCTAGCATCTGATGGCTTTGAAACTGGAACCCTCTGGACCCAAGTCTGGTTCTTTAACCACTGCACCGTAAAGTTTGAATGTTAGAACTAACTTTACAGGCTAGTCAGGGTAAGCAGTACAGTTAACCATTTTTATAATTTTAGTAAAGTGTAGTTTAACAGTTTTTATGTTTACCATATTAAATTGGGTTTTATAAGTAAATTACATTTAACTTTTTTCAAGATTATTCAATCTAGTTTTGTTTTGGTAAAAACATTCTTCATGAAATATAATTCAGAAAATTAAGTTAAAAAGAAAAGATGTGAATATTATTGGAGAAGGGGCTGACAGATCACAAACTGTTCGAATGTCCCAAAACATATTTAAGGACAAAGCTCTGTGTCCAACACAGATGACTAGTATTCTTCTGTGATTGTAGGTAGGAGTGTGTGTGTGTGTGTGTGTGTGTGTGTGTGTATACCAGAATATATACACCTGACAGCTGCAGCAACTGCTCCCGCTGATGAAGCACAGAGATTCAGGAGGCCATCCATCATCTCCATCAGCCTTAAGTAAGGTTTTGCTCTGGACCAGGAGTCCAGCGGACCAGGAGCTGGATCAGGGTGCTGACCGGTCAGAGCCGTCCTAAACAACCAAGAGTCTGTCTTCATCTGTCATCTATCGGTGGCGCCAAAGGCACAATCTGGTAAAAAAAAAAATCCAAAGTTCGATCACAGCATGAACAACATAAACACAGTAAATATTTTTCAGATAAGCAAATGTGTGTGAATAAAAAACATCACATGGTTTGTGGTGACCTCTTGCAAAGCCACGCAGCACAGACTCAGCTTCACACTTAAGATATTGGACATGCAGAACACAATGCATTGATATAGTGATGTAAACATGTAAAAAAAAACACTGCAGCACATTAAAATATATGTTATATGTAGGGAAAAAAATTACAGCGAAAAGGGATTTTAAATAACCACTCATGCCTATGGTTACATTATACAATATTAAAATAGAAGTTTGATTTGCTTTATATTTGTGATAGTTATTTACATACTCTTTATGAACTACAAAAAAGAAAAAAAAAGAGAATTCATTTGTCATCTTTAGGTCACAGTGTGTTTCAACAGGTGCAACCACTGATCATTATGGAACTGCACGGTGACTGCACTGCATTGGTTTCTGGTGGAAACACACAGTTACACTCATTTATTCCAGTACAACTGTGACTCACTCCAACACTGCACCTTTTGATTGCAACTGATTGTTTGAGAAACATATGTTGCAAAAGAAATTAGTTGAATAAAATAAAATTCATAATATAAACAGTTATTATACTGCAAATTTTTTTTTATTTATACATTTCAAATTATGATTCATAATCCAAAAAGTCATGGGGAATTTTTTTTTTTCTTTAAATTAAAAAGTTTTTTCTGTAAGAAAAAATATTATTTCTATAAACATACTTTTGAATTAAAAATGCTGCTAATTTTATTCATTGTACTTATTTTTGACACATTCACATTCTGAATTAATTGTTATGATAGAGTTATAGTAACAGAGCTGTCATTTAAACCAGCCACTGAGGAGCACAAGCCAGTGTTTTTTAGTGCCGGGACAAGCCGAAAGGAAAAGAAGAAAAAGAACAGAGGAGATATTTATTTACGTATATTGCAACACATGATATTGCATTTGCAGGTTTTGTGGTCAAAAGCCTTTTATAATAGTATAATAATAACATATATGTATAATGTATATTTGTATATATATAAATATATATTAATATATATATAAACATCATAAATATGATATATATTTGTGAAAATACATATTAACAGCAGCTTTGGGTTTAACTGTGTAACATTAGCAGCAGCCACTTTGATACTTAGATTTCTTAAGTGGTTTAGGAGTCTGTAACTGTAACGATTATATTGTAACACCTTCTTTTTCAATTGTCAGATTGCATAAAGTATTAACAGGATTAAAGAAAAACATGTATTGGCTCTGGAGACGTAATTTTGCAATATATGTAGGTTTGCGTGTGTGTGTGTGAGTGTGTGTGTGTGTGTGTGTCAGACCAGGTCGTGGCTCTCTGTTGCCTTTTTCATTGGCAGGACATAAACACCAGACAGGGAACACGCAGGTCACTGGTCAAAGGCCATATTGTGTCTGGAGAGGATTTACTTTTATGTCTGTTTGATCTCAAAATGGCCAAACTCTGGCTCTCAGTGACACACATATATTTTTTTCACTGTTATTGTTGGGACGTGGGTTTTTTTTTCCATTTTTTTTTTTTTTTTTTTAAACACAGATTTTTCCCCCATGTGGTTAAAAATGCCATGAACCTTATTGGCTTGATGGGTCATGTTTTTAAGGCTCATTGTATCATTGCATTAAATTGTTGGGCAAAATCAGATGTTAGTGTATGGTTGAAAACATTGTCAAAGATTTATTTTATATATTTATTTTATTATCAAAGATGCTGTACAATCAGAGGAACAAAGAGAATAAAAGGGAAAAAATATCTGACTAAAGAAAACTCCACAAAGCTACACTTCAACAGTGTCTGTGAAGATTTACATTCATCAGGTCAGGTCATGATATCCAAAAAGTGTTTAGTTGTAAGCAAATGGGCTTCTTCCTATACTGAGGAACATCATCAGTTTCTTCATCAGTCCAGAAACTGATGAAGTTCCTCAGTTGAGGAATGAAACGTCTTTCAACTCCAAGAAGTCCAGTTGCTAACTAAACTGATAGCTAAACAACTAACTTATTTTGGAAACTATACAGTAGGTGTTAAATTTGGAAAGTCTTCAAGACTAACAAAAAATAGACGAGACTTTAAGCTAAGCTGGAATAGTTATTTTTTTTTAAATAAATAGCAATCCTCCAGCTGCCAGGTTGTCACTGAGGTAATCATATCATAACTCCGTCTTGACCCACATAACTTCCAGTGTGCTTACCACCCACAGGAAGGGTTACAGTGTGATTTGGGTGGCAGTCCTGGAGCATGCCGCCACAGAAACCTGGTAATGGATAAGAGGATGAAGATGAATAAATCAAAATAATTAATTTCATGTAGCTAATAACCACGCTAGAACTCCTCCAGAAATTAACCTGAAAAAATAATCTTAGATCTTATCTTAATCTTATCTTAGATCCATATCAGTGGAC
>JAFBJS010001451.1:0-42529 GCA_016785265.1 Paraplagusia blochii | reverse complement strand
TTGGCCCAGGTAGCAGGGGTGGAGACCCAACTAGCGATGGAATTTTCCCTGATAGTAGTGGTGGAGATCCAGCTAGCCATGGTGGAGGCCCCGTTAGCAGTGGTGGAGGCCCAGGTAGCAGTGGTGGAGGCCCAGGTAGTAGTGGTGGAGGCCAAATTGGCAAAGGTTGAGGTCCAGCTAGCGGAGGCCAAGTTAGCGGATGTCCAGTTAGCGGAGGCCAAGTTAGCGGAGGCCAAGTTAGCGGGTGTCCAGTTAGCGGAGGCCCAGTTAGCGGAGGCCCAGGTAGCAGAGGCCCAGGTAGCAGAGGCCCAGGTAGCAGAGGCCCAGGTAGCAGAGGCCCAGGTAGCAGAGGCCCAGGTAGCAGAGGCCCAGGTAGCAGAGGCCCAGGTAGCAGAGGCCCAGGTAGCAGAGGCCCAGGTAGCAGAGGCCCAGGTAGCAGAGGCCCAGGTAGCAGAGGCCCAGGTGGTAGAGGCCCAGGTGGCAAAGGATGAGGCCCAGGGAGCAGATGTCCAGGTAGCAGAGGCCCAGGTAGCAGTGGTGGAGGTTCAGCTAGCAGAGGTGAGGGCCCTGCTAGCAGAGATAGGTGCCCTCCTGTCAGCGATGTTGGTGGGGCTTGCAGTGTTGTTAAACTGGCTGCTTGAGGTGGAGGCCAAGTTAGCAGTGATGTTAGCCCAGCTTGTAGAGGTAAGGGCCCAGCTATTACTGGCCCAGGGTTTAATTCAACGTCACCAGCCAAAAGAAGTATCAGCAGAAGATTAAAAACACCCAGGAGGGGTTTGTTGGTAACAGCATTTACCTGCTCACCTGATGGTGGCCTTGCATTCCCATAGTCCAGTATCCTTGTGAATAGCATGTGCTGACTCCATCTAGCTGGATAAAATGTTTGAGTGTCCCTTTTTCTTGGACAGGTTGAACATAACAGAAGATACAAAGTTATCCAAGCAACAGAGGAATATGCTGATAATTTAATCCAAGGTTGAATCTGCTTTTTTGGTGACTTTTCGAGCAAACATTCAGGACTAGTCCAGCTGTGTGTCTGCAACACGGCGGCCATTTTGGAATCCAAAATGGCCGCTCCTCACCATCATTTTTTACAGTTTCCATCATGAGATTCAAGAAGCAATGGAAACATGTCACTGAATTTCAAGAAGCAATGGAAACATGTCACTGCGTTCAGCCCACCGAAAGTGGACTTGGGGCCTCTGCATTCTTGGTTGGCGTTGGTGCTAGTTGAAAGGCTCTGGAAAGTGTAAACACAACACAATTATTTGATATTGTTTTGTGCATACACACATCATTATAAAACAGTTGCTGCGTTTGATGGATTTTACTATGGTTAGACTTGTGTGTTTAACAGCTTCAGACACTAATTTCTGACAATCTCTGATTATTTACACTTGAAGCTAAAACTATTCCAAGAAAATTGGTCAGAGAACACATTTGAAGGTAATTCTTTTCAAAATTGACCATTTTTCTGCAAACAAAAATTACTTACTTCACCAAGCTGGTTATAACAGCAGACCCCAAATATAAATGTGGTAACATTCCCTTCTAGTGGCAATTTTAGGTAACAACACAACCAGAAAATCGTTGACTGTTGGAATTAATTTGAAGCTAGGTGTGAGATATACCCCATTCAGTGTTAAACATATCCCAATAGACAAGATACACTTTTTTACATAATCTTCGGGAACCTTTCACGTAATGCTCCAAAAAAGTAGTTTTCATTCCTCATAGGAAAAATAAATCTTTCCAGTACAACACATATGAGTGTATATATAAACAGTATATAAAAGATTTCTGTGGTGGCCGACATGGTGTGAAAGAGCCTGTTTTCTGACACAATCCCAATTTATTTACAGATTCATGAGAACCACGGGTCAGAGGGCACTGTCCTATGGAAACGGAGAGTGCACATTGGGGCACTTGTTGTGTAATTTTCGACCTAATAGCATGGCTATTAATTGCATCTCTCGTAGGTGAATAAATCCTATGAACTCAAAACACTCTGGTATCCTAAACAACGCTATAAATATACAAAAAGACAACAGTTTTATTAGGAATCAAGCTCAGAACTAGTCATGTGTCACTGTGGGTTGTTCATTTTTTACAATTTCCATCATGAGATTCAAGAAGCAATGGAACCTTGTCACTGCGTTCAGCCCACCGAAAGTGGACTTGGGGCCTCTGCATTCTTGGTTGGCTTTGGTGCTAGTTGGAAGGCTCTGGAAAGTGCTTGCATATCTTCTTCTTCTTTTCCTTTCAGCTTATCACATTTTTCAGGGGTTGCCACAGCGAGTCAATAACCTCCATCACACCCTGTCCTGCGCATCCTCACCTCCAACTCCAACCACCTCCATGTCCTCCCTCACTGCATCCATAAATCTCCTCTTTGGCCTTCCTCTATGTCTCTTACTTGGTAGCTCCATGTCTAGCATTCTTCTCCCAATATAACCACTGTCCCTCCTCTGAACATGTCCAAACCATCTTAACCTGGCTTCTCTAGCTTTTTCTCCAAACCTTACTGTTTGTGTTGTCCCCCTGATCACCTTGTTCCTGATCCTGTCCATCCTTGTTACCCCCAAAGAGAATCTCAGCATCTTTAACTCTGCCACCTCCAGCTCTGCCTCTTGTCTTCTACCTATTCCTAATGTCTCTAATCCGTACATCATGGCTGGTCTCACCACTGTCCTGTAAACCTTTCCCTTCACCTTAGCTGACACCCTTCTATCACAGATCACCCCAGAGACCTTTCTCCAGTTGTTCCATCCTGCCTGTATTCTATTCTTCACCTCTCTTCCACAGTCCGTCAACGTTGAGTGTTGATCCATTTGTTTCCATCTGATTGTTACAAATGCTGCGAATATTTTATTAACACTTATTCCAAAGTAACATGTAACTCATGTCCGACACTAATGTTGTTTTCTTTTCTTTCATTGTTAATCAATGAGAACTGGTTATTGAACAGGATCATCTCTGAGCTGCTAATTGGTACTGAGTCCATCTGCCCCGCCCAATCCAACCCTCAGCCAATTATCCTCTGTTTATGTCTCAGCCAATAGAATCTCTGCTGCTGCTGCTGCTGCGGACATGTGACCCACACCCTGGGCCACATGTTTAGAACCAGTGAGGAGCTGCCATGTTTTTTTTTTTCTGTTGTCAGTGATGAAACTTTTTTCCGTCTGAGTCTGTGAAGATTTTTTTCCTTGGTCCAGGTCTGTTGTCCAGTTAGTTTAGTTGTATCAACAGTAGTTCCTCATCAGGTGGTGGACTCAAACCTGAAACCCTCTGGACCCAGGTCACTTGATGAGTTTCTGGTCAAAGTGGATGATGGTAGTTGATGGTGGACCACGACCTCCTCCACTGGACAGAGGAGTCACCTGTCCTGGTGTCATTTCTGGACAGAGAAGACTGCTGTGGGGTTGAAGAGCACTTCAACTTCTCAGGACTGGATCTCAGAGGCTTCCTTCACTTCCCTCCCAAACCCTCCCTGTCTTCCTTCTATGCATGGTACTTTCTGTACCATGTGGACACCCTCCCGTGCTGCGTCCTGGGTTCAGTTCTGCTCTGTCTCCAAGATGCAGATCTGAGTTGGACCTTTGTCCTCAGGATGGAGTAGAAGAAACTGCTGGACTGAAAACAGGAAGCTGCCTGTGTTTCTAGAAAAGTCTAAACAGACCCTGGTTCCTGGTGGGACCACACGGAGGCTGTGGACGGAGAGAAGGAGAAACAGAGGAAGGGAGTAGCTCCAGATAGATATCTGCTAATGGCTCCAGTAATGACACCAAATGACAGACGAGTCCTTCCTGCGG
The DNA here is from genome assembly GCA_016785265.1 of Paraplagusia blochii. NCBI lineage: Eukaryota > Metazoa > Chordata > Actinopteri > Pleuronectiformes > Cynoglossidae > Paraplagusia > Paraplagusia blochii. The sequence goes on along the minus strand of JAFBJS010001451.1, from coordinate 38,717 downwards.
AGCTCCAGGAACAAACAAATACTTTGACCATCATCATCATCACTTCCAGCACCTCCACACAGTCCTGCAAAAGTCTCAGTCCTCCGGTCCTGCTCCCAGGTCTCCAGTCGGTGCTCTGAGGCACAGGAACTCCACCAACAGGACCCACACAGGTAGGACACAGAAACCACAGCTGCAGATCTTTGCTTTTCATTTCTAAACCTTTGGCCACAAAAACTCCACGAGTGAATGGAATTAAAGTTAATTCAACAAAGTAGCAGAAGCCACTGGTCACTGGTCACTGGTCACTGTCACCACTGGTATATCCAGAGAGAAGACAGAAGGCCTCGAGGACCAGTGAGACAGCAGGAACTTTTCTGATCTTTGTCTCTCGTTGCGTCCCAGGACAGACAACCATGAGCACTCTGACCGACCTCTCCTCTCCGGTGAGCTGCCACCTAAAGTCTGAGACGTTGACTCTACCCGGGGGGCTGACCTCGGTGGCCGGCATCACCGTGGTCACGGGGGGGGCCGAGCACTCCTGCAGCTCCTGTATGCTGGCCTTCTGCTTTTGGAAAAGTCTGATCGGGCTCAGCTGTGTGGCTGTGGGGCTGTGGGACCAGGTGAACAACCAGGTGACGGGGACGTCTCACCTCCTGGGACTGGGCCTGGTGTTCCTGGCGCTGTGTCTGCTGGTCGTGGGCAGCATCCTGGTCCACAGACTCCTGAGGCGAAGGAGACCGGAGCAGCGGGAGGATGGGAAGGAGGTTCTGGTGGAGGGGGGGAGGGTGATTAAGAGAGTCACAGTATAGTCCTCCCCCACCTCTGGTACTGAGGTCCTCAACCTTTAGATTTGTCTGTATGTTGGATGAAAACGCCTGCAGGACCTCTGTCAACCTCCAGGGGTCACTAGTCAAGAACCAGTCTCAGAACCGGTACCAGTCTCCACAGGTCACTCTGCGGCTGGTCGGGGAGTAGACAGAGCCACCACCAGGACGGGAACAGAACTCCAGACTAAAGAATGTACAATAGTGCCATCTGGTGGAAGAGTTTCACAATTCTGCACCTCATGTAAATGTTTCCTCAGTTTGATGTAATTGTGAATAAACCAAATAAACCAGAGAGTCAGTTGTCATTGGTCCTCAGTCGATGGTATCGATACAGTCGATACAGTACTCTGAACGGGAGCTCAGCAGGTCACCTGACCGTGGTCACGTGCTGTCGTTCAAGTTTCAACTCTCAGGTCCCTCTAAAAAAAAACTTTCCAAACTTTGCTCCTTGGTGATTGGCTGCTGGCGACGAACACGGCGCCTGATTGGTCAGCTGCGCCTGACGTTTACCTCCGTCTACGTCGAGGCCACGCCCACAAAGAAGTAGACTCCGTGAGGTTGGTTGTGGAGACCGGACGAAAACACGGACGGACCAGGTGAAGGTGAGTTGCTGCGCTCCACAGGACCAGTCGCCGGTGGTAGTGGGGTCTGTCTCTTATACACATCTAGATGTGTATAAGAGACAGCTCTCTGCCAGTGTTCAGTGTGGATCATCAGTGGCCCCGCCTCCCGCAGTGACATCACAGTGATTGATCCAGCCCGGTCCAACTCAGTGCTGGATCAGTTCAGCCTTCCCCCCACAGCTCCTGCTCTCTGCCTCTGCGCGGTGCCCCCTGTAGGTCAGTGATGGTGGACCAGGCTCCGGCCTCTGGCCAGACTCCATTTGCTTCCAGTCTCAGTATTTACCGATAACTTTGTTCTGTCAGGTGAAACCACTGGAACCGTGTGGATCGGAACTCAGGAAGGAAGGTAGTTGTGTCCAAACCCGTCCATGCCTGTCTCTTATACACATCTAGGTACGCTACAGTCCTCACCTCTATTTCACTGATCGATGGATTGACCGCCGTTCATTCTCCATCGTCTTCCTCCGCAGGCGGCGCCGACCTGTTGGCTGTCTCTTATACACATCTAGATGTGTATAAGAGACAGGGCGGTCTGTGGGCGGGACCGGGCCCGGGCCGTGACCACCGTGGATCATCTCCGGTCGCCCTTTCAGAGGTACCTGGAGCTGGACGACCAGATGGAAGGGGAGAGGAGAGCCGCCAAGGCACGGGAAAAAGGAAGGGAGCGGCGAGAGAGAGAGCTGGAGAGGAAGGCCAGAGAACAGGCTGACCAGGGTGAGAGCGCTGACCGCTGATGTCCTCCCCAGTCTGATGTCACCTGACCCCCACTGTGTCCTGTCGTCTCCAGTGGTGTCTCTGGAGGAGCAGAAGTCTCAGCTGGGCCGAGAACTGAACACACTCAGGCTGAACCACAACAAGGTGGTGCACACACACACACACACACACACACCTTCACCGTTGTGATGTCATAACTACGGTCATGTGACTTCTCTCCTCTTTCAGCTGGTCACCAGCTACAAAGAACTGCTGGAAAAGACCAAGGATTCAGACAGGGACTCTCCTTCAAGGTGTGGACCAGTGGACCAACCAGTGTAGGACACTCAATTCAGGTCACTTAGACCTATCAGTGGGTGCAGCTCACGCTCCCATTACAGATATTAGGGACAGTCATCTTCACACGTGAGGCGGTGGTTTATCCTGACAGTCGCATTACGGCGCCCCCTGTAGATTGTAGAACAAACAAACAGCGTATGCAGCGGCCTGTTTTGTTTTCAAATATAGTTTTTGGATCTGCAGGTTCCATCAGCACCTGAAGAACCGTGAAGCGTGTTCCACCCCGGTCCTGGCAGAACCCTGTTCCAATCAGAAGGTAAAAGCCAAGAGTTCCAAAGTCCGACTTTGTTGTTTGATAGCAGACAAGGAGAGACTGGCTCCCTCTGCTGGTCATTTGCAGGACACTCACAGGCCACATTTGCTCTCTGCACCTGCCCCTGAGGAGCGAGCCACCAAGGAAGGGGGCGCTGTTGATGTCGTTGAAGTGAAGCTGGCCACTGGTCAGTTTGTAGATGACATCATCAGCTCCACTCCCGAGCTGGACCAGTTTCATGTGGACACCAGGTGACCAAAGCAGGGCTCAGTGGTTAGAGATTCATTCTATTAACTAGAGACAATGACCAGTTACATTTGCTGCTTGTCCTTGAACCCCCCACGCCCCCACCTCACCCACAGAGAGGCACCGAGCGAGAACAGCCTGGCAGAGGAGCTGAACGTGGTGGAGGAGGATGAGGACGAGGAGGAGGAGGAGGAGGAGGACAGTTTGGAACTTCGCAACACAGACTCTGTGTTCTCCGAGCTGTCAGAGCTCAGTCCAGATTATGTGGAGAGTGTGGACCGGGGGGTCAATGTCCAAGGTACGCTACAGTCCTCACCTCTATTTCACTGATCGATGGATTGACCGCCGTTCATTCTCCATCGTCTTCCTCCGCAGGCGGCGCCGACCTGTTGGAGTCTCGTTATGAAGAACTGAAAGTCACTCAGTAAGTCGACCATCTGGTTTCTCTTCCCTTCAGTTGAGTTGTTCTGCAACAGTTTCCTGGGCTCAGATCTCCGTCTCTCCTCCCAGTGAGTTGGTAGACACCGCCCGAAAGGCGCTGATATCTCGTGTGGTGGAGCTCACCGACGAGCGCTCCACCCTTCAACTGGAACTGACTTCTGTTCAGGAAACATTGGCTCGGTTGGAGGGAAGGATGAAGGAGAAGGAAGACGAAGTGAAGAGGTCTGCCCCCTCACCCTCACCCTCACCCTCACCCTGTTCTCAGCTGCGGGGGTTTGGTTTGGTTTGGTGCCGGGAGCCCCCACCGAGCAGCCCGTTCCCCGTTGACCAGGTGCATGTTTTCTTGCAGGCTGCGGAAAGAAGTGGAGTCGCATCAGGTGGAGGATCCTGACGTAAGGCCGCTCACTTGTCCCTGCTGCAACACTGCCTCCAGTGGCCTCCTTTATGAACACACCTCCTTTCTGCTCCTTAGGCCTCGTCGCTCTCGTCCACGCGTCACTTCTCTCGCTCCGAAATGGCTCGAGTGGTGATGGAGAAGAACCAGTACAAACAACGGCTGTTTGAGCTGCAGGAGGCCGTGAGACACAGTCAGTCGGTCAGGTGATTGAACCAGCAACTCCTGCACCAGCAGCCTGTTCTTGTCCACTTCTCGTTTCCTACACAGTATTGTGACGTGGTGACCAAAGGAACCATTTGCTCACTCCTCGGCCAATGGTGCTGCAGCGTGTCCTCACGCCGGTCCACCTTCAACAACTGTTTATCTCTAGGCACTTTACAAACAAGCATGCAGCAGACATAAAAACAAGAATAAAAAAGAATATATAAAGATAGACAGTAGGGTGCTGGGGAGTTCCTGCTCCTTAGGTTTAGGACACCGGCAAATAGGTCCTGGTGTCCAGGTTATTCTGGTCCATCATCTAGGGACCCCAAGACCCATGTCCTCCAAGCTTTCTTTCTTTCTTTCTTTCTTTCTTTTTTGCAGAGCAACAAAGGAGGAGAAGTTGACGGAGGAGAGGAGGCTGAGTGTTTGGAGGAGGTCAGCTGATGATGTCACTGATGATGTCGCTGATGACGTCAGAGCTGGGACTGGATCAACTCCTCTGTATTTGTTTGCCCCAGGTTCAACCGTCTGTTTGGCCTTTCCAAGGAGCCCCTCCTCCCTCGCCCTGCCTCCGTCCACAACCCCGCCGCCGTACCTCCTCAGCGCCGCCCTGCTGTCGGGTCGCAGCAGCTAACGGTCATCAGTCAGAGCCAGGCGGAGTAGGCTGACACCCATTAGGTTGAATTGTTGAGTGGCCTGAAGGTCTGATTGACTGCTCCATTGACACGTGACTGGTTTCCTCTAGATGTGCTGCTCTGCCCCCTGCTGTCAGGAGGAGGGAGCGCTACAAGGAGATTAGAACACACATTTGGGGAAACCTGGGAAAACGACAGATCCACGGCTGGAGCACACCCATAGGGGGCGCACCGGTGAGGATGCTGATTTTCCAAAGTGGAAATGATGAAGACGATGCTGATGAACATGAAGGTGTTGTTCATACAGGAGGGTGGAGGAGAACCTGCTCCAGAACCTAAAGATGTTCCTGTCCTGGTCCAGCTCAGGCTGTTGGATCACAGAGAGTCCACGGCCAAGGTAACGACCGCAGGACGGTCGGTCTGTAGACTGACCCTGGTCAGTAGGGCTTAAGTCTCCTTTTGTTGCTGTCCTAGATCAACTGTGCCGTCTCCGTCTCAGCCGACGTCTCGGGGGAACCCACGGTAAGCGTGCGCCCGTCCTGGTCAGACAATGGACCAGACCGTCCCCTGTTGGTCAGACTCTCTTGGTTTTCCCTCCTCTCTCTGCCAGTGTTCAGTGTGGATCATCAGTGGCCCCGCCTCCAGCAGTGACATCACAGTGATTGATCCAGCCCGGTCCAACTCAGTGCTGGATCAGTTCAGCCTTCCCCCCACAGCTCCTGCTCTCTGCCTCTGCGCGGTGCCCCCTGTAGGTCAGTGATGGTGGACCAGGCTCCGGTCTCTGGCCAGACTCCATTTGCTTCCAGTCTCAGTATTTACCGATAACTTTGTTCTGTCAGGTGAAACCACTGGAACCGTGTGGATCGGAACTCAGGAAGGAAGGTAGTTGTGTCCAAACCCGTCCATGCTGTCCCGTCAGTCCAAGACATTTTTTTTCTGTTTTCACCGCCCTTTGCTCTTTTACAGTATACTGGTGCACTCTGCCTCTGCAGACAGGAGGCGCTGTCTACAATCCATTTCTCTCTCGGAAGGCGTTCATTCGCTGACGTGAGTTGCGAGCGTTCCTCCACCACTGGTCTTCTGGAGAACATGCGGTCCACATTGTTCTGTTTTTCCAGATATTCCCACGGTCACGTCGTCGCGGGGTTAGCGAATAGCTCGTTAGCGTTTTTCTCACACGGTTCAGGTAACAGTTCTATATTTCGGTGAAGATTCTCATTCATCCAGGTCATGATATCCAAAAAGGGTTTAGTTTTAAGCAACTGGACTTCTTCTTCTTCTTGGAGTTGAAAGACGTTTCATTCCTCAACTAGTCTAGTAGTTCTCCTCCTCTGGACCACTGTCTTCACCACTGGACCAAGGTGTGAAGAGTTGTTTTGATCTCCTCACCTTTTTGGACAGAAACTGCTCCTGATGTTCATGAGCAGTTTTCTTGTCACATGTCCAGATGTGAATGGGAGTCGTTGTGGACACAGTCGTCTAGAGAAGTCTGCTCTGGTATTGATGAGCAAAACAACTCTTCACACCTTTGTCCAGTGGTGAAGACAGTGGTCCAGAGGAGGAGAACTACTAGAGTTCCCTCCAACAACAACCAGAAACTGATGAAGTTCCTCAGTTGAGGAATGAAACGTCTTTCAACTCCAAGAAGAAGAAGAAGTCCAGTTGCTGACAACTAAACCCTTTTTGGAGCTCTATATTTCAGACTTGAAGCTCCTTCACACAATCATCTGTGACTGTTGTGGACTGACAGGTGGCTGGAACCTACAGTCCCACACGGTGTTGCCCCTGGGCTCCAACCCTGTGCAGCCCCTTCGATGCTGCCTGGCTAAAGACGTCCGACTGTGGGTGGGCTGTTGGAACAAGGTGCATGTGGTGGACCTTAACAGCAAGAAGGTGGAGGTAAGAGACGAGGGTTTGAGCTCAGTGGACATTGATGGACTTAAAGAGTTGACCAGCCCGTTATGGGATGTTCACTGTGCTCAGCAAACGTTCCCAGTGTCAGAGCGCAGTGAGCAGCAGGTCCGATTCCTGTGCGCCGGTGGTAGTGGGGTCTGGACTTCCTGTCGACTGGACCCGGTCCTCAGACTCTTTGACTGGTTTACCGGCCGCCCGCTTCAGGAAGTGGATTTCTCGCTCGTGGTCATGAGAACATTAGGTACATTTTTTTTCATCTACAAAATGCGAGTGTTGTTGTTATTGTTAGGATTTTCTTCAGGTTCTCTGGCAAACTCAGTCAGGTTCTGGCTCTTCATCCAGGCCAAGACTTCCTGGCGCTCTCACCGCTCCAGATCTCCTCTCTCACCATCATCTCCACTCGTCTGTGGGTGGGCACTGGAGCTGGAGCCGTGTTCTCCATCCCATTATCCATAAGTGCGATTTGGTTTTTACGTGTTGCTCAAGACTCAGGTCTTTGACAGGTTCTCATCAGCTCTTGACGGTCATCCCTCTGCGTCCACAGCCTCAGAGGACATGTCCATCCCGTACTGCTCCACTTCGTCTGCCCAGCTGTGTTACCATGGACACAGACAGGCCGTCAGGTTCATCATCGCTGCACCAGGTTAGACTTTAACAGCCGTTCCAGCTGGACCAGAAATGAAGAAGAGTTGATGAAACGCAAATGTTTTTTATGGCTTGGAGGTTGTTTGGTGACCTCTCCTGGCAGCAGGACTGTTACTGCAGCTCAGCTGGTCCTCAGTGGGGGAGAGGGCTACATCAACTTCCGCATTGGTGAGTGGGAGAGCTGAGAGATCCCTCAGAATGTGCGGGGAATAAAGTTGACTAAACCCACTGACTCCACCAGGGGACGACGGAGGGGAGGCGTCAGAGGAGCTGTCACAGACCACGCCTCAACGCTCCGAGCGCAGTCACATGATCATTTGGCAGAATCACTCCCCCGCTGCACCCAGCTCCGCCCTGTGATGGTAGTCAGCACCTGAAGATGTAGTAGGTGTAGTAGACTTCCCTGAGACTAGATGCACGTTTGACCTCTGGTCCAGGAGGTTCCTTCACTCACCCTCCATGCAACTATTTTTAGATCCAATCACCTGGATGGCTGAGAACCTGCGTGGACCTCATTGACAGCTGTTGGCGGTGAACCTACAGTCAGAGCAGATGCTGTCGCCGTGGTGACAGTCTACCCCGCAATGATCTCACCGGTCACACGTCTACGTTTAGATACGTTTGCTCAGGTTGGACCTGTCGACTGGAAGACAATCAGACAATCAAATGAGCAGAGCTTTGGTGTCACCCTGCTACACAAATGCTGCTGTACAGTAGAGGAGGTGGAGGTGGTGGTGGTGGTGTACTCCTACCAAAGACTATGTTTCCATGTATTTTTTTAATCTTGATCTGGTTTTAAATACACTCTGGGAGGAAGACTGGGTCATTTTAGTGTCTTCGTGTCTTCACTCTCCTCCCTCAACCCAACCCAACCCAACTCGTCTCGTCTCATTAAAACTCTAATCTCCAGAACTTCTCACTTGTTGTAACTGGTGTAGATGTTTGAGCTGCACCACGGTCTGTGGATGCTCGGTCGCCATCAACCCAACCTCAGGTCTTCGGCCGCACCAGGGTCAGACTACAACTCATGGCCATTATGACCATTACGATTACTCCACAGCGCCCTCTACTGACAAGATTAGAACATTTAATTGACCTTTTTCTCATAATAAAACAAAAGGCGGGACAGAGGTCCAACTCACAAGGGTACTGATGGATAGTACAGCAAACAGGTGACCTACAGGGGGCAGTATACCCACAGTACAGGACCGTATGTGTACTGTGTGTACAGCACAGTACACAGTATACCAATACAAAGGGCCGTCCAAATACAGCAGGAATACAAACTCTTATCTAAGGGGGGCAGTAGTGTCACACTTGGCTTCGCATCGGGACCGTCACCCGGCCCAGTGTCACCCCGGGGGACACATTTATGTCGGGCTGCTGTGAGTCCTGGGGAGACGTATCCGGCGACTCAGCGAGCGGGCCAGCCGGTCCACGGCGCCGCCCACAGTTCCCAGTTCCTTCTTGGAGGTCAGACCCTCGATGTTGCCGCTGTACCACATGACCCAGCCCGCCAGGGACAGCAGCACCAGGAGAGCTCCGGTGTACACCAGCAGATCCCCCACATCCTGGCCTTGGACCTCCAGAGGAGCAAAGACTCCGAGCAGCAGGGACACCACACCCAGCAGGTCCATGAGAACCGCGAACACCAGCGCCAGCTTACAGTGGGACAGACCGTCGTACTTCTGGGCCATGTCTGTGAAATGAGCAGACAGAACAAAGACATTTAGACAACGGAAGGAACCACAGGAGGCGTTGATGCTTCATTGTTCTCCAGTCTGGTCCTATCAGAACCACAGGTCCAGAAACAATCGGCTGTTGACTGTTGTTCTTTCCTCTATACAGTATTTCTGATGACACAGTGTCACGGCTTCTTAGATGAGACTAGATTGGAGCAGGTCCGGTCTGGTCTGGTCCTGTCCTGTCCGGTCTAGTCCGGTCTGGTCCGGTCTGGTCCGGTCTGGTCCCGTCCGACACTTTTCCAGGGTCAATAAAAGCTTCAGTGTGAAGTCAGAATCTCATCTACTGACGATTCACCTTTATCATCACAGATGCATCAAAAATGTCCATTCAACACTTTGGTAAAGACAAGAAGGACGAAGACAGAAACCCTTGTTGACAAAACACCCCTCAGTCTGTCTGTCCCAGTCTCTGTGTCCCTCTGTGCCCCACCAGTGCTCTGGTTGACACACCTTTCTCTCCCTCCACCTCCGTCCTGTCCCCGGCCCCTAGTCCAGCCTACAGGTGACACATTTACCGACTCCTTCGTCCAATCTTGTCGTTCTCACCTTCGCAGGTCCAGTTCGGAGCAGAGAAGAAGAGACGGGAGTCTGGAAGCAGAAATCCTCCTGTGGATTTTCTCTCCAACCTGTGTCTGTAGACGGCGCTGTAACCCGACACCTCGTCACCTGTTCTACCTGTCGAGCGGTTTCACCGTAAACTGACACTCACTGACACTCACCGACTGACGGGGTGGGCTCTGTTTTCTGTTTCAGTGACGTCAGAACTTCACCCTTTGTGCGATTGGTGCATTCAGGGATTTGGAGTCATTGTATTTGTTCACTTCGATGAACTTGTTTGTGAATATTCGGCGAATACAACACTTTTTTCCTCCGCCTTCGTCGCTTGTTGAGGGAAACCATTGTTAGTCACTGGAACCGGAAGTGACGCACGGTGCCGTTTAAAAAATAAAAGCGCATAATTGTTATTGTTGCTCGGGCTGACGAAGCAGACGAGCAGATATTTGACAGTAATAACGACTCAGTTCACCTGCACTTGTACGTTATTACCGCCCTGACGTGGTCTGGACTGTAGGCTTCTCTGCCACAGTCTGTCCGGAGCACAGCGGGAGGAAGCGGAACACCGTAACATCCGTAACGCTACCTTCGGTGCTAACGTTACAGCTCACGGCATAGACGGTGTCGCCCGCCATCACCGAGCCTCCACCCGGGCCACACGGGGTTCGACGGTGTCGGTGCTGATCCGAAGGCTTGTAGCTGTGCTTTACGGCAGTGTCGTTGAACAGCCGAGATTAGCGATGAGCTCATATAAACACTGGGCTGGTGCGTTCGTGGACTGTATGGAGATTTGAAATAGTAACAATAAGGATGAATATGAATTAGAGTTTCCATCCAGCTCATTGTGTCCGGAGTAAAGATGGAGGAAGGAACTAGGACTGATGCCACCTCCACCTCCACATCCAAGGGTCACACAGGCTCTGTTCACCTTCAGAGTAAGGGCTTGAAGGTCTCCAGTGTCCAGGACCAGTGTCTGTCAGTCTTCCCTGCTAACGTCTTCTTCTTCTGCCCCTTATTTTGTCATTTGAAAACACAGCTCCTAAAAATGAGGATGCTTATGAAATTCCAATGCCTTATGAGGAGAGCAATTTTGAGCAGCAAGGATTTTTCAGTCAGAGTGATCAGAGTTTTGATGGTAAGAGTTTCCATGTCCCACCTGTATACATCTGTATCTCCTGTTTCCCTGAGTTTTCCACCTGCATATTCCAGACTCACCGTCATCGGCCGGCCTGCCCTCGGCCAACGGCTCATACGTGGTCATCACGAACCTGCGGACACAGCTACAAATCTCTCTAGAGAAAAACTCATGGCTTCAGAAAAGAATTGAGGACCTGGAAGAGGAAAGGGACTTTCTCCGGTGCCAGCTCGACCGTTTCATCTCTTCCACTAAAGGCCAAGGACCAGAGCAAACTCAGAGCCACTACAGTAACGGTGAGAGAAAAGGACTGACAGGTAGATTTTATTTTTTATCTGTCCACGGTGAGGAATAAAATGAAGTGATCCTACTTCAGCAGAACAGGGCCACTGTTGTCCTGCAGTAGACCTGGGAGCGTCATTTGGAAATATGTGAGCGGTTTCAGTGTGGTTCTGCCCTCTGTCCTCTTGTAGGGTACGAGACCAGACGGTACAGCTGGAGATCAAGACGAGAGGAAGACCGTCCTGCAGGTAGAAAACAAAGCCTTTGAACTTGAACCTTTGCTTCTGGGTCTTGGATGAACCACAGTTGATGTTCCACATTCACAGAGCAACAGAAGAGTGATCCATCCCACTTCCCTGCACGTCTGTTTGTCCAGCGAAGGCCAGGTCCTCCTACATTACTGCCCTCTAAGAACCATGTTTCCGGTTCACTAACCAATCAGCTCGCCTCTCTGAATGCACTATTCAGCTCTACACAATCTCAAGCTCTCTTACAAAGCCATGGCCATGCTAATCTGGCGGCAGCGACAACAGCCAGTGGCTGCAGGAACAACGCAACAAGGTCAAGCCCCAATGAGACGAGTGGACCGAGCAGCGTGGCTCAAGGTAATGCGCAAGCCCCGCCCCGGTCCATCTGCCATGGGCCTCGTGTTCTGACGTGGATTTAAATGTGATGTTTACCTGGTAGATTCTGTCTCTCTCCTGGGAGAATCTGATGAGTACTTGGATCCGGACAGCTACCTGGACGAGGAAGAACTGATTTCGGGGGAAGATGTAGTACCAGAGTCCATCAGTAGCAGCAGGACTCAAATGAAGAGAAGACGAGTTTTCCATCCACACAGAGAGCGGCAGAGAGGTAGAACACATTCTCAAAATATTAGTTGTCAGCATGGGACTTCTTGGAGTTGAAGACATTTCTTCATCCTTATCTGAGGAACTTCATCGGTTTCTGGCTGACATAGGAGGAACTAAATGTCTTTCAATTCCAAGAAGAAGTCCAGCTGCTGACACAGTGTTTTATTGTGGTGTTTTACTGAGTCTCTCTGAACCTCTGCTTTACAGTTAAAGATGCAGCCGGAGTCTTGTTTCGCTACAAAAAAATCCTGCTCACATACCAGCGTTTGAAAAACATGTCCAAGGCCTTTCAGATCCACGGCGTGGACCGGAACACGGTGGCCTCCACCACGCCCATAGCCGAGCTGCTGCTTGTGGCCCCAGAGAAGGTGGCCGAAGTGGGGGAGTTTGACCCATCCAAGGAAAAGCTCTTGGACTACGCCCGCCGCTGCTACGCTGCCTTGGATGAAGAGACACTCAGCAGAGTGCAGGCCTTGAAGAAGAAGAACCTGCTTCTGCCCATTTCCTACAGGTTCCGACACTGAACCCCAACCTCGGACCCTCTGAAAGACTCCTCATCAGGCTGTGAGACAGGCAGGACGTCCGGCTTCACCTTCACATGTAATATTTTCACAGCCCCCCGAGTGTACCTTCTCAGAAAATGCTGAGCATTGTTGCTCTGATATTTAGGAATGGGGGCGCTGTTGAACAATGTGTTGCTATCGGTTGATAAAGATCTGGGCAGGAAGCTTGAAAGTGTGTCTTGAGTGGGGACACAGAGTCATGTCCATCCATGTGGCCCAGCCCGGTATATTTCTGTGGCCAGCGGCGCCACAGTCTGGCACCTTAGTAAATACTCCTCATTGTTGTGTGTTTTTTCTTGTACTTGTTCGCTCCCATCATTGATATCATGTTGAATGGCCTTAATGTGAGCAACTTTATATTGACATAAAAAGTCCTTCTAAACTAGAAGAAGACGAGTCGACTGCTTTTTTAATACGTACAACATTTTTACGGACACATCCTTGGTGAAGTGTCTGTGTTTCCTGGGCTACTCATTTCACTGTAGTTTCACTTCAAACTGCATCAAATCGACGCCATTTGTAGAACAAGGCCCATGTCGTCTATCGACCAGTGACGCCTGTGTATTAATACTGGTTCTTGGTGAGAAGCTGTGGAACCTTGAGCTGATGAAGGCGTTCGTTGACGCAAAGAAAAAAAAAACTCAGCGCGACTTTGAGGAAAGCCTCCTCTCTTGCCGGAAGTCGGGCATTCATCAACTTCCGGTGTCACAGGATACCAGGGAGACGGTGTAGAAAAAGCGGGCATACGGAGGGTCTCCATTGTTTTCTGCGGGCTCGGACGATCAACTATCGAATTGATTTGACTTATTCAAGTGAGACGAGGACATCGAGCGGCGCGGCGATCTGCACCCGCTCTCCGAGGGACGTTCTCTCATTCATCCGTGTGTCGAGGCTGAAGAGCTCGGTTCTCACAGGCCGCTCTGCGCTCACCTCAGAGGGCTAACCTCAGCGGCTAACCCGTGCGATCACGTTTTCTCCTCTGAAGATTTCAGGAGCAGCGCCGTCTGTAGGTAACAGAGGGTAAACACGGAGGCTTCTCTGATGCGTTTGTCTTGGGTTTTGTCGAGTGGAAGTTTATTCTGTCTGTCTTTGTCCAACCGCAGCCGCGGGGACTTTGTCTTGTGTCCGCTGCTAACTAGAGCTAGCCGCCGCCAACTGAGCGACGCAGTCACCGAGGAAGAGGAGGAAGAGGCAGCAGCGGCCGTCGCATCCCGGAGATGTCGGACTTCGACGAATTCGAAAGACAACTGTCCGAGAACAAGCAAGGTACAGTAGGACACAGGCGCAGAGACAGCGTCGGTCCCGCTCGCGCGCACACGCACTTTCGTATTTATTTGAGTTTTTTACATGAAACCGTTTGGATTAATTGGAGGAAAATAAACAATAGGTCGATCGATCTCTTCCATCGACATGTGAACTGGTTAAATGTCTGCTAGTATTTTCACGGTCCGGTCGTTAAGTTGTGGCAGATAAATTTCCCTTAGTGAAATTAAACCTCTGGTGTTCTGGAATATTTTCCTACCTATAAAATCATCCTACCTAGGGCTCAACGAGGGTTTTTCCGGTGCACACAAGCCAGACCGGCCTACAAGGTTAGAATCCTGTATCTGTATTTTGAGTTTATTGTTGTAAATATTACCTAATCAATCATAGTTGCGTTATTGATGGTCGATGGTCCAGACCGTGTCATGAAACCATCAGAATCGTGTGCATCAGTCCTGTTTGCTCTGCGCTGTCATTTATGTTTTGCTGTTGTTTTATGGCAGTAAATGCTTTTCCTGCAGCTGAAAGGGACAAAGAAAATCGCCACCATCGCCGATCCTCCTCCCGCAGCCGCAGCAGAGACAGGAAGAGAAGGAGCAGGGACCGCGACAGACGGAGCAGAGACCGCCGCGGGGACAGTAAGGAGCGCAGGCACAGGCGCAGGTCAGCATGTTTAATCCAGCTTAGATGATGGCGTGTTTGCCGATGGCTGACTTCTCTGACAATAACTTACAAAAGCAGCAAAGTCCAAACCCTGCCAGTGTGTCCAGGCTGTATGAGACGTGGACACACTTTTTGACGCAGGGGCCACAACTGAGATAAATAAGAGAATTGGGGAGGAGGGGCGGGGGCTGGCGGGGGGGACAGACACCATAGGGTTGAAAATGTCCTGCAGATTTTACTGTGGAGATGAAAATAAATGTCATGATTGATTTAAGAAAACCTTGAAACCCTTCCGATGTCATTTCAGCTCACCATCCAGCTTCCCTCAGGACAATGCTGGAAGGTAATACTGAAAACTAACTCAAAGCTGCTCTGTGCTTCAGTGCAGCCTCTGCACCTAATCATCTGCCACTGTCCTTCAGTTCCACTCAGTCATTGTGTAGAATCTGCTCGGATTGGTGTTCACTGTATTATGATGCCTTCAAGGTCCCCCAAAAGTTACTGTTAACTTTGCTGCCACCATTTTATTGATCAAACTGCCCAAGGTTGTGTTTTCATCCCGGGTCTCCGTCCACACACAGCCGTTCTCCCCACCGTGAGAAGAAGAAGAAGGTGAAGAAGTACTGGGATGTTCCTCCTCCGGGGTTTGAGCACATCACTCCCATGCAGTACAAAGCCATGCAAGGTACGACTCCACCCTGGTCCGCAGCGATGACGCCCTGGTGACCGAGCTCTAACACCGGCTCTTCTGTCCGTCCTCCAGCCGCAGGTCAGATCCCGGCCACCGCCCTCCTGCCGACGATGACCCCTGACGGTCTGGCTGTCACCCCCACACCTGTACCTGTAGTGGGCAGCCAGATGACCCGGCAGGCCCGCAGGCTCTACGTGGGCAATATTCCCTTTGGTATCACGGAGGTCAGGAGGTCAACCGTGTGGTCTTGGCTCCGGTCCTGGAGCTGTTCAGCAACACAACAGTGTTTTGACCATATTCTGTCTCCTTGACCAGGAATCCATGATGGACTTCTTCAACGCCCAGATGAGGTTGGGGGGTCTCACCCAGGCCCCCGGGAATCCTGTCCTCGCAGTACAGATTAACCAGGACAAGAACTTTGCCTTCCTGGAGGTGAGGTGGAGCCTGACAACACACACACACACACACACACACACACAGTGCTAATGTTGTTGAATGACAACAGGTTCAGAAGGTCAGTCACGGTGTCTGCCTCTCCATCAGCAACAGCTACAAAAGTAATGAATGAAGATCCACCTTTGTGTCCGTGCAGTTCCTCCTCTGTCAGTGTGGGGGCGTCATAAACGACTCCATTTCAACTTAAATGTCAGATGTAAGAACAACAACAACGTCCTGATCCATAGGAGCTGCACTGACTCTGTGTGTGTGTGTGTGTGTGTGTGTGTTTGCAGTTCCGTTCAGTGGATGAAACGACACAAGCCATGGCCTTTGATGGCATCATCTTCCAAGGCCAGAGTCTGAAGATCCGCCGTCCCCACGATTACCAACCTCTGCCGGGCATGAGCGAGAATCCCAGTGTCTATGTGCCTGGTACACAAGCAATTAATGGTTTTGATCTCATTATTTATAAACATTTCCTCACTTCTTCTCTACAGGCCGTGGTCGTCACGTCTCCGCTCACGTCTCCGTCCTCTCGTCCCTGCAGGTGTGGTGTC
This sequence comes from Paraplagusia blochii, assembly GCA_016785265.1. Lineage (NCBI taxonomy): Eukaryota > Metazoa > Chordata > Actinopteri > Pleuronectiformes > Cynoglossidae > Paraplagusia > Paraplagusia blochii. The sequence goes on along the minus strand of JAFBJS010001451.1, from coordinate 22,751 downwards.
CACCGTGGTGCCCGACTCGGCCCACAAGCTCTTCATCGGAGGTCTTCCCAACTATCTGAACGATGACCAGGTAGGGACGCCCTTCAGAAGGGTCCAGTCTTGGACCATCACCTCCTAAACCTCTGGTTTCTGCTGTTGAAGGTGAAGGAGCTGCTGACGTCTTTTGGTCCACTGAAGGCCTTCAACCTGGTGAAGGACAGTGCCACCGGCCTGTCCAAAGGATACGCCTTCTGTGAATATGTGGACGTCAACCTCAACGACCAGGTACCGGGCCCGGTCTTTAACAAAGACCCGTCTTTGGACCCGACCGTCCAGTTCTGGTGCTGACACTGTCCTCTTCCTTTCAGGCCATCGCTGGACTGAACGGCATGCAGCTGGGAGACAAGAAGCTCCTGGTGCAGAGAGCTAGTGTGGGCTCCAAGAACGCCACCTTGGTGAGTGTCCAGCAGGACTAACCCTGTCCTGAACTGCCTCCGTTTCAGAAAGGAACGATGACGGGGACGGCGGCGTGTGCAGCTGAGCCCCGGGATGGACGGCTTTGACTGTTCTGCCTCTTGTCCTTGCAGTCCAGTATGAACCAGACTCCGGTGACGCTGCAGGTTCCAGGCCTGAACAGTTCCGTCACTCAGATGGGGGGCCTGCCCACTGAGGTACTGTGTCTGATGAACATGGTGGCTCCTGAGGAGCTGCTGGATGACGAGGAGTACGAGGAGATCGTGGAGGACGTCAGGGACGAGTGCAGCAAGTACGGCCAGGTCAAGAGCATCGAGATACCGCGACCAGTGGACGGTCTGGAGGTCCCAGGAACTGGCAAGGTGCGCTGACTTTTTTTTTGTTCTTAATAGAACCGTGTTGCCAAGGTGTCACGTGACTTGACGTGGTGTGCCTTTCCTTCTGCAGATCTTTGTGGAATTCATGTCGGTTTTCGACTCCCAGAAGGCCATGCAGGGCCTGACGGGGAGGAAGTTTGCCAACAGGGTGGTGGTGACCAAATACTGCGATCCAGATGCCTACCATCGCCGGGACTTCTGGTAGAGGGAGCATGAAGCCAGGGAGGATCAGAGTGGGGGGTGGGGGGGTGGGGTCAGCTGGTTCTCGGGGGGGGGGGGGGGCAGCTGGTTCTCTGAGCAAATGGAAATTCAACTGATGACATCAAAGCAGATGATTAGAGAAATGAAGGAAACGGAGGAGATTTTAACTGGTCAGAGCTGGAGGGTGGGGGCGGGTGGGGGCGGGGGGGTCCAGGGTTAACCATTTTTATACTTTGTGAAATGGAGTTCTTTGGGGGGGGCACTTACAGGTTTGTATTTAAATGGAGCAAGTCTGTTTTCAGTCACATTGTGGGGGGGTTGGGGGCGGAGCTTCTTTAATGTCAGACACACAACAGCTTTAACACACACACTTCATTAGTGGAGATTATGGTCATGGCTCACTACTGCCCCCTCAGGGCAGTATCTGACTGTAACGACAGTGTGTGTGTGTGTGTGTGTGTGAATGGACGGACTGGAGGAGGGAGGGAGGGAGGGAGGGGGGAGGGCTGATCCACCAATAACAGCCTTAAGGTGACGTCAACATCACAGGACAGTCCACACACACACGTTGACTGTCAGTCGTCACTGGTGTTGTTCGCCTGTGTGAGTGACGGCCGTCATTGGTTCCTGTCGTCCTGCAGGGTGGACGATGTCGTCCCTCCCTCAGACTCTGGTCCCTCCTCCTCCCCCTCCTCTCTCTTCGTCCCACGGTTCTTCTGTCTGTGATGAATTGAAATAACCTCCCTTCATTTTTCTTTCTTCTTAAACCTTTATTGTCAGGATGTTCATGTATCAATTCTTCCTCGTCTCCTGTCCTTGTTTCCATGGCGACCACACTGGGAGGCGACTGCTTTCAATAATACCTTGAAGTGCTCAAACAGCTGCAGGGGGATTGTATCAGAGGGAAGTCGTCGTTGTTAAAATCTCCTTTTTCACTGTCTGTTGAAAAGCTTAAGAAACCCTTAGTTTATAACCAAGCAGGAAGTCTCTTTCATTTGTCCAATTTGTTTTCAAAATGTTGATTAAAAGTGAATTTACATGACATTGTCTTTTGCCTCTTTTTTTGGGGGGGGGGGTGATGATGAGGGTCTGGCTCTGTTTCTATTTAATGGACAGACTGAACTCACATGTTCACAGCAGGTCATTGTTCCAGCTGAGTTGACCAGAGAGAAGGTCTGCTGGCTCAGTGTATGTGAAGCCCGTCTCTGTTCTGTAGGTCTTTGAAGGGACTCCTTTGACTCTAGTCCCACTGAACTCAACACCTCAACTCAACACGCCCCCCCAGGCCATTTTTAGGAACCCACACAGGCTGGGGGGGAGAAGAACACAAGGTTCTAACGAATAATACGGGCTGTAGTTTCCTGTACCGTCCAAAAGATGGAGCTATTTGCAGTCAGGTACAGCGTCATGACAGTGACGTCATCGGTTGATCTGGATTTATCGTCAAGAAAAAAAAACACATTGGTTTAAAGTCTTCCTTCAGTTTATGAACAATCTCAGTACTCAAGTACTGTGGTATCACAGCTGCTCAGTACTGCAACTGTAAAGTACACTTCAGCCCAGAGGACAAGTCACATGGTCACATGATCAACACGTGGTGTGTGGGTGGGTGTTGTCACCACAACACCTCCATCTGCACCACCGTGCAGCAGCTGGAGACCAGTGACCTGAACATGTGACTGACTCATGTGGCTCCTCCCACTGAATGCACGCAGTGACGTCACTGACCCACCCTCCACAGGCCTGACGCAGCATCACAGCTGGGATAGAGGTCACTCCCTCTAGTGGTGAACCTGAGCCTGATAATTCTGGACACTGCTTCTACACCCATCTTCATCAGGAGATTCATCTGGTCCTGATAAATGAAGGTGGTGTGTGTCTCTCTCTCTGTCTGTCCTCTGGTCCTGTGGAGACAGCGTCACAAACAACAACAGACTTTGATTTGATCTGGACCCATGGTCCCCAGCAGAGGACAGCGGCCGCGCTCTTTCTCCTGACTGTCAATAATGGAAGAGATTGTCCACCATGACCTGTCTCCTTCACCACTGCCATTTTTATTGGTGGGTTCGGTTCTAAAACTGCAGGGAGAACCTTCTCCTGAACTTCCTCTCTCTGTGAGAGATGATGTGAAGATGTCAATATACCTGACACGTCAGGACAGACTGCAGGAGGCGCCGGAGCTGGATGCTGTGGTCCCCTGGACGCCAGGCTGAGGCTGATGTCCATGACACAGACACTGGTCTTCACTGGACCGTGGACCTTCACTGATTTGTACCAAGTCCATCAACTTCCATTTTAGAAGCTGCGTCTACCAAGGAGAACTGAAACCCTGGACCCCCTCCACCCCCACCACCCTGTCCCTGTCCCTGTCCCAGTGGCACATACAGACACAGGCTCCGCCCACAGCCTTCTTTAATGTCATCAACAGGTGGCTGCTGGAAATAGACACACACACAAACACTCACACATATACTGCAATTTGTGGTTTGTGAGGACATCAGAGCTCAGTGTGTGGTGAGGTGGATTCTGAACAAAGTTCTGGTCCAAAAACTCACTACAACAGTAGAGAGAGTGAGAGATAATCTGTCTGTCTGTCTGTCTGTCTGTCTGTCTGTCTAACAGTGTTAATGGTTAAATAAAGCCAGCAGACTGGAGACTCCCACCTCTTCACCCCCCCATCAGACTCTCTCCATTACTCTCTCCTCCTTTTCCCCCTCCCCCTCCCCCTGACTCCTCACTCTCTTCACCCTCTCTTCAGTGACCACCAGGACAGACGTTCACCTCCTTCACCTTCTTTTCCTCCTTCTCCTCCTCCTCCTCCTTCTCCAGGTAAAACTGTGTGTGTGTGTGTGTGTGTGTGTGTGTGTGTGTCTTTGGTGTGACTGAATCCCCCACCCTCTCCCCCTGTTTGATATGGATGTCATGTGATGTCATGACTGTGGTCACTGGGCTGTTAGAACTGGCCTCTGGACGATCCACACTGGTCCGTTGGTCTCCCCTGGTCCAGTGCATTAGTGTCCCCTGTGTCACTGAGGTAATCTCCTCTGGTCCAGTGGGTCTCTTCTGGTCAACTGTGTTAGTCTCGTCTGGTTCAGCGTCTTAGTCTCCCCTGTGGAGACAGTGGAGTGGTCTCCTCTGGTCCAACCCAACTCACCTTTATTGGTTCATGGAGCCAAATCATAACAACCTTTATCTAAGTGTAACTTTCCTCTGGTCTGGGTCGTTAGTCTCCCCTGGTCCAGTGTGTTGTTTTCCCCTGGTCCAGTGACTAAGCCTCCTCTGGTCTGGTTCATTAGTCTCCCCTGGTCTCCTCTGGTCTCCTCTGGTAGTTGAGCTCAGGTCCGTGTGCAGCTTGTGGAGGTAAAGGGACAAAGTGGTTGCAAAAGTGCAAGAGTAAGTAAAAGGACAAGGACAAAGTTTTATGTCCTTCAAAGCTGTCCTTCATCTTTGTCTTTTTAGTCAACAATATTGTTTATTCTGCATCTCAGCATTTCTTCTTCTTCCTCTTCCTCTTCCTCTTCCTCTTCCTCTTCCTCACCCCCATCCCCACAGAAGTGTTCAACTCCAACGGTATCAAGTCTTTTTGGCCTGAATCCTGGATGGAGAACTTTGTCTAGACGTCGGCGCTCCAGATTGAGTTGTCCAGCCATTGCCTGTTGGACTGTTGAGATGAGCCTGTGGTCCAACTTCTTTGTGCAGGATGAGGAGGGACGGATTGGCGTGGCGGGGGCCGGACAATCTGGGGGTGTGGCTGGAATGAAAGGAGGGAGGGGCCACCGAAGACAGAAGATGAGCGACAGCCAGGAGGGGAAGATCAAGCTGGCCTTCTTTGTGGCCATCATCGGGATCACGCTAACGGTCTTGGGCATGGGGACAGAGTTTTGGGCGGTTCTGGCCCAGCCCAAGAACTTCAGCGGTAACCAGACCTGTCAGATGGCCCACTACGGCCTGTGGAAAGGTTGCATCCGCACACTGTGGGTTGCTGACATCGACCCGGAGAGGACCAGCTGTGGTCCAGCTGAACTACCTGGAGGTGAGCACCAAAAAAAAGCACCAAAATGCTCTAATTTGATAAAAAAAAAAAACATATGAGGTATGAAAACATTTTCATAAATAAAAAAAAAAATCTGCCTAAATAATTTTCATTGTCTGACCAAAAAAATCCAGACTGATCCAGACTAAAAAAATTGCGAAATAATCTTTGTGTAAAACCTACAGTTGCTCCAAACTCAAGAGAAAAACACAGAAAAGAAGAATATATAAATATATATATATATATAAAACAAACTTTAAAAGCACTGTCATTTGATGAACAGAAAATGCTGAATTATTTGTAAAATGTTTACTAAAACACTGCTTTTAGAAAAAGAAATTATAATTGAAATTTAAAAAAAATATCGCAATAATAAAATGCAAAATGAGGATTTTACCAAAAAATTCAAAACTTAAAAAAACCCTAATCACCCTCCCAACGTACTGAAACATATGTCTTCCAAAATGTTTTAACCTCTAACCATAATAATGAAGATTATGCAAAATTAGGAGTTTACCATATGATTAAAATGATTAAAAAAATGTTTTTGTAAAACCTTCCCAAAATGCTGACAATACTTAACATGTAAAAGTTAAACATTTGATAAGATAATGGTTTTCAAAAAATTATATTGTTATAAAACGTTGTCCAAAAATATTTATATTGATTCTGAAGGCTCTGGCAGATTTCGTGGATCCTGACAACACTGGCTAGTGGAAATTTCATTGGATAAAAAGTTTTTATCCAACTTTTAAAATTTAAATACTCTATTTTAAGTCTTACTCTTACTTAAAAAAAACTCCCCCGTAAAAATTGTAAAAAAAAAAAAACTAAAATTGTCCACCTTGTTAAGAAAAAGGTGAAAAGGCAAAATTTTATAGAAATAGAGTTGGTCCTTTCAATGCTCAATTTAAAAAAGATCCAAGTTAGAAAACTTAAAAATAAAAATCCTGCAATAATAAAAAAATTGGTAGTTTACCAAATACTGTAAATTCACAATAAAATATCAAAACAAACAAACAAACAAACCAGAAACATGGATAAATGACAAGTTTTAATTCTCTAAAAACCTTTTGATTATTTTTTGACCACGGCAATAAAGGACATGCAGTTTATGATTTTCAAAGAAATCGCAAACATTACTTGAAAAAAAAGAGGAATTCTCCATGTCCTCTCCTTGAGGACATGAAGAATTGGTTGTTTGGTTAAAATATTGCCCAATTGGTGCAGAACCAAATTAGCAAAATGCTATATTTTGATTTGAAACATGTAGAGAAGACAAGTTTTGAATTTTTTTTTTAGATTTCATGATTTTTTTTTGTCAAGAGCTCAAAAATGACATGCTAATTCAGGAATTTAAGAAAATAAAAAAACTGAAAATGCTCCCACTTGAAAATAACAAATTTCAAACTTTTTTTTTTTTACTTTTTGATTATCATTCAATTTTTTTCAACAACTATCCAAAAAATAGCACTTTAAATTAGTTACTAACAAATCTCATATAAATTAGTAAACAAAATGGTAAAATGGTGGAATTTGATCAGAATTATGTAGAAGTTTAAAATGTTTCAAATATGTCATTATAAAATCCTTTGAACAGCTGCCAAAAAGATCAAATGTAAAATCAATTATTTGATTTTAAAACCAAATTGTTTTCCAAAATTGCAAAAGGCTGAAATTTGATTTGTTAAGTTTTTTTATTTAAAAAAAGGCTTTCAAAAAAAAAGATTTTTTGAACAACCGCTCAAAAAAATACAAAAAAGAGAGAAAATCTCAAAATTCTCCACTTCAAGAAAAAAGTAAAAAAAATATGAAATTATTATTTCTAGAACATTTTTGAAAGTTTTTAAAAAATTCCCCCCAAAACACACAACTCAAAACCAACTGAAAATTCTGACTCACTCTTTAAGGCTTGGTGATAACATTTCGTAGTGTGATTCATTTTTTTAAAAAAACTTTAGAACTTTAATGTGGGCATTTACATCGGATTCCCCTGAACACCTCCCATGGGAGGTCTTTGGTCGCGTCCGACTTGGGGGAGACCCAGAGGAAGACCTAAGACACGCTGGAGAGACTATGTTGCCCGGCTGGAAATGTCTGGGGAGAGGGAAGTCTGGGGATCCTCAGTCCGAATAGTGCACCCGCGACCTGGCCACAGAAAAACGGATGAAGATGGATGGAACTTTAAATTAAACATGTTAACTGCCAAACCTATTTGGCAATATAAAGATTTAGATTAAGATTTAAATACAATTTTGAAAACCACTCAAAATAATCAGATTAGAAAGAAATGCAAAAAAAAAAAAAAAAAACTGCCTTTAATTGATACGCACAGTTTTTACTTAAAAATATTCAAAATATCTTTTTGTGAAAAAAAATCTGAAAATCTTGCAACTTGAAAAGAATGATCATCATATTGAAATTTATCATATCATTTGATGGTCAATGATCAATCAAACATGTAGAACGACATATTTGCAATGTTAAAAAATAAAAAAATATAATAACTAACCAACAATGACATGGAAAAAAGATGGAAAATGATGACTTGATGTGGCAACGCCTTGAAAAGGCACAAGCCAAATGCAGAAGAAGAAAGAGATGGAAAATGTTGATTTTCGAACAATATTTAGGAACAATTTTTGTTTTGCAACTCAATGATTAATGGTTTTCTTTTCATGTTGCTATGTTTTATTTATTTTACTTTTCTTTCAAAAAATATGTTACTGATAATATCTTCATTGATATATTGTGTGTGAGGGGAATTTTTAAATGATAAATTGGTTTGTAATGTAAAGTCTTTAATTGACAGGAAAGTCGATGTTCGTTTAATTTTGTGCAAAAATAAAATATTTTTATAAAACATCTCAAAATATATGAAGATAAACGTGGAGAAATGGTAAAAGTTTGATTTTTTTATTGTAACTTTTTTTTCAACTTTGTGCCAGAAAAAAAAAGAATTCAAAGACTTATAGAATAGAAGTGCATATAATTATTAATAATAATAAAATATGAAATTTTATTAAAGACTGCCCAATATGACATGCAAAATTGGGTAAATTATATAAAAATCAAATCAAACAAAACAAAAGTTTTATAATTGTCAAATATTTATATTTTTAGATTTTGCTCATTTTTTAGATATTATAAAGTGTCTCAAAAATATGGTGCAAAATATTTTCAAAATTGCCAGAAAAAAGACTTGGTCCAAAGGATACGATTACATCAGAAACATGAAAAAACACAAAGTTGTTTTTTTTTCACAACTTGAAATATGAAATCATATTGATATTCATTCATTCATATTCATATTCATATTTGCCCAAAAATGACCAGCACCAAGGATTTTACCATAAAATTCCTGAAAACAAATTGTGTTCACTGATTTACTCTTAAATACTCCTTACATCTTCAAATCAACTGCCCAAAAATAACATGGCGACACAGCATTTAAAAAAAATCGGCAACATTTTAAAAAAAAATTAAAACAACCTTTTATCTGGTGATTTTTTTTAAAAACTAACCTAAATGGCAAGTCAAATTATGATTTGCCAGAGAACACCACAATTCTTTCTCGTAAAAAAAAAAAAAAAAAAACATGGGGAATGAAAAATCCAAAAACAAATTGTGTACAATTTTGAGAAATATTTCACGAAACAATCTAGTGTGATGAAAATGTGAAGAAAAGATTCAATAAGAAATAAAAAATATTCATTTGTATTGCCCAAAAACAACATGTAAAATTGGATTTCCCAATATATTTTGTATCAATATTCTCAAAATGCTCAATCTTGAACAGAAACCTTGAGCAAAGAAAACCATTTTTTTGGAATAAATACATCATTCCAACAACCACTCCAACACAACACATTTATAAACATTTTCATGAACTATGATGAACTATGTAGAAAAATGTCAACATTTTAAAGTCATACAAGTTATACATTTCATAATAGTTTTTGGAAAATATTTCTCAAAATATTGTAATTTGGTTTGACAAACATGAAGAAAATTATACACTTTTCTACATATTTCCGACAAATGGCCAATGAAAACAAGAATTTTTCCCAACAGTATTACGAAACCTTTTTTGTTATAAAGTCTCACTCAAAATCATTTTATAAGAAAAATATATTTTCTAAATATTTAAAATAAAAAAAGTTCTGCCAAAGATTGAAATCAGGATTCTGCTAAAAATAGACCAATGGTCAAAAGAGTGTATTTTAACGGCAGACACACACATATATAAATATATATTTATAAAATTGAAAATGACAAGCAAGATGAAGATTTTGAAAAAACATCCAAAACCAAAAAATAATGTAATTTAATAAGCAGTGTGACACAAAAATTGTTTTTAAAACAAATACAATTTCTTTCTTTTTAATGCTATAATATTATTTTTAAACAACTGCCCGTAAGCGACAGTGAGATTTTGTAAAAAAAAAAAAAAAAAAAGAAAAAAAAAGACTGAAAACTTGGTCACTTTGTGAGAAACATGTTGAAAACATTACAGTTTGAAATGGATTTATCTTTTTATTATAAATTTCACAATAACTGTACAAAATTGACGTGGAAGATTTTTCCTGTAGTTTTGCCAGTAATGAAAATAAAAGTAAAATGACTGCGGTGTTTGGCTTCAGAGACAAAATAAATATTTATCTACTGAAACAATGTTGTTTAATTAGAACAGATAACAAATTACCCAAATTTGACTGACTGACTTGGCTGGATGTCAACGTCCTGTCCACATATGTTTTTTACACTATGCCCAGTTCATGATATGTCATATCAGGTGATTATATCAATCAATGACTGGAATTCCCTCCTTTTCACTTTTATTCCTTCCATCATGTTTGAGTCTTTCCTTCTTCAGTCCAATAGAATGGATTTTAAAAAGGTTTTGATTTAGCAGCAGTGAGTTTTGTGAGGTACAGACCGTGGCGGAGGGACATGAATCTTTATTGTCTTTTGTTTCCCGTTTCTCCACAGACTCCAACTGCACTTATTTCAAATTCTTCACATCTGGAGAAAATGCAGTGATTTTCAAGAAGACGACGAACAAAAGTGAGTCCCTGAACCTTGGTCTTCTCACCTTCTCATTTGATGGTAAGACGGAAGACAGAGCGTCAGGACAGAGTTGAACCAATAGACAACAGACAACAGCTACAGCTGCTGCTTCCGTCTCCTTTCCTGCCAAAACAATCATACGTTGAAGCCCAGTCCGAACCCGGGCCAGGCCTGTGGCCCAGTGGATCAGGTTACTGCACTCTGCTGCACCTGCTCACAGTCTGACGCCAAGTCTTATATTTATATAGAGGTGTAGACCACTCCTGTGGGTCCGGTCCATTCACAGATTCACCACAGAAGGGATGAAAAAGTTAAGATGAAGTTGAGATTGAGGACGAGAGTCTGCCTTTAAAGATAACACTGCAGAGTAAACCTGCGGAGTACGGCTGACAACTACTGAGTCCAGCCCAGTACTATGGTGGCCCCTCTCTCTCTCTCTCTCTCTCTCTCTCTCACACAGACCTCAACCTGGCAGCAGCCATCTTGGCCCTCCTGAGTCTTCTCCTGATGGTGACGGGCTCCGTCTGCATCGCCATGGCCCTGAGCAAAGGCGTCCAGTTCTTCCTCAAACCGGCAGCTTTCTGCTTCATCCTGTCAGGTACAGGTTCTGCAGGGAACCACCTGCAGGGAACTCCCTCCGTTCAACCTCAACTCTCTGTCTGCAGGTGTCCTGGTGCTCATCGCCATCTTGGTCTTTCACCAGTCGGTCCTCGCCCTCCTGTCCACCGACCACTCCGTCCCTCTTCACCATGAGCTCTCCTGGTCGGTGGCCTGTGTGGGGGGGGCCGGAGCCACTCTGATTTTCGGGGGTTCGCTCTTCATTCTCCTGTCTCTATCATTCAGCCCCTGGCAGAAATGCTTCCCGCACAAAAATAGCGCCACCTAGCATTTGTGCACCCACATGCGCTGCACCCGAGGGGTGTAGATTAAGCGAGAGCTGGAACACTGAGCTCAGCGTACGTCTTAGGGTGTCAGAGTGGAAGCTGCCTGGCCCAGAGGCACTCCTCCGGGGTCGGGCCGCGTCTTTTTGTTACTTTTTTTTGCTGCTTTTGGTTTTGAGGTCCGGCCCAGAACGATCCGACTGTGGGCCGGGAGTGATTGTTGACCTCGGGCGCCGCTTTAGCCTTGACTATTTATAATGTGTTTGTAAACTAACGATAGACGTGAGAACAGACATGGCCTTAGATTAATGTTGTCTCCCGTTGTTGTCTCCTGTTGTTGTTTTCCGTTGTTGTCTCCCGTTGATGTTTCCCGTTGACTGTTGCTGTTTCTCTTTGTTGTCTCCCGCTGTTGTCTCCTGTTGTTGTCTCCTGTTGTTGTCTCCTGTTGTTGTCTCCTGTTGTTGTCTCCCGTTGTTGTGTCCTGTTGTTGTCTCCTGTAGTTGTTTCCTGTTGCTGTTTCCCGTTGACTGTTGCTGTCTCCTGTTGTTGTCTCCTGTAGTTGCCTCGGGTGCAGACAGAATCAAGACCCTTTAACACTTGATACTTGATCAACAGGGGGCGTAGGTTTTCACTTTTCCTCACAGGTGTGCTGTACAGTGACTGGGTTTCCTCTCGGTCATTTTGTATATTTCTCTGCTCTGTACAGAAGACGTTGTAATATTTTTTGTGGTTCAGTCGATGGTTTCCTTTGTGCTTTGTCCTCCTGTATGAAGACGACTGTAGCAGCTCTGGCCTGGAATAAAGGCTTTTGAAGGAATGCGTTGCCTTTGGTTTGTTGCTGTAACAGCCAACGTAACTGTTCCCGGGGCAGTTGAGGGTCCAAACCCTCACCCTCTCCTCTCCTGTCCTGTCCTCTCCTGTCCTCACCCTGCACCTCTATAATTAGGCCACAGACCACAGTAATGTGTGGCACTGCAGAGGTTGGGAAACTTAACCCTTTCATTTCAAGTATGTGACCCCGCGCCCCCTCCACCCAGGGCCCACCCTGGGTCTCCTGACCCGCGTGTCTGCCGTCCCTGACCTGGGAACGTCTGCGGTCACCGTCACCTGTACCATCTGATCAAATCCCACACCGCGGTGAGCTGCACCTGAACGAGTCGAGTCGAGCGGCGACGGTCCAGAGCCACCGCGTCTCCACACATGCCGACCTCGATTGAAACTCTCACTGAAGACTCAGAACCTGATCCTCTGACATTGGACGTATATATATATATATATATATATATATATATATATCCGTACTAGTAATCATATATATATATATATATACTCTGTGTATATATATATATATATATATATATATCCGTTAAGGCGACGTTAAAGCGGCTCCGTCTGTTGGTTGTGGGACAGAGTTGGTAAACACACACACACACACACACACACACACCAGCTGAAGTTAAGGATGATTTATTTGACAGAAAAGGAAACACAGCGTCCTACTCCACACTGGCTTCCATAGTCCTGGTACAGACACCAGAGCCCAGTACCAGAATAGACGTGGCCCATGTCAGCCAACTGAAGTGGAGTTGACATGGGCGGAGTCTTCACTCTGCAGAGTCTACACTGCACTGGGGGGTGGACGCTGCAGAGAGAGCTGAAGAAGTGGACGAACGCAGCAGAGACCCCTGATCCACCCTGGACAGGTGACCTCAGGCACATCACTGAAGACGTGTCCCAGCTTATCCCCGAGACGATCTAGCCCAGGAAAGGTCTGGGAGACAACCAGACAGAGGAGATGTTGTGGAGGAGAATTGTGTGTTATGAACAGACAAAGTGTTGCAGAAAGTTCAGTGTCCACGGTATGTGAGACAACAGAGATTGGCACCTGGGGAACAGACACAAGGGACATTCTCAAGACCGATAAACTGGGGCCTAGATAACAGTAAGAAGATGGACCCATGTCAATGTCACAACCTTCTACATTTCAGAGGTCTGACGAATGTCTTGAATGTCTCGTAATATGACTGTCTGAGAATGTCCAAAAAAAACTGTACAAGAAGGACACGCCTGTATCAGTATTTGTTGGTGAGACTGCTGTTGAGTTGATTGGTGTTGGACCTGCCGTGGACAGGAACCTTTTTGATACAATAAATCCCCCGAGACGGAGAAGTGCGTCCTGGCCTGTTTGTTTGTAGACAAGGCTTTGTAGAATAATGGCAGCTGGTAAGAGAGCGACCAGCATCCTGACTCGCATCTTCCCCTAAGGGTTCCTGGTTCCCTCAACGCTGAGGAACCCACATGAGCTCACATGAAAGATGCATCTGCACCAGACACCAGGGCCACAAAAGAGGCTCGTTGCACAGGAGGTACACCTGGTGAGAGGACGGGGCGGGGGACGTGACTTTTGGAGCAGAGAGATGTGGCGTGAAGGAGGACGAGTCCAGGGCTGAAGCAGAAGCTTCAAAAGTCCCGGTGCCTGATGGACACAATGGTACGACATCATTGGACATATTCATTGGAACATTGGACATATTCATTGGAACATTGGACATGTGGACACATTTACGTGTGTCTTCTAGTTAAGGTCAATGTTTTGATGCTGTTTGTTTATTGATTGAGCACAGAGGGGAAGGGAGGGGGTGAGACCAGAGACAGAAGACAGAAGACAGGAGGCAGAGCTGGAGGTGGAGGAATTAAAGATGCTGCTGAGGAGAGACAAGGATGGACAGGATCGGGAATGAGGTGATTAGAGGGACAACACAGACAAGCTAGAGAAGACAGATTGAGATGGTTTGGACATTTTGGTTGAGAGGAGGGACAGTGGAGACACGTTGCTCCCAGGTAGGAGACACAGACATATCTGTATCTATTATCAGTTCTCCTGTGTTCCTGTGTCTTCCTGGACTGAAGATGGAAATGAGTTCTAAGAACTGGAGTCTGGTGCAAAGCATCTGTTCTTTGGTTGATGGAGGTAGTTGGAGTCGGGCTAGAAGATGGAGAAGGAGGATTCAGTGTGGAGCAGATGTCACCATTCCTTGGAAGTTCTTCTGTTCCCCAAACAACTTAGATCTGGAACCGTTGAAGTACCTTTTGACGACGGACTGGACTCGGTGGACGGATCTCATGTTTCAGAACCATTGCACAGTTCTTGTCTAAACATGTAAATATATATAACACCTGGTCCTTGACTCCGTCCCATGGGAGGAAGACATTGACTAGATGTAGTTGAAGCAGAGGGGCGGGTCTGGAAAGTGTACATGTGGACATGTGGGACACAGGACATTGTGGCAAACTCCACCACAGGAAAAGTGGAGGTGGTCGGAGTCAGAGGACATCCTGAGGACCAGCCACTGTACCACAACCAGACCACCGCCCTCCATTCAGTCACTGACCCTCAGGGACACTCTCTAGTCCCAGTGAACGTACACCATGGACACCATGGACACCATGAAATAAAGAAACAACAGACAGGCAGCAGTCAGTAAATATGGTCGTTGTTGTGGTTTTTTTTTTTTTTTTTTTTCTTATAAAGTTCGTGCAGTACAGTTTGACCTGGTCACACTCAGACGGACCAGACGCTGGTCTGTTTAGATTCATGTTTATATTTATATTCTTCACTACAAACTACTGGAAATGCTGTCTTCTTCTTCTTCTTCTTCTGTCCATCACGTCTGGGTCTGACCCACGTCTGTTGTCACTCAGGATGGTTCCAGAAGACTGAGTGTGAGCTTGGCCGATGGGGGACACAGTGAAAAGGTGAAGTGTAACGTGTCCAGCAGTAGCAGTGGTTTCAAAGACGTGGTCTACAAACCTATGAATGCACAAATCAGAAGGAAACGTGTTCCTGCCCAGGGTTTCAAACCCTCACTGTCCTTTTTTTTTTTCTTTGTAAATGAAGAGCTTCGTGTGTCTCTTTTTTTTTTTTTCTCAGCAAACCTGCATCTGTACAAAGGAACCCTGCGCTCCCTGTTCCACTGGTCCCAGGGTTGTGGGTTCTAATGCCCGAGAACAAACACTGGCAACACCGTTATAGCTACAGGCACAACTACAAACACAGATTAGAATGGAAGCCGGACAAACGGAGACCAGACGGGTCAAGCTGGGTCCCTGGTCCCTGGTCCCGTCTCATATATTGGAAGACAAGTTACAGTATCAGATCCCACTTCATTTTTATAAATGACAACTATCTAATATAGAGTTAAAAAAATAACACAGCCGTACGTGTGGCGCACACTCATGCGGACGCACTGACTTACACACACACACACACACACACACACACACACACACACACCGATTCACAGTAAGGGCCGTCGAGATCCAGAAGTGATCGTCGACCAAAAGTCAGTCCGATCGACAGTGTCGGCAAAGGAAGCTAGCCTGAAGAAACGCTTATGATGATCACGACGAACGCCGAGCAGGTTAGACAGGTAACAAACTGTGGAAGAGGTTAGACAGGTAACAAACTGTGGAAGAGGTTAGACAGGTAACCAGGGTTAACGTTAACAAAATAATCATTTCTAACACGTGGAAGTATTAAAATAGTTTTAGATTCTGACAGTTTGCCTGCTTCTCCTCATCCTCATCCTCTTTCTCCTGCTCCTGCGTCTCCTCCTTGTTCTTCTCCTCTTTCTCCTGCTCCTGCGTCTCCTCCTCCTCCATTCTGACAGTGTGACCAGACTAAATAACAGTAAATATGGACAGAGGACTGGACCATGGGTGTGTGTGTGCGTCCCATCACAAACACAGTGATCTCCATCTGTCGGCTGAGCTGGAACTCCCCCCTCCTCCAGGTCTCTCTCTCTCTCTCTACCTGTCTCACTCCCTCCAGACCTGAAGCACCCCGGCCGCCCCACCCGGCACCGCCCCCTACACCGGCGTGGTCTTCCTGTTCAGGGTGTTGGAGTTGCTCTCCCTGTCCCCCTTCAGTCGGTCCAGGGTGCCCATCCCTCGCTCCCTCTCCCTCTCTCGCTCCACCGTGGAGGAGGTGAAGGGTGGAGGTCCCGAGCCCACGGAGTTGGCCATCTGACTGTTGGTGTTAGAGGAGTTTGAAGGATTGTGGGACTTCAGTGATGGGAGGGTACCACTCATCATCACCCCTCCACCTCCGCCATCCTTGGGGAAGCAATTGTGGAGCTGGTAGAGCGAAGCCCTGTCCACTGTTCCGTACATGGGGGGCAGCGCCCCCAGTTTGGGGTCTCGGGACAGGGTGTAGAGAGAGATGTCGCCCCCAGCCACGGCGGTGTGGGACCGGGAGTGAGGGTTGGGGAGGGTGGACACTGAGATGGGGCCCTGGGACAGAAGAGCGGAGGGGGGCAGGCCAAAGTTCTTGCCTCCGGTGCCTCCCACAGGTGAGGGGTCTCGAGAGCGGGAGGGGTCGGTGGAACGAGAGGAGGAGCGGGATCTGCGGCGGAAGCGGTAGCTGGGCAGACGTAGCATGGCGTGCGTGGTGCTCTTGAAAATGTCGGTGCGCGAGCGGCAACGCAGCTCCTTGTTTTTCTCGATGTAGATGTTGACGGCCAGCACGCCGACCATCTCGGCCATGATGAAGGACAGGCCTCCGAAGTAGAAGGACCAGCCGTAGGAATACTGCCACTTCTTGTCCTCGTCCTTCTTCGGGGAGATGTCGCCCAGTGCAGCAGAGATGTAGACGATCACACCGATGATGTTGCTCAGACCTACCAGAGAACGACCCACAGGTGTCAGCGCAGTGTGTGTGTGTGTGTGTGTGTGTGTGTGTGTCATCATGGTCTGTGAATGGGCTGTTGACCCCTGGATAAGCTAGGCTCATCATCATCGTCATCATCGTCATCTAGACACTTGAAAACATATTTTGTACCTGCAGCCACAAACAGAATTCCCGCTCCCAGGATGATGTTCCTTTTGCTCTTGTAGAAGCGACTGGCGGCGATGCAAACCCCTCCCATCAGCAGGAGAATGGCGCTGAGGATCGGAAAAATGTTGGAAGCCCTGACGACGCCTAAAAGATGGAAGATGATGAGAGGAGGCGGTCACCGACACGTTGCTTCTTAAAGATATCAGTGATAATCAGTCATTCACTACAGACGGCACAGACACACAGGTCCACAGGACAGGAGATGTGTCTGCAGCGACAGACAGACGTCTCTGAACCTCCAGTCCAGGAATGTCACCTCCAACAGTCCTGGTTCAGATACCAGTGCTAATTCCTTGTGACGCAGCTGACTTACGTAAGACGTACTCCGCACCATCGTGGTCAAAGTCTGCGTCCTCGGGGAAGTGGTTGATCTGAGAACACACTCCCCTCTTCACCCCTGGGACAGAGACAAAAAGAGAGGGATGATGGACCGAGGAGTCAGATCTGGAACCCAGCATAACACCAGAACCAATGTCCTGATGGCACCACTGACCTCAGGTCCACTGACCTCAGGTCCACTGACCTCAGGTCCACTGATCAGAGACCCTCTGACCTCAGGTCCACTGATCAGAGACCCTCTGACCTCAGGTCCACTGACCACAGGTCCACTGACCTCAGGTCCATTGACCTCAGGTCCACTGATCAGAGACCCTCTGACCACAGGTCCACTGACCACAGGTCCACTGACCTCAGGTCCACTGATCAGAGACCCTCTGACCACAGGTCCACTGACCACAGGTCCACTGACCTCAGGTCCACTGTTCAGAGACCCTCTGACCTCAGGCCCACTGACCAGCGGTCAAGAACAAATGGGACCAGATTACCTACGAGACACGCATACTTGTCAATAGGTCCAAGTATGCAGTAGACAGTCAGGTGACTACCCATGGTGTCTTTAATGTAGACAGACAGATGATGACAACACAGACGACTGCTGATGGACACAGGGTGAGAGAGATGGAGGGATGGATCAGACACAGACGGACAGAGCTGGAGTGTTCTGGTCCCAGGGCTGCTGTGGAGGGAGAGAGATGAAGGACAGGGGGACAGGGGGGACAACAGTAAAGTCTGATCAACAACAGTCTGTAGGTTTTCAACGTCCTCAGACACAGAGACACACTTACTGTACATACTGTACGTAGCTCTAACAGAACAAACCTCTTTGTCTTGGTCTTTTTTTTTTCAGCATCAAACTCCTCTTTAACACCTGGTGGAGGAGAAGGTGAAGTGTCCACTCCTCCACCTGCCACTGTCTTTGGTCAGTCAGTGACTGGACCTGACCTGACCCTACAATCAGTGCTTGAATATACAGTAGACCTAAAGACATGGTTGGCCTTTACCCTCCAGGCAGCAGATCCTCCACAGGCCCGAGTGGGTGAGGGCCCCGGGGTCCTTCTTGTCCTTGTTGTGGGGGTCGTCCTGGGTGACGTTGGCGGTGCTGTTGCAGATGAGGGCGCGGGAGTACAGCCAGTAGTCCGTCCCTATGGCCACCGTCATCAGGCCGAAGGCGGCGAACGCCCCCACGGTGGTGAGGAGGATCTGGATGCCCTTCTCACACACCATGCCTTCACAGGAGCAACAGGACAGGAAGTGAACATGATCAGTGGTCCTGTGGACAAACTGTGGTTCTCGCACCATAGGCAAACCCCCTACTGTACCAGCAGGACTACCAGCACTGACCAATGACATCAGCGGCGCCGGTTCTTACCTGACGGCGAGTTTCTATCCTTCGACTCAATTTTGAAATCTTTCTTTTCCCCGTCAGTGAAGAATGTGCTGTCCCCTCGCTCCGGACAGCGTCCATCGACTGTTCTCACGGCTCCTCGCGCTCCTCCGTGCACTCCTGTCTCCTCGGCGTCTTTCTTCTCCCTCTCTGCTTCCTTGTGAGTGGGGGTGAGTGGGGGGTCACTGTCCCAGTTCCTAACTGTTCCCAAGCTGCTAGAAAAAAGCCTGAAGCAGAGAAGCCATATTCACGGCACTGGACCTGCAGAGGACAGAGGAGAGGACAGGGACAAGAGTCACCCTACGGACGGACCTGGGATTACAGGTAACAACAGTCTTTCAGCTCCTCTGATCCGGATCAGGGAGCCGGGACCCGGGACCGGGGACCACAGGCAGATGGACCGGACGTGGTTCTGACGTTTGACTTTGAAAAGTACTTTGTGGTTGAATATCAGTGGAGAGGAAACCGTTTCAGCTGAGAGTGGAGGTTCAGTTCAGTGGGTGGAGGAGGAGAGTCGTCTTCAGTCACTGCTGCTTCAACCCCTAACGTTACCCCTCCCAGCCTGAAACAGGGTTTTGCGGGTGGTGCTGCCCTCCACTGGTGATGTGTCCACACTTCATCTATGAGCAGAGTGCAGCGCAGTGACACAGAGATGCAGCACAGACCAGGACACCGTCGTCAGCAGAGTCACGTGACCTCCCACCAATCAAGTCGTCAGGCGCTTATCGACTTCAAACAAACTAGAGGGTTAGAGGGGGGCGGGGGGTACAGGGAGGGCCAACCCCCAGTGTTACCATAGCAACATTGAATTCCAAAGTCTGTCTCAGCACACACACACACACACACACACTGCTACACACAGCAGCTACATCAATATGTGATGTGTGTGTGAGACCACTGCGCCATACAGCCAGAGGTGCAGTACTCACGTCCACCACCAGGGTTTGCAGAGACAAACAGATTTCATCTGAAACTCCTCGTCCATTAATATATAATCAAACAATATGGCACGGACTTGGAGGGGGGAGGGTGGGGGGTGGTGGTGGTAATTAGGTCACATCCTGTTTGTACTGAAGAGAAATGAGGGGGTTGAGTTGGTGGGTCCACTTCCTGTACAGTGACATCACTGGACCTCACTGGACCACATCCACCTAAATCATGGTTCTGAATGACAAGAACCTAAAGAAGACCCTCATTGATATGATCTGACAGGACGGACCGTATGGGGGCGGGACCTTTTGTGTTGTGGATCATAATCGATCCAGTAGTGGTTCTAGCAATCGCACGTTGGCTCCTCACAGAACCGTAAAGACGTTTTCCCAAACTTTTTCTTCCAGAAAATCGTATTTTTAAACAGCAAACAACAAAAAAACAGTAAGTGAACCAACAAAAACAACAGTCAAGTCTGAACAGCCACCTGAGGGCTGCGACCCTCAGGTGGCTGTTCAGCCTGGGCCGTAAAGATGTTGCTATTACTGGGTCGTTCAAGGGTCCAGCAGTTCTGAGCTGCTAGGGGCGGGACTGAAGTAGTGGGCCGGAACAAAACAAGTGACCTGTGTGCATAACGTTGGTCCGCCCCCTCAAAGGTCCACCAGTCCACAGACCTAAAAATCCACGGATCCAACGGTCCACACCCCCAACAGTCCACAAGCCCATTGGTCCACAGGTCCAGCAATTGACAAAACCAACAGTGCACAGACCCAACAGTCCACCAACCTAACAGTCCTTAGACCAAATGGTCCACAAACCCAACAGTCTATGACCCCAAAGGTCCACAGACCCAATGGTCCACCGACCCAACACTTAACAAAACCAACAGTCCACAGACCAAATGGTCCACGAACCCAACCTCCTGACCACAAACAGTTGGAGTCAGCGCCTGAAGGCAACATGACAATGACAAACAGCAAAACCTTGGTCCCTACTGGCAGGAAAAGGTAGTGCACCTGCAGACAGGTGGGCCAAGGTTCAGACCTGAGGTGATGGAACCTGGTGGTCTCAGTGATACCACTGCAGTGCACTGAGACGATGTTGTCCAGTCCAGGGAGAAGTCAGCTGACTAAGACCCACATCAGGACCCAGGTCCATCTTTGCAGAACTCAGTCCTGATCCTATTTGTTCAGTACCGAACCCTGACACTGTGTGTTACTGCAGACACAGGACAGATGCTTTGATTTATGTAACGGCGATGTTGACTGTAGGCCCCGGAGGACGGACGGAGGTCCGGTCCGATCCACGGTTCGGTTCCACCGGACGTAAAAGTCCGACCTCGGTGTATCCTGCAGAGAGACGTGGTTTTGTCACCGTCAGCAGTGAACCGAGTCACCGTGGAACGGCTCGATGTCAGCGTACCGACGGAGAACCACCGACCGGCGGACAAGACGACACTGCGGTCTGAGTGAGAACGGTGAAACCACGACGGTGTGAAGGAGAGATGGTCTTACCTGCTGCTACTGGATCAGCGGCACGGTGCAGAAGAAGATGAAGAAGAAGAGAAGAAGAGGAGAAGGAGAGGAGAAGGAGAGGAGGCGGACGACTGCCGGATGTGATCTGAAAAGGAAGCGGCTCTGAGGAGAAAAAAATAATGAAATAAATGAATGAATAAAGAAGGGGTGAGTGGTGGGGGGTGGGGAGGGTCGGAGGAGGAGGAGGAGAATGAGGAGGAGGAGGAGGAGGAGTACAGAGAGGAAGAAAAACCGTCACGGGGACGGTTTTCATGAAGCGCTGATGTAAAAAGCGGAGATTACCGAGGTGTCAGTGAGCAGGAGCGTGTCCAGAGAGGACGGCGGCGCTGCATCTCCCTCCCCCTCTGCCTGTCTGCCTGCCTGTCCGTTTCTGTCTGTCTGTCTGTCTACCGGAGTCCGACGCAGGAAACTTGTCGCATCCCCACCCCCCACGCCACCCCCCAACACACACACAAACACCACCAACGTCCGTGGAGGGGGGTGGGGGGCGTGTCAGGGTGGATGCTGGGGTTGTGGGGGTGGGACGGGGGTGGATTAATGATTTTTAAGAAACTCTTATTAACTGTGATCAGAGGAACGTCACCCCCCCCCTCCCCGCCCTCCCCCGGGCTGTGGTCTGTGGTTATTGGAGCGTGTGCAGCAGCAAACACTGGGCTGAGGGTCAGTGAGCAGAGCCTCTGAGCTACGATGAAGAGGATGAGGAAGATGAAGGTGATTCTGGCAAATGCAGCAATAGCGCAAATCCTGCAGAGCTGAAATGGACAGGGGGGAGGAACCCAGAAGGAGGGGGAGTCAGATCCAGTGTACAGTAATGTGTCATCTCTGATTGGACGTTGCTGTGATCATGTGACGTCACTGTAAGAATGATTGATCTTCCTCTTTATCACGTGATCTATAGACACAAACACAGAGGCACACTTGATGATCCCAGACATTTGCCCCTCGATTAGGGATTTTAACCATCAACTGTTTCTGTATGTGTTCATTATCCCACTGTAATAAAACAAAATGAGGGAAAAGGTTCTTCCTGAGAGGAACTTCCAGACCCATGACCAGGAGAAGATGATCCAGACTGACAGCTCTCACCCCAACCTCTATCATGACCATAACCCACAAAAACAAATTCCTCATCGAGATGATTACTAATCTAATCTAATCTAATATAATCTAATCTAATCTAATCTAATCTAATCTAATCTAATCTAATCTAATCTAATCCAACACAATCTAATCTAATCCAATAGAATTGAATCGAATCGAATCGAATCTGATCTAATCCAACCCAATCCAATCCAATCCAATCCAATCCAATCCAATCCAATCCAATCCAATCCAATCCAATCCAATCCAATCCAATCCAATCCAATCCAATCCAATCCAATCCAATCCAATCCAATCCAATATCTAATCTAATCTAATCTAATCTAATCTAATCTAATCTAATCTAATCTAATCTAATCCCACACAATCTAATCGAAACGAATCAAATTCTATCGAATCCAATCCAATCCAATCTAATCTAATCTAATCTAATCTAATCTAATCTAATCTAATCTAATCTGATCCGATCCGATCCGATCCGATCCGATCCGATCCAATCCAATCCAATCTAATCTAATCTAATCTAATCTAATCTAATCTAATCTAATCTA
>JAFBJS010001450.1:50804-67920 GCA_016785265.1 Paraplagusia blochii | reverse complement strand
TAAAACTTAGGAAATCATTTAATGGCCATATCATAATGAACTGCCCTCTTTCGCGATAGATAGATTTAGAGGTAGGTGGGTAGAAAGGTGTATATATAGATAGGAGGGTAGGTCAGCTACATAGATATGCAGGTATTTATTAGATAGATAGGTAGGTATGCAGGTATATAGAGAGGTAGGTATATAGATACAGTATGCAGGTATATAGATATATAGTAGATATGCATCTATAAAGATGCAGTGTGTAGGTCATATAGATAGATGGTGATGAAGGAATGGTAGGACTGGTAGGTTGATAAATAGGTAGAAAAGAAGGTATATAGAGAGATAGGTATACAGATAGATAGGTAGGTATATAGATAGTGTGGAAGATAGGTTTATAAATAGGTAGGAAGGTAGATAAATAGAGGGGTAGGTAGGTAAATATAGGTAAATAGGCAGGAAGGGAAGTATATAGATAGGTCGAAAGTTAGATATATAAATAGGTAGAAAAGAATATATTGAGAGGTAGATATAGAGATAGATAGGTAGGTATATAGATAGATAGGTAGGAAGGCAGCAATGTAAATAAATAGAGAGGGTAGGTAGGTAGGTCGGTAGGTACAAATATAGGTAAATAGACAGGAAGGAAAGTATATAGAAAGGTAGGAAGGTAGATATATAAATAGGTAGAAAAGAAGGTACATTGTGAAGTAGGTATATAGATAGATAGGTAGAGAGAGTTTATAGATAGGTAGTGATAATCCGTTAATAGAATCTGATAACAAATGCCTGGGTTTTGCCAATTTTCTGGAAATCACTCAGAGGGTCGTCAGATATTTAACTTAACCCTTATTCTGGGGGCAATATTTCACTATTGGTTATTGAGGGAATTGGACATTTTGTGTATGGACAGTATTGACAATAAATACCTCTACCCAAACTGATATGGAGGCAGGTGACCTCCAGCAACGACCTGCAGAGACTAGTTGAAAGAAGGACAAAAAGATCAGGTCATTCCTTCATAAACATATTGTACCAGAAGCTGTTGCGATGATAGCTGCAGTGATAAAATAGTTCTCTCTTCCTTTCTTCTCCCCACTCCTCCACCTCCTCTGTGTGTCCTGGCAGAGAATAAAAGCAGAATCGTGGCGGAGACGCAGCCACAGCAGCTGCTACATTATGTAAACACCGGCAGATGCACGTTGTGTTTACAAGCCCTTCCAAATTAAACCTCCTCATTTCGGCTCTAATCTCCTCTCCACTCTCTACTAAACAGTGTAGGACAAGAGGGAGAGTGTTGTTTTCTTCAGGTTTGGTCTTAACGTTCTCTCCTGTTAATGGGCAAATAAAATGTTTGGGCACTTCAAACTCTCAGGGACCGCTTGTCTGCTGAACAACGAATCGTGACACCGTTCTGCTGCCGAGGTGACCCAATTATGTACAGAGAACGCCTTGTGAATTAACGCCGGCGCCAGCTGTGATGAAAGAAGTTTCCACCGTGTGCCGGGAAGAAAGACGTTTTACTTTGAGCCTATTTTTTTTTTTTTTCTGATTCTCGTAACGGACCTGTGGGGACGGGGCTATAAAAGTTTCCCAGCTCTTTATTGGTTATTTTTTTTAACAGGGAATGAATAAAGACGTTTTCTTCATTTAGATGAAGCCATCAATTCTTATTATTTGACAGTCAAGCTTCGCTCAGTGCTCTCTGCCGTGTTTGAAATGCCATGATGGGAAATAGGAAGGAGGAATATCCACACAATTATAGCTTTATATATTTCTTTTTTTTTTTTCTCAGACGTAGAAGAATCAAATCACACCTCATGACATTGAAGCATCAATAACTGAATCCCTGAGATCCTTTGAAGGGGAAGTCCTGCTGTGATACATCTATTCTTATATTGCTCTGTCAAAGCCAATAACATGCATCAGAAATTATGGCAGCTATTACAAAAATACCATGAGAAATCTGGGGATGATTCATGACAATAATTACCATCCGTGCCTTCACCCTAAAAAGAAACCTAATCCTTTGGCAGATTCCGCCAAAATTGTACAATGTCCTCATCATTATAACGACATTAATGCCCTCATTATGTTCCCCATGTCTGATGTGGTATAATCCCTAATCACCTCAAGCCAAGTGTTACTGATACATTCATTAGTCCGACGTCGACTTCGACCCCGGAGGACCATCGGAATGAGCATTTGTTGAGCGGAATACCTGTGTCAACATCCGACTGATCTGCATTTCATCTTCCATTCGCTAAAGACCGAAGCGCCGTTTCTGACAAGTTCTTTGCCTACGGACCAGTTAAGGCAGCGGTTTGTAGAACGGCACCAGAAGCTGAGGTACCGTACGGTGGAAATCTATTAGAACCAAATATGTCATCTTTCTCCTCCTTGCAGATGAGGAGGGAGCAGATTGCAATCCCCTCCTTCTCAACGTCCCCAAAGACACTGGAAGGGGAACAGGGATGAAGAAGAATTAGAGAAAAAAAAAAACATACTTTCATCTTCCTGTCATCAGGCTCACAAAACTACACACACGCTCCACAAAACCTGCGTTTCCCTGCTCACAACTGTAACAGATTTCGTGTGGCTCTCAACACATGGCCACCCACCACTTCTGAAAACCCTGTTCTCATTGGACTACAAGAAATTTGGTTCAAACACGGCGAGAAAAAAAAAAAAAAAAAGAAAAAAAAAGAAAAAAGAAACCTTGCAAATACAATATCAATCGGATACAGAACTGTTTTGGCTTTGGAAAAAAAAAAAAAAAAAGTAACTCAGTGCTGGGGGAGCGTGCACAGAACCTGTATTTTGACAGGATAAAAAAAAATTGAAAGCAATTTCTTGTACTCTGTAGAAGACATGACTCCTGTGGTCTGAAGTGGAAACCCCAACAACTCTGCTTGCCTGGCGTCTTCTGCTGTCATCCTGTCGCAAAGCAAAGAACGCTCTGATGTTCATTTTGGATTACAGATTCAAGCTCACTCCGTATCACAGGGAACACAAGACACTGGCTTTGTACACACTTTGTACCTTTGGGGTTTGGTGGGTTGAAGTAGTTTTCCTTAGCAACATACAGTTACTTATTTATATATATATATATATATATATATATATATATATATATTTACACACTTATACATATATACAAATGTATACCCATATAAACACATACATACACATGTATACATATACAAACATATACACACATATAAACATACATACCATTTCTGCACACACACATACATATATATATACATACATATATCTACAATAAACACATTATATATATAAAAAAATAAATATATTCATATGTACACATACTTACACATGCATATATACATACATATTCATACACATACATAAACACACATGTATACACATACATATGCACACATACATACACATATGTATATATATATACAAACATATACACACATGCGCACATTTATACACATATAAACATATATACCATTTATGCACACATAAATACACATATATGAGGATCAAATAGAGTATACTTTAATATTCAGTACAGCTGTGTATCTCTGAAACTATTGTTAAGGCGCCCATCATTTGTCGTAACCCAGGCATTGCATTAATGGGCTTTTCATCATGAGAGTTGCGACCGCTAAAAATCCTTACAGTTATCACACAATTATGCTAGTTTGATCGATATTATCGGACATCCTTATTTTTTGATGAAAGGAAGTATATAAATGGAGATTATGCAACGCTCTCCCCTCCACACCAACAGTTTCTCGAAAAAACTAATTTTGTTATTTTTTTTTCTTTGATGTCACATACACAGATGTAGATCTGTGACAACTGCCTAACATTGTGGGTATGGTTACGATCACCCACCGGCCGGACTAAAGTAACAAGTGTTTATTAGGTAATACATCAACCAAATAGTTCCTAATGGAGCCTTGTTTCAAGAAAAGGAAAGTTGATGAAAAGCAGGCCAGCTAGTTCCCCCATCAATTACACAACCACTTCCAAGGTGTACCTCAGAGGACCAGAGGAACTACTCCTGTCTCTTATACACATCTAGATGTGTATAAGAGACAGTACTTACACATGCATATATACATACATATTCATACACATACATATGCACACATACATACACATATGTATATATATAAATACAAACATATACACACATGCGCACATATACGCATATAAACATATATACCATTTAAGCACACATACATACACATATATACATACATATACACATAATAAACATATATAGCTATATATATAATCAAATATATGCATATGTACACATATGTACACACAGGCATATATACATACATATTCACATACATACATAAACATACATATATACACATATATACATACATATGCATGTCAATCAGGTAGTGGATTGGTCACTCATGAGCCAAAGCTAGTTCTGCAAAAAAAAAAAAATGTGTTACCAAAAAAAAAAAAAAAAAAAAGAATACATCAATTTTTTTGACTGTTTGCCATATATATTTGACTGTATATATATATATACAAACATATACACACATGCGCACATATACGCATATAAACATATATACCATTTATGCACACATACATACACATATATACATACATATACACATAATAAACATATATAGCTATATATATAATCAAATATATGCATATGTACACATATGTACACATATGCATATATACATACATATTCACATACATACATAAACATACATATATACACATATATACATACATATGCATGTCAATCAGGTAGTGGATTGGTCACTCATGAGCCAAAGCTAGTTCTGCAAAAAAAAAAAAATGTGTTACCAAAAAAAAAAAAAAAAAAAAAATATACATCAATTTTTTTGACTGTTTGCCACGAACTTAACGTAACTCATTCTATTTGTGGATTTAGTTCGGTGTAGTTCAGAGATGTTGAAGTGGGATGAAACAATAATAGGGTTCACCGACCGGCCTTCCTTGCATTAAAAATGGTCATAGCCTCCTGTGAAGAACATAACACGAACTCTCGTGCGTTATTAATGTTCCGATTGATCGTAAAAACGTCGACAACGTGGCCAAGTCATACTGTGAACGTAGATCTGAAACAAATACCCTTTTTGCATTTTCATGCTTTTGTATAATATCTCTTCACTTCTATTGTTGTTCTCAACGTTTTTCTTTCCACCGCAGCAAAATATTAGACATAAGTTAAATCCAAGTACTTATATATTCTTACTCTTTAGGTCCAACACCTCTCGCCATGTCTCTCGCAATTTTACTGAACCAAAAGCTTATCTATGATGACTTACCTTTTCAAAATAAAATCATCAAGTGAAAAACCAGCTGCCACTGAGCTGCTCTGAGTATCCCACAGGAGGACTCACATTATGGAGCAGTGTGATTTGGGTGTCATTGGTGGAGACTGCTGCCCTTTTTGTTACCTGCCCAACCAGGTAACAAATAATAGAATAGATACAAAGGAATATTAATTTCTCCTGAACTCTTTGATAAGAGGATCTGTAGCCAGTCAGCTCACTTGCTCACAAAAGATAAAATAATAATCGAACCGCGTCAGTGGACTGAAACTTTCTGGAACATGCACTTCAGGAGCTCGCACACCAAAGGCTGAACTGGATATTTGACATGATTGTGTCTCGTGAGCTTCCAAGGCAGCTACATGTCTGAGGATGCCAAACCTGACGTTGGACAGCTGATTGAAATCCTTTTGCTGTTGATTCAAAGAGAATGCTGTTTGTTTGTGCCTCTGCATCTGCTGCAGTTGCATCTCTTCCAAACATCAAGGCTCACCGCCGGCTCATTCTCTTTCCCCCTGTTCCGTCGTCTTCGCTGCCTCCTTTCAGGAACCTCAAAGGATTCTGGGATCCAATCAGAAAACAAGAGAGCGTGCTGGATCCTGGAGCTTCAAACCTGATGGGATTTGCAGTCTGTACACAATTCCGCTGCAAAGTGATACCGCACTAATACGTAATTTTTTCCTCCTGCCTTTTCTATTGCTGCCAATTGTCTGTAATACAGGCCAAAACTAAACAAACAAAAAAAAAACTTGTTTTTTTATATTATTGATGTAAGAAACAGTGAAGGGAACCTCTTTAGGACAGGGGTGTGAAAAACTGTAGGGATTGCAGGACGATTAAGTTAAAAAAAAATCAGTTAATTAGGTCAAAACCATGGCTGGCGGGCCACACAGAATTTATGAACAGGCGCCATTTAGTGGCCACAATGGAAATTACATTTGATTTAATACAATTCTTGAAACAGAAGCTTTGAAATCAGTGTTTTCCATACCTTTTTATGCAGCTGTTTCAAACTCATTTTGGTTCAGGGCCACATAATACCAATTAATACCTATATTAGGCCTGGGCAATTATTTTGTGTTGCCGACCATAGGTGGCACTAAAACTTGAGTCACAGGCCAAAAAGATTGAGAATTTGTGTGAACTAAAGTAAATTATGAGTAAAGTATTGATTAAAGTCTAAATGCTCAAATGCTTGATACCTCTTCTAGACTTATATCTTTTGGGAAAATGTTGGCTTTGCAGTGAAAATTCAGGATTTAGATAATTTCTATTAAATTATATAATTTGCCAAATTAAAAGGCCAAATGGGCCACATCCAGCCCCCGGATTTTAGTTTGTAAAGGTCTGAGCTATAATGAAAAAAGTCTGTTTTCTCATAAAGTTTTTAAAAAAGTGGTCCCAAATTGAAGCCAAAAGTGGGCCAGTCTTAGTCCACAAACCATATGTTTGACCTGGTTTAACACTATCGTAGCTTAGAAACTGGTTTCAAAACTTTCAGAACTGAAATCTTTCTGCTGCAGATTGTCACACGAAAACATTGAGGAACGTTCGACTGCAGGGGTTTCAGCATATGTGTCAAACTCAAGGCTCGGGGGCCAAATGTGGGCCGGCAGGGCATTATATATGGACTGTGGGAGATTACAAATCTTAGTCTGTGCAGAAAAAATTCTTAATCTGATTCATAAAAATACATAACTAATTATTTATTACATGGATTAATAGGTTATGGAGTAGTCTTCCATTTGCAACTAGCTTTTCGAGGGAACTATATTGTTGTTGTGAAATTGCTCATTTGTTCAGGTTTGTCATTGCTTTTATAGCTTACAATCTTCTGGCACTCTGATGTGATCTACTTTTTGTGGAACCCCAACCTTTGTGTTACAATCTGATGTAAATTCATTTCCAGAAAACAGTTGCGACGTAGCATGGAGTTGAGTAAAAACTGTTATTTACAATGACGTGGCACAGAAACAACAGAGATACCAACCATCAAAGAAAACCCATTGAACACACACACACACACATACCCACTGAGGCCAAGACTGAAGAATTAGGTTGCTTTGCAAATGGAATCATTGCAGTGTGTGGTGCCCCCATGTGTTTTGTGTTGTTTTTATTTGAGGACCGTTGCCTGCAGGGGGGGATTTTTGGAACCAAAAATTGTCAAAAGGATTTTAATCCCGTGTCTGCACATTTGGCTGAATGCAGACTTTGTCTTCTGTTAGACATCTCACAACGAAAACAATGATGCGGCTGAATGAATTCAAGCGTAACTTTTTTTTTTTTTTTTTTTTTTTTGATCGCTCATCTTTTATGTTTCTGATGAACAAAAACGAATTCAGATCCGAGAAATTTCCGCCTCATAGGGAATGTTTTTTATGTTCCGCTTTGACGCATGGAAGGTAATAGGAAGATTTTATAGACACCGCACCTGATGAAAAACAAAAGGTAACATGAGGAAAGAGAACGTCAACTATTGTTCTGGAGAAGGGATAATCAACTAGTGGCTTATAGGCCAAATCTGGCCTGCCAGTCTCGGCCAGTCAGGACTGGATACTACAATTTATCAATTCATCTTCATCCTCTTGTCCATTACTACATCTCCCGCACTCTCCACGACTGCCACCCAAATCACACTGTACCACTGGAAGTGATGTGGGTCGGGACAATGGTGAGTTCAGGGATTCTCTTGATTTAATTTCCGATGTTTTTATTTGGTAAATCTGGCCCCTATGGTGGAGAACATCTGGTCCTGTGACAAACATATTTCAAGTCTTTTATTTTGTCATTTCAAATTGTCCCAGTAGGTGGCAGTAATGCAATCACTCCGACTGTCCTCGTCTGGCCTTGACCGACTTGTAATCAATTACAAATGTAGACCTACAGTGAGTTCAGCCCAGATTCACGCCAGATGACGTCTCAGTGTAATGTTCTGGGCCTCCGTGCAAGGAGTGACGAGGTTCCTGCCTATTTTTAACCATTAGCCAATCATTGCTGGTCATTCTGGCCTCTTACTGTACGTTGAGGCAAAAACAGCTATAATTTGTAAATGCTCAATAAGCACTTTTCACCTGAGTGCTACAGTTCCTCCAAGGCTTGCATTCCCATGCTGGCGCAGAAGCTTGGCAGCAGGAAATGGCCTTCTGCTCTCCCTCTCCATAGGCTTTGGTTGTTAATGCTCAGGCCAAAGTGCTAAAGTCTTCCCTCTGAGACCCAAAGATTACTGGAGGAAAGGTGTCCTTGGAGGTTGGGAACTCTTTATGTTTACTGTGTTTGTGGGGGACAAAAAACGGTCAAAGTGTCCTAATAGCATTTATATTTTTTTCCCCAGGATTATTATCTGATGAACTTTTATTTTGGAAAATAAAACACATTGCAGGAAGTACGCTGATCCTTCAAACTAAAATGTGATAAAATGGGAATTCAATCCTGGCCCACTTATAGATGTTGATACCCTACATCAGAGGTGCTCAACAAGAAAATTGTGATTTTGAAGTAAATCACAAATGTAGGTTGGAAATAAACCTTTATATCTCTGAAGCATAGGTGTCGCTACAGGTGACGCTACAATTCATTTTATAATATTTGGCAAAGCCCACAACCTGCATTACTAGGTCCTCTTCCTTAACCACTAGGCTACAACTTCCTACTACTATGTCATATCTTATTAGCTAAATACAATAAATGTAAGTACCTCGATCATTAAAAAATGCAAAAAATATATTGGATTTATATGATAAAGTGTTTCTATTTCTCCTTTCAGCAGGAATTTTCCATCTCCACCTGTCCTCTGTGTCTTCTACTCTGACTCCAACTACCTCCATGTCCTCCCTCACTGCATCCATCAATCTCCTCTTTGTCTCCTACCTGGTAGCTCCATCTCTAGGTTCATTCTCCTACAAATGTATCCACTGTCCCTCCTCTGAACATGTCCAAACCATCTCAATCTGTCTTCTCTAGCTTTTTCTTCAAACCTTCCTGCCTGTGTTGTCTCTCTAATGTCCTCATTCCTGATCCTGTCCATCCTTGTCTCTCCTAAAGAGAATCTCAGCATCTTTAACTCCTCCACCTCCAGCTCTGTCTCCTGTCTTCTGTCTCTTCCTAGTGTCTCTAATCCATCCATCATGGCTGGCTTCACAACTGTCCTGTAAACCTTTCCCTTCACCTCAGCTGACACATGATGTATTATGTCATAACATTATATGATATAATATATAGATATTTAATATTCTCAGTGAAGGTGGATGACTTTATCCTGGGTTGTTAAATATGTACTTTTTATTCCAAAAACTGCGCCTCTACCCTAGCTCTACGTTCAGCTCCTGTGTGTATTTCAACAAAGTCTATGCATGGAAGATCGTGGGAGGAATAGAAGTAGGCAACGGAGGAGAACGGCTAAAAATTGAACCTGACTCGAATATGGAGTGGTGGGCGCTGCAGAGTTCTATAAACCTAAATGTTTTTTTTTGTGCGAGCGGGTTCTCTGAGTTCCAGCGAGGCCAAGTCACGGGATGGATTGTGTGCAGTTTTATAAATAAAGCAACTGTATGGGGGCAGATCGCTCTAATTTCCCTGTTGAGTCACCTGAAATGAATTCTGCTCGTGGACATTAATCTTCTTTATCGCCGCAATATTCCGTCCATGAGAAAACATTAGGACATTTGAAGTGAGCAGTCTGTGGAAATTTGTATTCATAACTTCCTGCTTTTATAGATTCTTTAGATATTTCCCGCAAATACCCCCATAGGGAAATGCTGTACGACAACAACACCACAAATCAATGGCGGCGTCCAGAAGCCCTCAGTTCTCGGCGTGGACAATTACAGTTGGTGGGACACTGGGTCGCGCTGGGTATGTCCCTGGCGTAGAATGTCTTTCCATGCGGGTACAGCTGTAAAAGAAACACAGAGTGAAAGACAGAAGTATTCTCCGGTCTCGCAGAATGATGGGACAAGCGAAGCTATCATTTGTTTTCCGCAGAAACATTTTGTGTCCGTGATTCAGAGCTTTTACCGAACAGAAGACGTGTCTAAAAACCATCGAGAGCATTAGACGAGAATTCGTGTGGTTCCTTTTGGCATTTTGCGTTGACATTATCCAGCTGCTTTATTCATCTTCCCGTGGGATGCAAATGCAATCAAGGCTCACAGTGAAAACATCAAAACCTCTATTTTTTTTAATCACCTGTTCTGGGAAAAAAAAAAAAAAAATGACATATGAAAAACATCAGCACAGCAGAGACGCAGACGTGCAAAGAATAACAATCGCCTCGACACTACAATGGCTGAAGTGTTTTAAAAGTCTGTTTTCGACTATGTTCAAAGATATCTTCATTATCTTTTTAAACATAAAAATTCATCTAGAAATAAACACAAACTTTTGCTTTTTTTTCCGAGGGTATTTCACTGCTGTTTACATGGCCGTGCTGCAGGCACAGTGACGGCCTCTTCAAACACAATCTGACCTGGATTTGCAACAATACAATTTAAACCCTTTTTTTGTCCGCCCGACCAATGCCATGGTTATTCAGCTCGCACCGGGACCAAACTGGCACGGCTCTTCAAAGACCGTTGTGTTTAGTCTGGAGCAGTGGAGAAATTCAATAAAACCAAAACAAGCAAACAAATGCAAAAACAAAAACATGTTTTTTTTTTTTTTTTTGCATTTTAGCCAGGCGGTTTTTATTTTTCCCCTATAAAAGACAGAATGTCAAAAAGGATCAGCTATGCCCAATAAGCTGAAGTATTTAGAGTACTTTATAATACTCGGGGTGGCAGTGGTGGACTAGTGGACAAGGAAGGGCACTTCCTTCATTGATGTTGACAAATACTTTACGCACATATGCCCTCTTGTAATTACAACAAATTTTTACACATTAGTCTATTTTTTTTTCTTATTCAAAAATCATACAATATCATGGTTCTCAAACGGTCAAAGGCAAGAAAAGTAACTGTAACTGAAAAGTTCAGTAACTTTACTCTGTAAGTTCATTCACTTACTTGTTGGTTATAATATATTTGTTATAATAAAAACAAAATTAAACTTTCTTTTTTATTATTTTGCCAAATGCCTGTGACCCAATCAAAACGGGTCTGCGGACCACTTTTGGGTTGCGACCCACGAGTAGAAAAACACCCCCATGACTGCGACCATCTTCGTCATCATTATACACAAATACAGGTTTGACGACGATGCAACTCTGATGACATGAAACTATTCTTTCTGTATTTTAGGCCAGATTAACGGAAAGTGAGCAGAGCTTTGGCCCTGAGTTTTCAATAGAAAAATGTACAATATAACAATATAATGTACAATATACCGACGCATATATACAAAACAGCATCTCATATGTTCCAGTAAATGGTAAATCAAAGGTAAATCTATTCAATATGCTATCCTTTTAAGCTTTATTTCTAAGTGTTTTAATACCAGAAACATATTTTAGTTGCTTTTGTGTCAGTTTTCACTCCTTTCTCCATTCTCTGACCCTAGAACACAAGTCACACAATGCGGTGAATAATACAGTGCTTGTGTAATTGTAAAATCCCCCGTAGACGTGGTGCAGTGTAACACCTGAAGCGTCCCTGGCTCGACTCCATCTTTGACAGAAGGGCAAATCACTCATTAACTTCCTTTTTGGCTCACGAACTGTTTTGGAAACAAACTTTTTTTTTTTTTTCAGCTGCTCAAACACCGTCGACAGTCCTCTGAGTAAGTGCTGTAATTAATGTTTTCTAATGAAGCCAGTTATGCAAAGTTTGCGAACTGGCTCCCGCCCTCACACCCCTGTTCGTAACAAAGTAATGTTGCAGAATCAGGAGGAATAAGAAGAAAGAAAATGGAACATTTGGTACAAAATAAAGTGCAATCGCGTAAAAGTAACATTTAACAAACCCGTCTTTAATTCTAGAGGAGATTATACATCCAATCTGAAATTGATTGTTTTACACTGAAATAGCAAATTTCAGCTGAACAAAAAAAAAAAAAAAAATCTTTTCATCCAAAACTTCCCGTTGCCAGAAATTTTATAAATTGTAATTACCCCAGTAAAAAAAAAGCGACTTACAGTGATGCATTTCTCGACCTCCATTTTTTTGTTTTTTTGGCATTGGCCATCATATACTGCAACAGGATAGTCTCCTACACAGCGCCATCTGGCTATATCAAAGGGAAGTACCAGTACAATTTGGTTTCAATTAACGTAGATTGTTAATCCCAACATTTTGTATTTTCAGGCATAATATCTAAAATCTAGATTTTGTAATCCCAAAAGTATGTAACTTTCCGTTTGATTGATTCTTAGGTTTGACAAAACTGTCGCAAAAGTTATTTTTAGGGATTAGAGAGTCAAAACTTTAATAATCTTTTATGGGGTCCCTTCAGGAAATTAAGGGAATTACACCAGGTCCTCGGATGACATTGGAGTTATGTTGCTAAGGTGCGACGAAACACAATTCTCTCCTCTGTGATATAAGCATGTTTTTCTGTTTCCTTCTATTAAATCTATTCATAATCACAGTCTGCTGCAGCTGTAATGGTCTGCCCACGTCTTCAACTCCGTCCTCTTCCTGTGGGCTGCAGATGGCCTCTGAATAAATCATAAAACTAAATGAGGGCCGGCACTCATTCTCTGCCTCTGATAGAGGTTGTCTGATGATGGAGGCAGCAGCAGTGATAAATGTGACCCAACTCTGTCGGTCGCTGAACTACGTCTGGTTCCACTTATGAACTTCCTTGCTTACATTTAGCTCCTATCGAAGTGCTAACGTCAAACGTCGGTGTATTTTTTTTTCGGGTGGAGAAGACATTTGCCCCCAACTCCTCTTGTGAAACGACCTTCTTGGGGAGAGTTCTTGCCCCCGCTGTGGGAAGCAGCTCTGCAGCTCTACAGGAAGGTGTGACACAATCAATTTGCAGAGCAACTGACACAATCAGCGCCTACATAAATCATATCAGCACAGCCAGGCCCCAGGCGCCTGCTGAGGTGACAGTTCCGTGGCTCTACTCCAGAATGCGACCTGCCAATCAGCACTGAGTGACAGTTGCCGTGAAGTAGACCCTGCTCACTGTCAACAGGGACGGCTCAGGAAGTCAGGATATTTTTTTTTTCCCAAAATGGAAACATTTACATATTATGAGGCGAAAAAGTGCAATCAGAGAGTTTGAACATGATAGTTCTCAATTTTGTGGTGTTTCTCGTTGGAATATAATTCACAAGTCAACCAAAAAAACTGTTTTTGTGTCTTTTATATTTCAAGGAAATGTATTAGGAAATCTGGTTCTGGTCCTTGATTTTTTTTGCAGAGTAACTTCAACAAATAGCAGAACATATCAGGTATTTTTGTAAGTAAAATGATAGTAATAATACCGTTGCACAAATAATAGAAATAAGTGATGGAAGGACACTTCAGATTTGCGTCAAGGTTCCTTGACATCTCAAAAATGTCTTCCCTGTAATCCCTGTCAGGTAGAGGCGGAGAAATGACTGTGAATCGACAGCTCGTTCTTGGATGCCACAGTCTCTACAACAGACGTAGGCAAACTAAGGCTCGGGGGAAAGGAAGCAGCCCGTTCGGTTTTGTAACCCGGGCCAAATTATATACATTCACATTTATGCATTTAGCAGACACTTTTATCCAAGTTGATGATTATCAATCAGGCTCTATAAGGGTGGTAGGAGATAGGAGGTTTATGGGTGGAGGAGGACACGGGAGTGCTAATACTGGAGGTACACTCTGAAGAGTTGGGTCAACAAAAGTTTCTTGAAGACAGAGATGGACTCCCCTGTACTAATAACGCGGGACATCCCATGAAAGGAGCCTGGGTTTTCTTGAGTGCCGGGACAGCCAGGTAGTGATCTGGGATGTCTCGCCTCGCAAGGCAGGAAATCATGTCTCATGAGAACATGTACGTGGATGTTCTCAGTCATCCAGATCATTTCATCCAAAAATGGCTACTTTGAGGGACACTGTAAATAGTAGTTTTTTTAAAGACTTTCTACTACTTTGACCAGATGTCCTTGAAGTAGCCACTTTTTGGAGCAGGAGATCAACGTTCCACTGACAAATGGATACATCTCAAGGCAACATAAGGCTCATTCATTCATTTTGTTTAGGCTGAGCAACAACACCATCTTTTCCAGAAATGTCGCTCGTGTTTTCTTGTATATTATGTTTTCCTGATGCGGTAACAAGGGAGGTAGAGAGAAGAAAATAAGAATTCCTTTCGGGCCTGATCCCTCCAGCCTTCATGAACCCTCCAATGATAAGAGTGGACGATGCGGTGGTCTTTCTTGGCAGCATTTGTGACTCTCAGCGTGTTGTGTCATACACCGCGAGACCACATAAAGAGAAAGCTTAAAGGATTAGCCCTCACCTAAAAAAACATGTACAATTATTCCGTCAATGCCCGCTGTTACTTTAATTAGCGTCAATGATTACAAGTGCACATCCGTAGCGTCGCTGCGGCCACGGAAAGGACGTGCTGAGCATCAGCTGGAGTGACAATTTAGTACCATCCCTGAGAGACACCAGGCATCGTCCTGCCAGTCAACATTGGACTCGCTGCCTCCATCACCCTCTCTCTGTCTGTCAATCTGCTGTGACAGACAGACTTGAAACTCACTTCCCGTCAAGAACGGCAGTACAGGTAGACACCAGCAGGAGTGAGGAACGTCTCTCTCTCTCTCTGTCTTTTGTCCGCGCCGCTTCCTGTGATGAGCATATTGTCTTACAAAAGACTGCGTCAGTGCGGTCCATCACGTCTGTTCCGCTGGACTTCGCCCACAGGAACCCCGCGGAGAACGCTGTCAGTATGACACAACAGAACTCTATTTATGCTCTGAGCCTCCGTCAGGACCTGTTCTCATTGCTGCAAACTGAGAAAAAGCTGTTTCCACGTCAGAGTGTTTGAAATCTGACTAATTAAAAAAGGAAGACGGAGACCTGATGGTTTTCAGTTCAGTATTTTATTTTTTTTTATATATATAATGAATGTTCTTTCTTTTTTTAAAGTAAACTGCTCGATTCACATATTTCCAAGTGATTTACAGATAATTATTAACAAGTTTTGGTTGAAAAAAATTTTTTTTTAGGCTGTTTTTTGTTTATGTTGAACCTTTGAGCTAAGCTAATAGGCTAATGACAAGGTCATTAGTGTATTTCTGACTGTATCTAATGAAGTTTCTTTTAAATTGTGTTTTGTTTTTTCTTAGACTAATAGCTTGATACCAAGTTCATCACTTTGAATCAAAAAATTTTATCTCAAAGAATCTCACAGCGTAACATACTAGACCTGTAAGGCTATGCTAATAAGCAAATGACTCATAAGTGATCATGAATGAGTCATGTTGAATCTGATGGCGTAACACACCAATGAAACCCTGTCAGTAGGGTAATTCTGAATGTAAAAATTGAAATGTATCATTTTTATTTTTATTTTTCTTCGCTTAAAGTAAGTCCTTGACTCATAGTTTCCCAAGTTCTGTGCTTTCTAAAGTTATTCTAACTGTAAACAGAATTCTGGATTTCCTTAAATTCTTATTATTACTAATAATTTATCATTATTAGTTAGTTTACAGAATAGTCATTTTTAATCACAATAATAATGTAATATTATTGCTATTGTTATAAATCATACAAAAAAACTGTGTTTTTAAAGCTTCATTAAATAACAATAGTAACAGAATTTTTTTTTTTTTTTTTAAATAACAACAACGATAATAATAATAATGTTCCTTTTGGTTAAGTCAATTTCTACAAATTTCTTAGAAATAAACACAAAATGAAAAAAAAAAAAAAGTTTTTTCTTCCAGCACCACAATCTAAAAATATGACCCCTTATGGGTTTTGTTGGCCCCGTGGTCTAATCCTGTTACTATTGATTATTGGCTGCAACCTGAGTCCCGATCCAATACTTGATTTGATTACATAATAGAGTTTGACAGTACACATTTCAGAGCGGAAGAATCAATGTACACAATGAGGCTCAACGGTGGCATAGGATAAACAACAAAAGCCGTCGCGTTGAAGCAACAGCAGCCACATTGAAAGTGTTATCGTCGACTACAGTTACACCTGCACGGGAGAAAAACAACACAGTCGACCCTACGTGCCTGGAGCTGTCGTTGTCAAACACAGGTGTGTTTTCACCGCTTGGTGGAATAGTCACACTGTGAATCGACATATGTTCGAAACTGTATTTATTTATTTTTTTTACAATCATAAATGTTCACACTTATCATTTGCTTTTCATCAACTACACTTATTAAAAATAACAATTTTTTCATATTTTTGACAGCGTGGACAACTGTTATTTCCATCCAGTTTGAAATGTTACATTAATTTTTAATTATTGTTATTTTCTTCATCAAATAAAAACTGTGACTTATCAAGCTGTGCCTGTTTTTTTTTTTTCTTTCTGAAATTGGACTATTTTTTTTTTTTATCAGCTACAGATTTCTGTTTGTAACCCACCCATCTGTGAAACATCCTGCTCACACTGACAGACCATTTTTGTTTTATTTACTCCAAGTACAGGCGTAGTGGGAAAGCTTACATAGGAAAATTGAACAGGTTGCATAGTATTTGTGTGATACTTCCTACACTACTAATGCTACAAGGCTTTGTTTATATCAACCCCTTGGGTTGTGAACCGGTCCTGGTCCGCACTAGTGTTTAATATTTTTCCCGAAAATGACAAAAATCAAATCCAAGGAAAAGACGAGCTATTACCGGGGAATCACGGGATTTTTTTTTTTTTTTTTTTTACTTTACCCTGTGTATAGGCCTTATTTAGCTTTACCTGCATTGTAA
>JAFBJS010001450.1:20224-50631 GCA_016785265.1 Paraplagusia blochii | reverse complement strand
TAAAATGACAAAAATCAAATTCAAGGAAAAGACGAGCTATTACCGGGGAATCACGGGATTTTTTTTTTTTTTTTTTACTTTACCCTGTGTATAGGCCTTATTTAGCTTTACCTGCATTGTAAATGAAATTATCGCTATTTTTGGCAACTATTATTGATGCAAAACAATAGGTTTCTTCTCCAAAGCAGGGTTCGTTTGTAAGACTTTTGAAAAACTGGCCAATCATTATAGCGTTAAATAATATTCTCACACGACTCCAATGTAAAAGTGACATATGTTAAAGCAAACTAATTCATGGTCATTTCTTAATACATGTACAGGCACGTATCTTTAAACTAAGTTCATGATTGAAGGCCGAAGCGGCTGCAAAAGAGAAAAAAACACACTCGGATGCGCCGTGGCTAGCGCTCTCCTCCGGCTGGAAAAAAGACGCTGCTACATAATGGACGCAAGACGTTTTTCCTGTACTGGATAATACAGATCCATGTAGAGACGCAACAAATCCTAAAATACGACTTTGCAAAGCTTCTGTGTCAAGTGTTCTGTAGGCCTAGAATTTGCAAGACTTCAGGTTCAAGTCCAACAGCGGCCAGGTTCCTGCATATCCACATAATTTCCAGTGTGCTCCTCACCCACAGGAAGGTTCACACTATGGAGCAGTGTGACTTGGGTGGCAGTCGTGGAGACTGCTGCCCAGTATTCTGTGTTGTTGGTCAACCTGGTATATTCTGTTTGATTTGTGCAGGTCAGGATGCTTCCTTCAAAACGTTTGAGCCATTACACTCAGCTCGTCAACTCACTCACTCACTCAGACCAGCCCGCGTGCAACTTTCTCCGCATTTTGATGATCAATTTCAACTTTGGCAGGTTGTTAAATGCGCATTTTCCCGCGGGGGCTCGCAACAGAAGATAAATGATAACCCGATGTGACACATTCATTAGAAAATAATGAACAAATGTTAACAGAAATCGCACATGAATCTCTTTGATTTATACCTATTCCCAAGACTAATGTGGTTACAGTTACCAAACCTGCTGCATAACAAATGGTGGAAATTGCGGCTCGTAAAAGCTTTAGCGCCACGGTTATTAAGTGTCATTCATAATCAGCCTGTTAGTGTACAGATAGAATAGATTTGTAGCCCCACACAGTCTGACCAGATGGTTAATATTCGGCATGCAGCTACACACTGACAGGAGGTAAATTAGAAACTGACATATTGCCATTAATATTGGCATGAAAAACAGGGGAAAATCCAATGGATTAAAAGGGTAATCAGTGTAATCATAGCTTATGTGGCGAAAATAAACCGTTTAGGTATTGCTGATACGCACATGGTGCAGAAACCACCTGGTACGGAATTACTCTACACTAAGGGCGTGAATACTGTATTTTTATACATATATTTACACATACAAACTGAGGAAGATATTGCATTATGTATAGTATATATATATATATATATATATATATATATATATACATAT
Organism: Paraplagusia blochii; assembly: GCA_016785265.1. Classification (NCBI taxonomy): domain Eukaryota; kingdom Metazoa; phylum Chordata; class Actinopteri; order Pleuronectiformes; family Cynoglossidae; genus Paraplagusia; species Paraplagusia blochii. The sequence goes on along the minus strand of JAFBJS010001450.1, from coordinate 49,143 downwards.
ATACACATCTATACATATATACACATATACACATATATACACATATACACACACACACACACACACACACATATATATATATATATATAAACAGGAAGTAAGTCACCTAGATGCATTACAACTGTTACCGCTAACAGCTAATGCTGTGCCGATGTCGAAGGCTCATTCAATTTTCAAGGAAAAGTCTTTAGTCTTTTAGTATCAGAGTCAGACTAGATCAGGCAATGGGCAAACTAAGGCCCGGGGGCCGGATGCGGCCCGTTGTGCTCTTGAATGCGGCCCGCCAACCTTGTCCAAATTTGAATAATCTATTTATATAACTAATATACTTCTGCCTTTTTTTCTGCAATACTGCATTTGCCCAGTAGATGATGTCATAAAGGGTATTAGAAATGTAGGATTTTAGCTTTTAAACTTGACTTTAACATGCCATTTATTATAGTTTTAACAAATGATCCATCTTTCTGCTCTGGACTTGGCCCCAAAGTCCAATTTTAGGACTAATTGTGGACTAATTAGGACTAAAAACAACTGTAATATGGTGTTGTATCCACACTGTAAGCCCATGGTCCATGCTTGCCAGGACCAGTTTTGAAGTAGCGATGCAAAAATCGTGAACAGCCCAATCACAGAAACAGCATTTGTCATTTCAACTTAAGTCTAAACGAACTAATGTTTTTAATTTTCCTACTGATGTCAAGTAAACAAAGGGGAAACCATCAAAATTTCTTCAAAACTTCACCTTAAATCCATTAAAATGCAGATTTGTACCCATGATAATTTCAAGATAAACAGTATTTTCTTTCTCCAAGAGGTACTGCTCCCTCAAGGAGGAAAAAAAAAGAAAACACAGAGTCCATCAGATGCTGGTTTTTGTCTCATGACAGTCATTTTAGTCATTATGTTTTTTTTTCATGCTCATTTTTCCACATCAAACCAACAACTTGTCAAAACATAAAAAGTGAAATTTTCTCTCTATTTGCCTCACTGGGGGAAAAAAAAACAAAACTTCTCCTTTTACTTCCACTGCGGACCAAAATAGAGACGTTCTTGACAGCCTCTGTAATCAGTATGAGCGTCCACGGACACGGCGGCGTCTTTCTACTTCTTCCGCAGCAGCCTGTCTTCGCGCCGCATGCAAATAAAACTTCATTAGTTTGGAGACGGCGAGATTGAGGTGAGGGTACGATGTGTTATATTAGAATGGAAGACAGATGACAGTCCTATTTCCTTTGAGACTTTTCCTGTTCACTGTCTCCTATTGTATTAAACCAAATCAATTATCCTGGAGGCAGCGCGCTCTAATAGGAAGCTGGACGAGCATTTTTAAACAGCGCAGGCCCGGCTGCTCAATCCAAACATGCCGCGTGCGATTACAGTGACGGGGGCATTGAAATCCTGTAATTGAGACATGCAACGTTGTGATTACCAACTGATTGAATATAATTAGCCGGGGCTTTTACTTTGTTTGTTTGTGTCCTTTAATTAAAGCACTATTCTTTTCACTTCATTGGCACAAATTCACATTATACCAGCATGTTTGATGAGCGATTAGGCTGGCACGGCCCGCTAAAATAATTAATTGTCCGGTCACCTCAAAGTGTGCTCTGCTTCCTAAACACCATCCACGCCATCCGCGGTAAACGACTATCAGCTGTACGCACATGTTCCGAAACATATATGAGAACCCAAAGAGTAAACTGCCTAAGATACATAAAACGTCCCACCCCCCCTGCAGGAGTGGAGGTAATACTGCTCGGCTGTGAAGTTGTGTCTCGGCACGTCCCCTCCTATTCCCACTCCTGGTCGCCCGCCTGCGCCGAATTTTAAGTCTGTTCTCCTCCAGCGTGTCTCTCGAAGTGAGGCCTTGTCCTTGTGGAGCGCCACACACTCCATGCCTGACAAGGGCTGCGCTTTTATCACCTGATGCTGTGAGAGCCAAATGAGGGTTCAGCCATGTTCGGTCATCTATCATCCGCGATCAGCAAGCAGCCACAGGGGCAGAAAGGACCTTGGCTACTTGTTTGCACCCCTCCTCCTGCCATTTGTTCTTAAAGTCCACTGGGTTTAGTGTCACTGTGCTCGACCGCGTTGGCTGCAGTGGGAAAACAAAACCCAACACCGGGGGCTTTGTTGATACATAGTCCAGCTTATGTCTGCAGCAGCTGGTCTCTTCCACACAAATCATCTGATTTGGGGTGAAATAAATGATGTCAGTTGGATAGATTTTTGCGTCGAGTGCCACTTGGATCCCCAACAAAGGCACAAAAATATGCAAAAATAAGTTTCTTTAAAAATAAGTTTTTTTAAGGGAAGTTAAATTTTATTGGTTGGTCGATATTATTGGCTTAATATGAGCATAATGACGTAATATTGGTGATTTTTTTATTGTTTTTTTTTATTTCATTTTCGATGAAACACTGCATGGGTTTAGCCAGTTCTGTTGGAATCGCACATATTGTAGAAATCCGAATAGAAAATTTCGTGTTTAGACAAAATTTAAAAAAAAAAAAAAAAAAAAAGATATCTGCAAGTTTTAATATCGGACATCTCTACTTTTCCTTTTCTTCTTGAGGCAGTGGTGGGAGCCTAGTGGTTAAGGAATCAGACTGGGATCCGAAGGTTGAAATCCACTAGATACCACTGTCGTGCATTGTCCCCACTAACTGCTAACTGGGCGCCTGGAAGCATGTTCAATTAAATTATTAATAAAAAAAAAAAAAAAAATGATGTTTACAATTGAAAGTGCATTCTCTGAAGTCAGGAACTGCAACTGGTGGATTAGCGCTAGCCCATCACTAGCACCCCTCTGCCGCAGACGTCAAATTATTAAGCGATAATGACTCTTTTAGTTGTATTTCTATTCTCTGTCTTGGTTCCGTCTGCCTGCTTTAGCTGCGGCTCCAAATGTCGACTATTTGTAGCATTTTTTCATGTTATTTGTAAGATAAACAAAACACTACCAGCTTTAAATAACCTTAAATTTAACAAGATAAATAACTGCAAACACCCTCTCTGCCTTATTAATGATGTTCTTCATGTGGGTTTTGATGAATGTTCGGACTAAACCACCTCAGACAAGCAGTTTTTTGGCATGTTCAGCATAAACAAAATGTCAAGCTGGAAGGTTAATCACTGGAAGCAGCTTGAATTTTGTTCTTTTTCTTTCAAAGTAAGGCCGTATTCACAGATCACCTCATTCATCCTAACGAGTGGGCTGGCGTTCACCTTCATCTACCTGGGTTTATACGTTTCCATTTCTTGGGTAATAGCACATTTGGAGCCGTCTTTGTCAGAGCACGTGTTTGTTCTCATCCTACTCTTAGAAAGTCATTTTTATTCATTGTGCACAGGTCGCACTTAACGCCCACTTTGCTATTTTCTGAGTACGCCCAGGAGAATTTGGTGGAATTTGTAAGCAAGCGTGTGTAGCCAGAGATACAGCGGTATATTATTTCATATGGTAGAGATTTGGCTCCAGGGATGGTCATTTGAGACCGCTGGTCAGGGCAAACCTGCAATTTGGCATTAAGCAAGAAAAAAAATAACACGTTTTGACGGTTCTGGAGAGGAACAATTAATTCAAACGTTCATAAAAAAAAAAAAAAAAACTGAAAATCATAACATACTGAAGCAACCCCCCCAAAAAATTTCTTGGGTAATAGCACATTTGGAGCCGTCTTTGTCAGAGCACGTGTTTGTTCTCATCCTACTCTTAGAAAGTCATTTTTATTCATTGTGCACAGGTCGCACTTAACGCCCACTTTGCTATTTTCTGAGTACGCCCAGGAGAATTTGGTGGAATTTGTAAACAAGCGTGTGTAGCCAGAGATACAGCGGTATATTATTTCATATGGTACAGATTTGGCTCCAGGGATGGTCATTTGAGACCGCTGGTCAGGGCAAACCTGCAATTTGAAAAATAATACGTTTTGACGGTTCTGGAGAGGAATAATTAATTCAAACGTTCATAAAAAAAAACAAAAAAAACTGAAAATCATAACATACTGAAGCAACCCACCCCCCAAAAAAAAGTAAATAGCAAAGAAATTGTGACAAAGAAAAAAAAAAAACATAAGATTTGGTTGTTTAAAAATGAAATCTTAATAATAATAATGTTCATAAACAAGCAAACACATCATTCAAAAATCATGCAATTGTAATAAAATGCAAAAAAGAACATTGAATAGTAAAAACAAAAAAATCTCAACACTCATTTTTCATGCTTTAACATTAATCTAAAATCTAAAAATAATCTCATAATCTAAAAAAAAAAAAAAAAACCTTTCATGAACCATCCAAGTTCATAGTTTGACAGAGATCAAAGTTCACAGGACGATAGATATATAAACAAAATGAACAAAAAGCCCAATAATCCCAATCCAGTCAGAGAAAAACAATAAATTGTGAAGAAAAAGTAAATAAAAAGCAAAGAATTAAAAAAAAAAAAAAAACACTACCAATTCTGATGCTTGAACGATACAATCTTAATTATAGTGTAAATAAAAAATAAAAACTCAAAAAATGAAACAGGAAAGCATATGAAACAAAAACAACAAAAACTACCAAACTATCAGTTTTGAATTAAAAAAAACAAACAAAAAATGAGTCAATACGTTCATAAACAGAACTAACAAAAAACATTAAATAGTACAGAGATTGAAAAGAAAAACACAAAGTAAAAAAAAAAACAAACAAAAAACCCCACTATGTCATTGTGTCATTAAGCTGTCTTTCCAAAGAATTATTTTTTTTTTTCGATAGCAGTGAATTGTCATTCTTTGACCGGATACATTTCCATTATTGCTTGACACTACATACTAATGAGAGCTTTGATTAAAATTCATCACTCACAGTGAGAGCGTTCTAATTAAACGTTCCTTAAATTTCCTCTCGTCGGTGGAATGTCATATCTGTAATTTGGTCAAGTTTATTGAGCCGCTTTTCAAAAATGTCTGTAAAACCGCCCCCTGCTCTTTGCGACAAGAAGATGGATGAATTGTAAAAAACAAACAAAAAAAAAACAAAAAACTGTTGAATTTTAGTTACCTAACATATTTTTGGCCATGATTGATGAGTCATGTTGTTTCAGTTTTTAAAGTAAGTGATTAGGAAATAAAGTTTTTTTTTTTTACTTTTCTAATAGAAAAATGCAGCACTTGAGAGACACGGATCAAGCACAAAAAGACTATTCACTGTCCATCTGGATACTAGAACCAGACGGGGACGATCAGGAATGCAGCGAAGGAATGTTGTGCAAGAACCATGCAACAGTAGACGACAAAAAACACGTCAGGAATGATGACAACATCTGACCACGGACAAGAAGATAACTGTCTGAGGAGGAGCTGTTTATACCCAGGGGACCAGGTGACATGAGGGAAACTAACGACCAGGGTCTCCATGAAGACAGGTGAGCAGGATTGTGCTGATTAACCCAAGCAGACAGACCTCACATGTTGGTTTAGGCCGTAGAATTTTAGATAATAAAAATGAAAATACATTTCCTGTCTTTACAAACAGAAGCCAGATGATTCATTCCTGTTTTTTTTTTTTGTAAAGCTTTTTCTTCTCCCATTGGCAGGAGGAGTGGATGATGCAACGATCTGCACAGAAAAGGAGAGACCAGGAGACTGGAAGAGCACAGACCTTTAGACTAAGAGACCAGGAAATCAAAGATTAGGAGACCAGGAGAGTAAGAGACTAGGAGACCAGGGAGCTAGAAAACCAGGAGACTTGGAGACCAGAAGACAAGGAGATTAGAAGACCAGTAGACAACAAGGCCAAGAGGCTAGGGGACCAGGTGACTAGGAGGGCAGGAGATTATAATACCAGGAGGGCAGGAGACTAGAAGAGCAGGAAACTAGGAGACCAGAATACCTTGTAACTAGGAGAGCACAGACCATTAGACTATGAGACCACGAGACTAGGAGATCAAAACACTAGGAGACAAGAAGACAAGAAGAAGAGGAGACTAGAACACCAGGAGACCAGATGACTAGTAGACCAGGGAAATAGGAGGGCAGGAGACTAGGAAGACCAGGAGACTAAGGGACTACTGGATCAGGGAACTAAGAGACCAAGAGACTAGGAGACTGGTAGACTAGAAAACCAGGAGGGCAGGAGACTAGAAGTCTAGAGGAATAAGAGACCATGTAACTAGGAGATCGAGAGACTTGAAGACCAGGAAACTAGGAGACCATAATACCAGGACACTAAGACTAGTAGACTAGAAGACCAGGAGAGTAGAAGAGCAGGAGACTAGAAGACCATGAGACTTAGATACTAGGAGACCAAGAGATCAGGGGACTAGAAGAGCAGGAGACTGAGAGACCAGGACTTGGCAGTAAAAATGTAGCATTAAAATGTTTAGAATTAATGGTAGGACTCCAGAAAATCGATCAATCAATGTGGTCTCATTCATAGTCCTGGACAGAAATTATTTAAAGGTAAAGTCGTTTTTTTCTGATTAGCTTTAGAATTCTGAGCAGTTGTGCTTCTTGGGTGCAATTACGGCACTGAACCAACATTTCATAATATTAAAGGCACTTAAATATGAATTATTTAGAATGTCATAATATTCACAGCACTTAGGCACAAACTCTACAGTAAGAGTTGAATTTGTAATTAGAATTGACATTCTGGCCATTTTGCTGTAAGCTTTAAAGATATGTGTTTGTTTTTGCCAAAGTGGTTTTTACACAAAAGTTGTAAAATGGAGTCAAAATATCTGGCAGTTTTTCTAACTGGCTTCAGCTTTAGAGCAGTTGTGTTTTTGCTCTAATTAATGAAAAAAACATGTTTTTCTCAGAGGTTTTGGGCACGATTATGCACTTTAACCTAAAATATTTACAACACACAAGGTTTTTCTTAGCATTCTGTGTCCTTTATGTAATATCGGGGTCAAATATCACCAATAATTTGATTTTTTACATGAAAATAAACAAAAAAAATATATAAAACAAACAGCACTAGTATTATACTCACTATACTCACTCCCTTGGTGGACGAGCAACAGACATCCATTTCACAGTGTGGTCTCAGGGAAGGCCCAGATTTTCTAGCAGGGTTTTTTGGTTTTTCCCCACAGAAGGCATTTGGCGAAACAATGAACAACTTGTAGTGGCTCATCAATGAAGTCGCAAGGCGAGATCCCAGATGCCGGTGGAGGTTCTGTGTCCTAATCACGGTCTCCGCGGGGGGAACCAGCGGGGAGTGCCGTCTGTCTCGTCGTGTACTATCTGCAAAGTCGAGCACAGAGCCCCGACACATGAACACGCGGCGTGCAAATGCATGCAGGATCCCCTCCTGACATTAGCTGGTGGCGAAGTACGGGATGTAATTCAGGAAACGTGCGCGCGATTTCACCTCCAGCTGCGCGCCATCCACTTTGACGCCGTCGTGTTTGCCCAGATCCAAATAAGTTGGTCTTGGTTAGTGAGCACAAATACATTAATCTTTGCGGGATCATTGCGTCTGCAGTGTTGTAATGCAAATGCAACAAATGTCTGCCTCCTTCTCGGAGTCGTCCTCTGAATCTCAACACAAAAATGAGACGGTTAGTGTTTAATGCATAATCCCAACGGAACCGGAATATTCCGCTGATGTATTTGACGACGGGGAAGTTCGAGAAGAAACTTTGGTGGAAAAATAATCGCACAAAGCCTTGAGCAAAGACCCAGGACTTTCTGTTTTTGTTATTATCATTCAAAGATGTTTTTTTTTTTTGCTGGTGGTATTCGAAGTATGATGGTGGTTATCTGAAATATTTGAAACAAAATAGACAACAAACCAAATGTATAAAAAGTTCTTTGGAATTCAGAGAAGAGAAACAGGTGTTGGATTTATAGCGTAATATACCTAAACCAGACGGATTCACCTTGAAGCTGTTCTGGAGGTTTGATAGGATTTATTTTTTATTTTTTGTTGCTTCGATGACTGTCCAGGGAGTGTTTTGATACAAGGTCACTGTTCGTGCAGTTGACATCACCGATGTCTACGCGCGGGTTTGGGGTTGTGTGTCTTTTATTTCAGAATTTTCTACCAGCGATAGTGTTCTCTGAGCCTGAGGTTTGTTTAGGTTCAAGTGATGAAGGACTTCTTATCGTATTGGCTGTGATTATGACTCAGCAATGCAGTAATTCCAGTGGTTGTTATTATATTTAAGTGTAATTGCGTTCCAGATCAAGAATCACATCCTTGGGAGCAGATACTGCCAGGCTGAATAGGAATGAGGAGAGGTGATGTGTACTGTATATTCTCCGTGGAAGGCTGGCGTGTCCAAAACTTTAGATACATAACAGTCCGGGTTAATGGATTAGGAATTGGTGGACGGACATTCAGTCTCTGTGGTGTCTTTACCCTGGTGTTAGTACCAGTGAAAGACGCAATCCATTTTCCAGTCTCCACGACTGTCACTCAAATCACGCCGTTCCATACTGTCCATACTGGTGAGCCCACTGAAAGTTATTGCGGGTCGGGACGGTGCTGTGATCAGGACACCTCAGGCAGCTGGTGGATTAGAACCTGAACCCTCACAGGAAGACTCCCAGTATGGAGCGGTGTGATTTGGGTGGCACAAGCGGAGACTCCTGCCACACCACCTGCAGAAAAAATCCCAAGGTGCTAGTATGGTGTGATTTGGGTGATGGTTGTGGAGACTGCTGCTCCTGCAACCCCAGTAACAAATACAAGGATGAAGATTAATGTATGATTTAGAGCAACCTGATTTTTGGTTCATTAGATTTTCAAAATAAAACATCTTTCAGACTTGTAACAATCTGTTAGCATCTGAGTCTTAATAACCTATTGTTATTATTCTTTTAATGAAGAGAGTCAAGGAATATGAATGGTCTCACTGATACACGGCACCAAATAACCTATGGGACGCTACTGGTCCCCAGACCTGGGGTTGGGAAGCCATGGTTTCTTCAGCTTGTCCCCTTCTCAAGGGTTGCCACGGTGAAACATCCTTGTCCGTCCACCCCTGTTCTCTCCATCTTCCTCCACTACTCTGACTCCAACTCCCTCCATGTCCTCTCTCACTGCATCCATCAATCTCCTCATTGTCTCCTACCTGGTAGCTCCATCTCTAGGATCACTCTTCCACCTATTTATCCACTGTCCCTCCTCTGAACATGTCCAAACCATCTCAATCTGAGTCAATATCAGTATGTTATTCTCAAAAAAAAAAAAGTTAAACAAGCTTTTTAGCAGAGACTCGGCTCTATGTTGTGCTCACAAGTCTGTCGTACCAGTGTGTGAAACCCAAACATTAGACGTGTGAAGGTATATTGAGCCAATACACACACACACACACACACACACACACACACACACACACACACACACACACACACACACTCTAAATGTGATCTATTTAGCCGTAAAACACTCCCTGCTGTGAACAAGCCATAAAAGCTGCACTCAGGGAAAATACGGGCATCATAAAAGCAGAATGGCAGATAACACTGTTCAATAACACACGGACATGCACGCCACCACACACACCTGAGAGTGTTTTTGGCTCCCTCTCATGACACTTCACCTCCATCAGTCATCAGAATGCAATATTCCACAGTACGGGGAGAGAGGGTTTTGTTCAGAGCGCGGGGGCCAAGGACGTTCATCCAATTTCTACCGAATGAAATTGAGTTTACAAAAAAAATAAATAAATAAAAGATTAATTTATATTTGCCTTGGACAGGCAGAAACAAGACGTTTCTCAAACGGACGTCTCGTCGAGGGAGACGCCGCCGTGACGTCCACCTGGTCCGACTGTTCCCTGACCCACCGGTTGGTTTTTAAGTCTCCGCTTTTATGACGAATGTCTGGCCTCGGTTTGTGGAGTGTTTTACCTGCTCTGTGTGATCAATACTTAATTACAGCATCTTTTTCCTGCACTGATGGATTATTGGTGTGAATAAAAGGGTGGGTTGGACTGGTCAGAGCCGCCCACAGGGCTTAAGACGGAGAGCGTCGCAGTGATCGGTGACCATGCGTCATTAGGCCGGAGTCGATGGATACAAAGTGTCTTAAATCATGTGTAACGGCATTAGAGACGAAGAACGGGAGGAACAACAGATGCTTAGTTTGTTGGGCAGCCTTCAACTGAACTAACTACGTTAGCCAGGTCCCCAGATTGAGCTAATGCGTTTGGCTAAGAGGCACCGCGGCAATTAAAATCCCCAAATCGAAGGCATATGCTTTTGTTCACAAACTAAATTATGTGTCACCGAGGGGTTAAAATAAGTAACTTTGAGTACAAACTTAAGGCATGTGGGCCAAATATGGCGCTAGGTGCTAATTTTCTGCGGGCCAGGAGCGTAGAAGCCATTTATTGTCTTTTAACATGTGCCAAACTTAAGGCGGTACAACAATTCATTTTGGAGGGTCTGCATGTGGTTGAAAAGCATTTCATTTCCCTTTAACACGTGCAAACTAATAGCCCGAATTTTGTGTAGCCTGTAACTATTTAACTTTTACGATTTAGTACCGACTTTTATGTGTCAAACCTAAGGCCACTGTGCCGAATGTGGCCCTCCAAGTCATGTTAAATACAATACAGATCAGACATAGAGAGACAAAGATTTGCAAAGTTTTCAGAAAAATAGAGCAGGAAAAACTTAGGAAACGAAAATCCCAAAGTCCTAAATAATGTAATATACAGTATATATGCTAACGTTGAAAACACATGCCACCACTTTAGAGCCGGCATCATATATCAGTCCAAATCCCCGAGACACGGAGTGTCTTGTTCATACAGACAACCTTGGCCAGGCTTTACGTTCCCTATCCCAGTAGTCGGAGGAACGATTAGCAAAGATGGCTACAAACACAGTGTTCCTAGAAGCTGAAGGCTGCTGATTCATGGTAATCTCTAAAGCTGGTTCAGGGATTGTGGTTTTCAGCAAAATATATGGGAGAGATTTGTATTGAATATGTACCACATGGACCAGCATACCATAGATCACCGCTGACCAGGGGATGAAGCGCTGGGAAAATTTATTCTAGCTTTCACCTGCATCCTCTGACAGTGTTTTCAGGTGGTTGTGTTTTGGATCCAATACCAGAAATCACTTCAACAAAACAATAGTTGATAGTCACAGTCTTTAACACCAGGTATTTTATCTTTATTTTGAGCATGGAGGGAATGAACCTGTGTGTCCAAACAAGGGAAATCTGAAGAAATCCACCTCTTAATGTTAGGGCTACAGTAGAGATGATTCCTCCCATTAACTCCTCTTTAAGCCTCGTCTCTGGAGGACAAAGGTGGTTGTTGTTAAGACCAATTTGGACAGAATGTAAGCACACTGAAAGGCGGAGATAATGAGATAAAAAGGTTGGCTCTGAGGAAGGTAAACAGCCGACGTGCCGCTCTGCAAAAACGGCGTCGTCTTTTGTGATTTAGGAAGGGAAAAAGACTTCTGTCGTCCTTGAAAACACAAACATATCGTAGGAAATTAAATATGTGTTTCAGGATTTCCGATAATATTAGCAAAACGAGTAGCAAGTCACTCTGGGAGACCTTTTTCTTAGCTGCTATCAACACAAATATATATATGTAGTGACAGTATTGGATTTGCTGATATGGTAAAAACTCTTAATTGCTCCATATCATCATACCAAACCACAAGGGGGCCCTAGCTGAAGGATTGAAGGGCTACATGCAGTTCTCAAGCCGCGCAATGACAACCGCAGCTCTGAGTTATAATAACGGCTTGAAAGTTTGCGAAAAGTTTGAATACTAGCATGCAGGGGCGTAGCCAGAACCCATAAAATGGGTGGGCCCCGAAAACAATCAGCGGGGCCCAACCCCAAAGTATTATAGCCTAAGTTTGATAATGAACATCATACCTCCTTATGACATGGTCAGCCCTCTCATTGGATGGGACGGGCCTGACTGACAAGTGGGCGGGCCCAGGCCCACCTGTGGCTGCTCCTATGCTAGCACGGGACAACACTTTTTATCTGTATAAAAACACATCAACCAGTCAATTCTGATTGAGTCAACTGATTTTTTTAGCAACTGCGGCTACGCTTGTCAACTTTCGCTGATTGCCTGACATATTCCCTGCGTGTCTCTTGGCTCACCTACACTTGTCAGTCGTCCAGTCATGGCTGCTAAAGCCGTGCCCCCTGGCCTATTACTTAATTCCCCTTACGACCTGTCTTTTTCTTTTTTTCTTCTTGCCTGGACTTAGGCCAGTTCTGTCAGTCTGGACGTCTCCATTGCCTAGAGTGGCTGTGTCTTTCTGCTGAAATAGATTTTGTCCCTCTCCTCGCCTCACAGGGCCCTGACCTGTCTTTATTTCTTCCTCACTCCCTTCCCCTCTTGCACAAATGACCTTTCTGTTTTAAAATTCTCCTCCTCTCCCATAGGCAGCATTGCCCACTAGCCAGTACTGCCATATCACTTAGTCTAAGACATACGGGGGGACGAAATGCCACGGCCCCAGAAGCTTACGACTTTTTCCCCAAGCAGCAAAAAGGCACCGCTGCTGAAGACGTCATCAGTGGAGGCCGTTTCATGCATAGCATTCGATCGACTTCACTGTATTACGGCTAATGATGAAATCATCTCGATGCAAATCGATAAAGTAATTTTCCCTCCGACGCGTCACAATTAACAATCCATGTCGTGTACTACAGGAACTTTATGGCTCCGACTATAAAAGACTTTCAGCCGCAGATGAGGAAGGGCAGATAATACAAGAGGTCAAATGAAGACAGGACAGAGATGCCGTTATTGTAGGAATTAGTTGCAGTTAATAATGCAACAAAGTTGGACATAAATTCATATACTGGTCTAAAATTAAAGAAAATAAGATGCAATTCACCTGCTGGTGACGGGACACAAGACATTGATCGAGCAAAAACAAAACAATGTGCTGCGTAACATTAAATATTCTGTATTACGTCCCGTATTGCAACTACTGGTAGGTTGTATTTCCGAGATATTTAACTGAGAGAATATGTTTATTTGATATGCACTGTTTGTGGATGAAAAATACAAGATGGCCAAAACAGGAAGTTTGAAGACATAAGCTTCTAGTTTGTCTGAAAGGTGCAATATATCTGAAAATTTAAAATAAAGCAACAAAAGGAGAAAACCAGGCAACAAACTCTACAAATGCTGCAATCCACCAGCTGCCGTGTTGCCACAGGTGTTACGAACGTAGTTGGAGTAGAAGATACTGAGATATGCTTCATGTTTTTAGATGTGGGACTCCAAAATTCTCACTTTTTAATAAAGATAAATGAATATTTACTTTATTACACATCTATGGATTTCACCGCACATTTATTGCAGAAACATTTATTGCAACACTACAGAATGGCTTAACTCATAAAGTCAGTTACAACTTGCTGTTGAAAGGGAACTGTAGTACTGTGAGGTTGAGGTGGTTTGGACATGTTCAGAGGAGGGACAGTGGACACATTGGTAGAAGAATGTCTCCTACCTGGTAGCTCCATCTCTAGGATGAAAGAGGAGATTGATGGATGTGGATGGAAGTGAGGGAGGACACTGTCTTCTATGCTATTGTTGTAGCTGAAGGAGATCATTTTGAGACACTAAGGACGTTTCGGCGTTTAAGGTCGTAGACAGTTGCTATAGTTCACTAAAAAAAAAATCCAGTTGCCGTGTAAAAGACAATATAATTTTATCCCGACACAAACGTGCGCTCATGTCAAATTAGCGGCGCAGTGGTGTTGAGATGGATGTTGACACATTATCTTCATGCTGCTTTATGGGTTTGTTCGCCACGGCGTCTCCCACGGTGGACTGTAGACATCAGGGAGGAGCTGAAGGAACTCTGGCTGCTGAGGAATTTATTGCCTCAGTTGGTGTTGATGCCTGTATGTGTAGACTGATCTTTTATCACTGGTGTGAGAAATGATGGCATCTGCAGACAGTCTTGCAGTAACTGTATTTTCTGTCTGACTGCACCTGGCAGCAGAAAATGTGTGATCTCACCTTTTTTTTTCCAGTAACAGTGAAGGGCAGCGTTTCTTTTTTTCTCTAACCTTGTTTTTTTCTTTTTTTTTTTTTTATTCTCCATCAGGTTGATTGGCGGCTTGATGGAATGAAATATAACAGTGGGATGACATTATATCTGACCAGGCCAGCAGTCAGTGTCAGGTGTTTTTTTTTTCTTCAATGGGAATCAACAAACAACAAACACATTTCTATAAACCTGACACTCAGGCATGCAAAGAAACAAGACAAACAAGTCTCTAGGTGTAAGTGGTGTGCAAGGGGAAGTTACGCAAGTGCTACGATTTTTCATTTGTGCCACTATCTGGTGTTCGGGACCGATTTGGGCTTGGATTGTTTTTGTGAAAATCAAACATGTTTAAGATTTCCACCTCGACTTGCCACACTGCACATGCCAAAACATAGATACACAGGAGAAAACAAGCCAACAACACAGATCAGCATGGCAGAACCGGAAGACCAGAATGACCATGTCTGTCAAGACCAGGGTCAGACTCCGTGGACTATCTAGGGTGTCTTAAGGTTGGGTTCACAAAACAAAATTAGTCCAAAAAGGGTCAAAAAGATTCTGTTCCTGTGCTTTTTCAGCTGAGGTCAAACTTAAATGCCTAGGAAACGGACTTGGGTCCTGGTTTGAATCTCCCTTCCGCTACGATCAATTGTGGCACCCCTACTGCTAAGGTCCCCTGCGTATGGTATCGTCCCCACATGGTATCGTCCCTCCCCAGGCTCAGCTCGCCTGCTCACTATGGTGATGGGTTAAATTTGAATTTGTCTGAGGTTCACCTACTGCTGAGCCCGGAGAGAATTAAAAGGCGAAATTGTCTTCATAAATATTAATCCGTGTCAGGAAGAGATTGTGCCCTTCACAATTATGTGTGCGCCGCCAAGCACATTTGTTAAGAATAAACAGTATCCTCCTGTTGGCCTGATCTAGAACATTAGGAGGATGAGAGAGCATTATTGATGGCTTCCCATTCTCCTCTTGAGGATGTAATTAAACGTGTTTTGCGATGGAACACATTCTTCTTTCCACTCCTCACTGCTCTTTGTTGTTTCCTCACCTGGACCCAGGGTTTTAAAATATGGATTAAAATGGAGGGCTGAGTTCATTTCATGGCAATTCTTAGTCCTTCATTGACGCATTAAAGTTGGTAAATATACATTCATATGACCTTTGCCTTCACGTCTTAGAGTATATGTCAAGTTGTGTGGGGAGGACAGTGTATCATTAGCTTCCTGCTGACGTGGTGCCGTGTCATTGTTACTGTTGCTGACCATGAAATCATTTTTATCTACTGTAAAGTACCCATTAGGATACCAGTAATAGGAATATAGCTACATACATTGTGAATACAACGTACATAAATATATATAATTACATCTCAACCAAATAGATTCCAGAACTGGAGTTTACTGGTCATTCCTAAAGTAGATAAAAGTAGAACACGTGGTAAAACTTTTAGTTACGAACACACCTCTTTAGCATAGCCTAAACTAGATCAGGCAAGTCCTGATTAAGACAGTCTAAACATATGCTGGTATAGGCCTAGACTGCTGGGGGGTATTTTCATTTCTTCCTCGAGTCACATCCATCATCCAAACCACTGGATTACTACACCTTTTGTAGCATTTTTTTCCTTCTTTTTTTTTTTCAAACCAACCTTCTTATAGCTGTCTGTGCAATATATGTCAGCAAGTGTAAGAGGGGTTAACATTAGATTGTGTTTCTTACTGAATGACATGCTGACCATTCATCTGTAGGTCACCCAGATAATCTCACAGGCCGCGAAACATATACAAATACCTTTTTCCCTCATTGGACAAGTCTTTGTAAAGGTAGAGAATCAAAGGCCAAGCTCTGCCACAATAGCCTGCACTGTAGCGCGGTGGCTCTACCTGTTGACAGCAACATCACATCCTATTCCCTGCGCAGGAACACAATCATACCGTAGGAGGGGGTACGGGGGGGAAGGAGGCGCGGGGATGGACTTTATCTGCAGAATACTGATGTCGGAGAAGGGCTGGAGGAACGTGGCAGCATGGGAATAAATTTTTTAAAAGAAATAGCTGCAGACCTGCGAGTACACGGGGAAACGGGTGAAAGAACGGACGGTAGAAGCCGGAGAGTGGAATGGGTTTTGCGAGTGAAAAGGTTGAAGGTTGAAACGACATGATCTTGATTGTATTTCTTTTGTGTGCAAGTTGAGGTTGTTGTGTCTAGAACACAAAGAGGAGGGAATATTCCTTTGTGATTCCCGCACTGTATATTCTGGATGTGCTTTGGAGAACTGTGTGATAGGACATAGCGAGGATGGCAAAAATAAGACTTGCGGACCAAAATCTGGTGTCCAGAACTTCATGTTCAGCACTATGAATCACTGAAGAACAAGGAAGTCATAAACGGCTGTTTATACTACCTATAGTTTTCTCCTACCTGTACAAGAAAATCATAGCGATAGCTGATATTTTCTCATACCTTGTAGACATGTATTACCAGCACACACATCTTCTTCACTCTGTGTGGGGCATCAAATACCTATAGATACGTGTCCGGGGTGCTAACCCACCATAACTCAGAAAAGCCCTTAAGGCTTTAGGATTGAGTCCACTGGCAGGTTGTACCGAGTAACGTCCCGGCGTATGGTATTGTGCTCGCAGTATGGTATTGTGTGATTTGGGTGACAGACATGGAGACTGCATCCCTTGCGACCCGGCAATAGATAAGAGGATGATGTTGAATGAATGAGCCCAGAGTCAATGTGTCTGTCTGTTGTGGGACTCCTAGGCAAGATCGAGTCCCGGAAGGGGCTGCTAGGGTACAGTGTGACAAGGTGGCAGTTTTGGAGACTACAGCCCCAGCCACCTGCCAAACGGAGATTGATTAATAGTAACTCAGCAATATTTTTTTTTTACTTTTTTTTCTTTTCACAGAATAGTTTCTGAACACCTTGCTAAAGGGATTCTCACATCTAATCCCAATGAAATATTTACTTCATTGGTATTTTGATTAGCATTTGCACCTGAGGTTGAATTTTAATTCTAAAAGTAGTGAAACTCTAATATTGGTTGAATAAATTTAGGTGTAACCCCTTTTTCCCAGTGTATACTTTACCTGATCAACATGTCAAAAAAAAAATAAATAAAAAATACGCTGACTTCTCCTTCTCCTACTGATATATTAAATATGTTCCTGAATCTAAAAATGGATGTGGTATTAGTCCAAAGTGTACAAGAGGAGGATTTTTTTTTTTTTTTTTTTTTTTTGGCTGCAATGAAGCCATTCGAGATGGAGACCATCTGGTAGCTTGTGACGAGAATGTGAATATGAAGTACTTTCTTCTTCCTCTGCAGCTGACATTAATAAGCTACTCTCACTCCCAAGGAGCTTTTCACAGGGCAGGAGTGGAAGTCTAACTGTAAGGAGCAACTCCAAAAAAAAAAAAAAAAAAAATCTAACATCTAAAATGCAAAGATGAAATTCAGGGTACAGGCCAAAAAGAACAAAGCTGTTTTTTTTTATCTTTAGTATGAGTCTAGTTTCAGGTCAGTTGAGAGGTTGATGGAGACCATATCACGACAAAGACCTGGTAAGTACTTTAAGGTAAATTACCCTCTTATACTCATCCAATTGCGGGCTTTTAAGTAAAAACGTGCATGCTAATTCGTCCTTTAGTCTGCCTATGGATTACAAGGCCAAGTAATGTACAGTTAATCCAAGATGTACTGCGGTGAAGCATTTTTCATCATAATTTTTTTTCCCTCCTCTAATTATGTCTCCCGAGACAGGGCTGATGTCCCAGTTGAGATGAGTTTGTACAGTGTTCTCAGGTTCACACACTAGCGGAATACCAAGTACGTGTCCTTGATCAGAGCTGCTGCCTTTACGCGCAGATTCACGGAGCAGATGTGGATGGATGTCCCGTTCTACGTCGTGAAGACGGCAATAAATTTAATCCAATTAAAAGGGCAGAATATACTTCTTTTTTTTTTTGTTCTTATCTTCCTCTTTTCTTTTATCTTCGAAATAACTTCTGTCCATTTCGCCCTCCAGAGTCACTTTTGATAAGCGGCCCATCTCTTTGGAGTTCTGTAAAATATTGAAGAGCGGATTTCTCAAATCTGCGCCACCGTGCGCCACTCGCAAACAATAGCTCGGATCAAATTTAATGTGACTTTTCTTCCCGTAGTCAGCGAGAGTTCTTTTGAGCCTCGCTAGAATGTTAATGACCTATTAATTATCTGAAAAGGGAGAAATGTGGCTGTGAGGGAGCGAGACGGAGAGAGCGACGGAGGGATTGAGGCCACACAGATCTGAGAGAATACAAAGAGGAAAAGAGAAGAAGAAAAAAAAAAAAAACAAGACTGGGATTGGCTCCACGTTCTCAAAGCTCCTGCATTTTCCGTCGAGATTCCTGATTGTTCTCAGTCTTTCAAAGCATCTGCCTGTTTTCGTGTTTCTAATTTTCTTCTTATATTTTGACAAACCAGGCAAATTAGCCGCACACTATAGCTCCGTCAGATTAAAGGTGGTGACAGTCGACCGAAAAAAAAAACGTCAGATTAAAGGTGGTGACAGTCGACCAAAAAAAAAAAAAAAAAAAAAAAACAGCACTGACATCCGAAGAATAAATATTAACGTTTTATGCTATATTCTCACATCCGAGAAATTATCTCCATAACACACGTCAATTACTACAATGCTAAGTTCGGCAAACTAAGTTCCTCTTTAGTCCAACTAAGTAGCCATAGTTCAATAAAATCTTGAGTCCTTAGCTAACATGTCTTTGCTTCTCCCAAGAAAGGCATTTTCTTGTCCTTTCTTCAGGGGTTGCCACGGTGAATCATCCTTTTCCATCTCACCTTGTTCTCCCCGTCTGTCCACCTACCTCCATCACTGCATCCATCAATCTCCTCTTTGTCTCCTACCTGGAAGTTCCATCTCTGGAATTCTTTTACTAACGCATCAACTGTCCCTCCTCTAAACTTAACCTTCCGTCAAAGTATAGTGTCCATAACAGTTCCTTTTTTTTTTCATTGCACTTATGTCAAGTCAATGTTGAAAGGTGCGTTATTTGGAGCAAGGATTGGTATTTGTGTCTCCGGATCTGAACGCAAGGACAACTTTTGCTCTGCAAATGGGTCTCAGTGTGTTCAAGCAGAATGTTGTGAAATATTTCCTTTGTCAGTGAAACTCCATTTTTTCTTTCCAAACGCGAGGATTCATGAATTAATTGTTGTCCTGTTGTCAATTACTGGGTCGTGGGGGCAACACTCGGAGGGTGTCAACCACTGTAAATCAGGACCAGGGTCTCAAGAGTCCCACTCTAAGACAAATGAACTCTGGGTTCATTCATTTAACATCAGCCTCTTATCTTTTGCTGGGTCACAGGGTGAGAAGTCTCCACAAATTTCACCCAAATCACACTGTGAGCCTACCAATGGGTGGTGAGCCCACTGGAAGTCATGTGCGGCAACCTGGTAGCTCCATGTGTAAATACCAGGCAGCAAAATTTTCAATGATTAAGATGTTGCAACAACTTTAATAACTTAATCTCAGGTTACCAAAAAAGGAGTTAAAGATGCTGAGATTCTCTTTAGGAGAGACAAGGATGGGCAGGACGAGGTGATAAAAGGGTCAACACAGACAGGACGGTTTGGAGAAAAAGCTAGAGAAGACAGATTGAGATGGTTTGGACATGTTCAGAGGAGGGACAGTGGATACATGGGTAGAAGATTCGAAGATTACGTTGCAGTGTCATTGAAAACAATGTAAAATCTGACATTAACTAAACATAGATTTCTTACACAAGTCAACGGACACAGACTGGTTTGACTTCTGCAGCCCAAACCAAACTTCACACATACAGAACCAAACAAGACTGTACCTTACCTGACACGACACGACAATAGCTCCAAACAGAACAACACACAACAACGAACCAACAAGGGCTGTGTGAGGGAGAGGGGTTTATTTTGTGAGGGCACCAGGTGACATGAGTGAGAACTAATTACAAAGACACAGGTGACTGTGTTAACACTGATTAACCAGCACCACACAACAGCAGGGAGAGGGAAAGACAGACAAAACTCACAAGAATGATCCTCGAGATGGAGCTACCAGGTAGGAGACAAAGAGGAGATTGATGGATGCAGCGAGGGAGGACGTGGAGGTGGAGTAGAAGATGCAGAAAAAAGGGCGAGATGGAAAAAGTTGATCTGCTGTAGAAACTCCTTAAAAAGGGACAAGTCTTTAAGAGAATAAACAGTAAAAACACACAAGGCCCAAATAAATAAACATAAAAAACAGTGCTTATAATCCTGGATATCCAAACAGACTGCAGCTAAATTTAGGACCAGCTTTTCTTCAATCCCTGTGACAGAGCAAACGCCATTTTCTCTGCTGCACAGTAACACAAAACATCCACATGCTTGGCTTTTAAAAGCGTGAGAGTGCGAACTAAAAAAAAACAAAAATAAATAAAAAAAAAAAAAAAAACAAAACAAAACAAAACAGTGGAGTCAAGACAATTATGTTTGAAAAAAATAAAAAATAAAGAAAAAAAATATTTAACATTTTTTTAAAGATTTATTTTTTTTTATTCACTCAATGAAAATGCAGATATGGGTCGGTTGAGTTGTTCCCCTACTGACAGTTGGTAGAAATACATTTTCCACGTTGTAAGAATGCATCACAAAGTTCACACCTGCTGTTCTGGTGGCAACAGGGCCAACACCTGCATGTGTCAGCAGAGCAGGGGAGAACGCCCTGTGAGACCTTGGCCGCCTGTAAGGACTATTTTTACGGTAGCCCACATTCAACCAGCTCGTTTTTTTTTAAGTCAATCCTCGACGAGTTCTTTACGTACCCGCTACTCAGCAGGAAAGACGCTACACCTGTCGGCTGGGGGGTCAATAATAGATTTCGAAGATTCATTTTCAAGTTACCAAGGTTTCCAAGTTCCTGCAAAGGTGAATCAGCATGTTTCACATCCAGACTGAACCTGTTATACCTGATCTTAACAACATTAATGGATAATAGTGTTAGTTAATGGTTTAAACAGGACATTCATGATTGGAGAAGGTATTTCTTAGAAGAGATGCATCACATTTATGGCCGACAAAAAGTTTATTCCAAAAAGACCTAAAACTCATTCTCAGTTTTCACCTGAAATATTTTTCATCAACCTCCTCTTTGTCTCCTACCTGGTAGCTCCATCTCTAGGATCATTCTTCAACCAATGCATCCACTGTCCCTCCTCTGAACATGTCCAAACCATCTCAATCTGTCTTCTCTAGCTTTTTCTCCAAATCATTCCTGCCTGTGTTGTCCCTCTAATGACCTGATTCCTGGTCCTGTCCACTCTTGTAATTTCTAAAGATAATCTTAAGAGTTTATGATGACAAAAAAAAAACATATTTTCTTAACATTAAGTGATAGAGGTCAGCCTTCAGGTTCAAGTCCAAAAGTTGCCACAGGTTGCCACTGAAGATAATACCATTCCCACCTAGTGTCATATGGGTGGTGTCATTCATCTTGATTGGACAAAGACAAATTAATGGATACAAAAAATATAATATTACTGTCTAAAATTGTTTTAAAAGCCTTCATTACATTATCAATGATGTCAAGTACAGAGTTTTTTGGACCAGAAATGGACCTTGGACCAGGAGTTTGAAACCCCTGTTGTTAATGTTTTCAGAGACAGCTGGAGAAAATGGTTTACCCAGATATACTTCTGCAAACATGACCAGCAAGACCATCATGCACCAATGGGGATTGAACACGTGACCACTTTGCTGTAAAGGCAAAGCACCTGAGCCTATTAGCACTAGTTTTCATTCCAATGGAAGATAGTAAAAACCCTGGCCTGTGTGACACCTCAGAGGAAACCTCAGTTCAACTTTACACACTTACCTACAAATTTTCTAACGTATTTTGCATTAAAAAGACGTCGTACAACCCATTCCCGAGGAGGTTCAGTGCTGCTGGATGTTCTTTGTTTCCAGCAAAATCCTACCAGTATCTCCGCCGTTGCACGAGTGTTAACGCTTCATCAACGCCACGCAAAAAACGAAAATATTACAATAAAAAAAAAGCGCAAAACAATTAATCAAAATTCATGTTTTAAGTGCGGTTCTTATGAAAGAGGACACTTTCGAGCAATTTCTGCGTGACATTTTGAGTGGGTGGGCGGGGGTTCTATTATGTAAACGAATGAAAAAAGGTTTTTTTTTTTGTTTTTAAAGAGATGTTTTATGCAGATTTCCAGCAACTTGAGCTTTGTCTTGCAAATTTTAAACGAGAGTGGTTATGCAAATCCCGGGTGACAAGCACACGGTCTGAAGAGATATTATTGATTTGGCCTCTGAATCATCGTGGAACTCTTTTGGCAAAGAAGGTTCATGTCCAGGATTTAGCAATAATAGACCTGTCACCATATGTACGGCGTGAATTCTGATTTATTAACACTGGTACTCTCTGACAGCTGGTGCCAACCGTGCAAATACTGAACATTTATTTCTATTTTATTTTATAGAACTAGCTGAGGGTAGCTAGCTGAGCCAGCGCACGGGGAGCAGTGTGTGGGGACCAGGCTCAGGGCACCTCAGCGGTATTTTGGCGGTAGGGGGAAACAAACCAGGTGACTTGCGGACCCAAGTCTGTTTCCTTAACAGTTTGACAGAACCTCAGGCTAGTGGGCTAGTGGCGAGTCGCACCTTATTGAGTCATACCGCACCACACTGGTGGATGTAGCATCCAAACTATGGCAACCAAACCATTTCAATACTGAAAAATTTCAGTATTTAAAAGGTATTAGCGAGTACTCAAATGGAAATTCCAGACCAGGAGTGTCAAACATACGGTCCACGGGCCGAAACCATCCCGCATGGTGTTTCAATCTGGTGTTTCATTTAGATAATATTCATTCTTTCATCTTCATCCTTTGACCATTACCAGGACGTATGGTCAGGAGTCTCCACAACTGCCACCCAAATCACAGTAATACTCCTACTTCCTCCAGGTGGTGAGCCAACTGGAGGTTACGTGGGTCGGGAAACTGCTATGCTCTGAGCACTTTAATGGCAAACTGGTAGCTGGTAGATTAGAACCTGAAGCCTCTGAGAGCTAATCATGCTACCAATGTTTCTTACGAGTGTGTTCACTCCTCTATATGATTGTTTACAAGGATGTGTTCGTCCCAACGGCCCTTATCTCCCTACTGTCCGTCCCTACAGACCATCATCCTGAAAACAAATTAACCTCCATAATGTGTTCATTGATGTCGATGTTCCGTCCTGCCTGACATGCGCGTCAATGTTTTATCTCGTAGCAAAGATCGGTCCGGCGTTAATACGTACATAACATTTTGCGAGGTTAACGGGCATCAAAAGCTAATTGACTGCCGCGCGCCGGTTTATGGAGATCGTAAAAGCATCGCGGCTCTACGTGAAGGTCGTTTGTGTATATATTTAGCAGGAGACTGCGACAAATGTGAAAAGATATCAATGCGAAACACAACACGTCTTCACTGTACTGTAAATTACAAATGTATCGTTGTCTGTGTTTGTGAGAAAGACGGTTACGACTAAAATATATATTTTTTTTCGTTAAATTTATACTTCCTATTGTACGAGTCACAAAATACTGAAAGGAAAAAATCATCCCCCAAAATTCTTCATTTTTGACAGGCTTCATAAAAAAAAAAAAAATATGACCTATTGTTTTGAATGCATCATCTCTTACCTTCCCTCCAGCCTAGTATTTATTTCCTGTTCTACACTTCCACTCACAATATGTAACCAGAATCTCATTTACTCCCTCGCACATCTTCAGTAAATTTTTTTTTTTTTTTGGTGCCTAAAAATGACAGCAGGAAACTTGAGGTCAAGAGAGCATCCATTAGTGAAAAAACAAAAACAAAACAAGAAAAAAAAAGGTGAAAACATGCTTGTTAGCATTGGTTTGTCTTACATTTACTTTTCCAGCTAGTGGGGAGAAACAGTATCTGTCTCGAGAAGCTGCAGAAAGGCGAGTCTTGTGGGATGATGGGGAAAAGGGCTTGAAATATGGGGGGGAAATTAGCAATAAAATTACAAAGCATTTGAAGGGATAAGACAGGAAAGGATGACATGACCTGAGAATCTGTCAGTGGCAGCCGAGGACTGTAATTTAGAATATGACTTAGAGCAAGTAATTGGTGTTGGGCAAAAAGGAAGTTTTACAGGATTTTTTTTTCTTTCTCCTTATCTCTTGTAAAGCCTTGGGTCTTGAGACAGAGCTCCCACTCTGATGTAGTTCATAGTCAAATTAGAGAGAATAAAGAAGAGAATAGTTGTCTCTTCAACAACATTTTTTTTTTTTTTTGCCGTTTCCATCCTGTACCTCGACCATCCAGCAGCTTAGCACCATGGCAATAAACCTCCCGTCAGGTGGTCTCTGCGGTGGTCTTCTTGCTTTCTTATCGCTCACCACCACCGGTCACTCTTCAGTAGCTTCTTAAATCAACCTTTGCTTTTGGTGAGGCTGATGTTGTCACCTGGGAATGGTCAATCTTTTTTTTTCAGAATTGGAGCAATACTGACCATTGACCTACTTCTCAACCAAGCTAGGCAAAGGACAGAGCAGTGTTTCCACATTGTATTTGTTTTAAAAATACATTTTTCCACCAACCGCAGTTACATTATTTCCAAAATGTTATATCAGTTTGTCCCTGTTTTTGCTGTGTGCTATCCATAGGCGTAGCCACGGGTGGGCCACTTATCAGTCAGGCCCACCCAATCCAATGAGAGGGCTGGCTATAATACTTTGGGGTTGGCCCACCCTAATTTTTTCAGGGCCCACCCATTTTAAGGGGTCTGGCTACGCCCCTGGTGCTATGGCTGGATAATCAGTGTGATCACACTCACCTGGGTCTCACTTGTGTCACCAGGTTCTACCTGCTTCTTACCTACCAACTTAGTTAAATCCAACCAAGACTAGACTCAGAGTTTTGGCGGTTGTTAGTGTCGAAACCCTGTGTCAGTGTGCGTATCTTTTTTTAATCGGGTTTTAAGTCACGTGACTGACACCGGAACTGTTTTTATGAGCCTCCAGGAAAAAGCGATCAAAATGGTCCGTCGTGCGAGACTATTTTCCACATCAGAAGAAAGGGTATTTGTTTTCAATATCCTGTTCCTCTCAGAGTTGGACTTGATTCATCTGAATTGAAGTGGGCCAGCAGACCAAATGTGCCACGGCAGATGCCCTCCAGGAGGTGCAGAGACACCTGGAAGAGGACAATATTGCCAGGTCTCAGTATCCTTTGGGACACTGGTACAACCATAAGACAATTGATCCCAAGGGGTGGCAGCACAGCCAGCTTTCCCATCCCAGCCTACCTCATCTTTTGGATGTCCAGAACGTGGGCATGTACGCCAGTCCCCGTTTCCAGGGGTTGCTCCCTCATTGGTTCCTAAGGCTCTCATCTCTCCTGAGGTGGAGGTGTTTATTCCTGTGGTGTTTTCTGAGGCCCCCACCTGTTCAGCAGTCATTGTTCCATGAACACAATGTCCCCTTGTTTCCCTGGTTGACTATCCTAGAGAATCAATAGGTTTTGGATGTCCATTAAGGGAAGCAGACTACTGTTATGTCAGTAACTCACTGTTCCTGCCTGTGCTGTCGTTGGGTAATCGGTGTGATCTCACTCACCTGGGTCTCTGCCAATTAGTCTCAGTCGTGTCACCTGGTGCTTTGAGAATATCAACCCCTTTTCCCCCTCCCTCAGTTTTCTTGGGTTATCGACAAAAATACATAATTGACGTAAAGAAATGGGTGACAAACTAAAAAAAAAAAAAATACGGTATGCTACATATGCCCCAGCTGCAGGTTTCCGTGTAAGAGAAAACAAAAGTATATTAGCTTGGACTGTTCAAAAAAATATACTGTTCAATAAATATACTCTCAAATAAGTATATTCATTGAGTTAATAGCACCTCAAAAGCTTTAACAGCATTCTATAAGTTTGTTTACCACTGTGCTTGTGTGGTAAATACTACAGGATCTGTTCCTTTTGACTAAATTCATAGAACAGCAAAAGAGAAAATATTTCCTCTAGTATTTAAAAAAAAAAAAAAAAAGTCTGATTTAATGACCAGTAGGATTTACTGGAGTTTTAAATTTCTGTTCAAAACGGCTATGATTTGGGGTCGAGATTAGCATTTTTACTGAGGGAGGAGTTTTACTGGCAAGTCATTTTAAAATGTGTGATAAAACAATGCTTTAGAATTCTTATGACTTTTAGTAACGCAACAAAGAGATTAGCCTTTTTTTTTTATTTTTATTAGTGTAATAGTTTTAGACCACCCTGGTTTTCTTGAATTTCTTGTTCATTTTTATTGCCCGGTGCAACTAAAGGGTTATAATCTGAAGAAACAATGAGCAGGTAAACATAGAGTGTCTTAATTTGTTATTTTTTTTTTTATTTTTGGCCAGAACAAGGCTACAGTTGTTGATGGGAGAAATGAAGTGATTTTGGTTACTATGGAGAAAACCATGAAAAGTGCCTGTATGTCTGCTCTGAATTGAAAAGTATTACCATATATTTAGTGACAACAATTTGAGAAGTTAAAATGAATAAAAAACAAAATAAATCAACAAAAACTGCAAGGTGGTTTGTTATCTTTCTTAAAATGACCGTAGCCGAGTTGCAGCATGTCGCACCACAACTGCCACCCAAATAACACTGCTCCATACTGTCGGCCTCCCTGTGGGTCGGTGAGCTCACAGGAAGTTATGATGTTTGGGATGGTGCTATGCTCAAGAGCATCTTGTTGGCAGCTGGTGGATTAGAACCTGCAGCCTTGTCGACCCAAGTCTCTTTCCTTAACCACTTGGACCCAGTCGGGGCCAATCACATCGACTCGTCTAATTTTCTTTAAAAGCGAGCTCCTCTCCACAGGGGACTGACAGTAGTGTAATTGATGGGATGTCCTGCTGTGCCCCGGCTGTAAGAGATGAACATCCTCATCGAAAAAGTGCCGAGTTGAAAGGTGGACATATTTTGGCGCCGTCTTCTCAGCTTTCGGTATCAATTAGTAAAGCATTACGTCGGCACTACCGCAGACTTCAGGGAGCACCGGCTTTGATGTCCCCACATCGCCACTGCGTCTCATCTGTGTTACACACGTCCAGCCTCTCAAAACCTTCCACCTCTACGGAGAATCATCCTCGTTTGTTTAGCTCCCGGCTCGAGGTATATCTAACAATCATTCGTCACAGGACGATGCGCCCCGTCTCACTCTTTAATCTCGCTGCGACTTGGCCTTGGAGTGCGACCTGAATGTGATTCTCACGAGCTGTCTCTCTCTCTCTCTCACACACACACAAGTAGTGTCACCTCTTTCCAAGCCTTGAAAGAAAAAAAAAAAAAAAAAAAAAAGACAAGCTCGTATTATAACTCCCTTTTACCTCGGACACACAAAGGCATAAACATTTGGCCGTCGCGCCTCACATCAGTTTAGTATGCATTAGGGAGCAGAGCTTGGGTAACCACACTCGAGGTGCAGAAAACTAATCAGGGGAGGGTGATTGTTTAAACCCACCTTTGGGGCAGTGCAATTTTCAGGACATTAAATGATGTTGCCGGGCAGAAGTCAAAGGAGATGCTGTCAGGGGAGGAAAAAAAAAAAAAAAAAAACTCCAGCTTTGTAGACATGGACATGCCTCAGATGAAGAGGATGCTGCAGAGTGAAAATATGAAGCCTGGGAAAAAAAAAAAAAAAAAACGGTTGAAAGAGATGCCATGTGGGAAGTAGTGACAGGATGACAAATTCACTCCGAGTTCATTCCTAGGTCCTCCAAGGGTGACGCCCGGTGGCTGCGTTGATAGTCAAAGAGTGAACAAAAGATGACTCATTAATTTGCCACACCAAATTAAGCTTTTATTTAATGTCTCTTCCCTTGTCTTCCTCTGCAAACCGCTTTAAATCGTTCTAAATTGCTTCAGTTGGAGAGGAACTAAATGACAAGCCATACAGACAGGACTTTGCCTCCTTTTTTTTCCAACTCATTTCACATCCAGCCATGAAAACTAACCATTTAACTCAACTATTTGTTTCTTTATTGTATAATTTTAATGAACTTCGCAATTAGATGCTGGGGATTAAGTCATTTGAAGAAAAAAAAGTGTCCATAGTGAGACAGGACCTTTGGACACTTGAGTGGGTAGGTGATTGTATGGTAATAGGCTGGGTGTTATGGAGCTTGGTGCCACTCGGGGGTGCTCTTTCACATTCTTTCCATCACCCGTGAACAGTGGCGGTGAAGTAATGCTGATTGATGTGCAGAGTCCTGGCCCTCTCTCAGCTGCTGGTGCTGGTAATTGCTTCCATCTCCCTCCTCCCATTGCAAGGCAGCACCGTGAGAGAAGGAGAACATGTTTCCACGCTCGGTCCATCCAGCAGTGGAGCAGACGTCTCTCAATCCCCCTTCCTGGTCACCTCGCTCTTTTGGAACTGGAAAAATGTCTGTCATAACCTGACAGGAGCTGAGTTTGAATGGAGCTAAATTTCTCACTTTTCCAGTCCTGGGTTTGGATGAGGACACGTTAGGTCCTCTGGCCGCAGGTGTTGGGATGGCATAATGATCCTGTTGCACTTGCTGATGTAGGGCCTGTGGCGGGAACTATAACATAAAGCTCACACTCATTCGGCTGCAAGACTTTTAATGTGAAAATCCCTGGTGTTGGTTAAAGTAAAAAAAAAAAAAGCCTTAAATGCCTAAAATCTTCTCCCTTCGCTTGTCTTTTACCTGAAAACTCCATCTTTTGCATCCTTCTACCAATATATCCACTGTCCCTCCTCTGAACATGTCCAAACCATCTCCATCTGTCTTCTCTAGCTTTTTCTCCAAACCTTCCTGTCTGTGTTGTCCCTCTAA
>JAFBJS010001450.1:0-20197 GCA_016785265.1 Paraplagusia blochii | reverse complement strand
TCACCTCATTCCTGATCCTGTCCATCCTTGTCTCTCCTAAAGAGAATCTCAGCATCTCTAACTCCTCCACCTCCAGCTCTGCCTCCTGTCTTCTGCCTGTTGCTAGTGTCTCTAATCCATACATCATAGTGTGTCTCTGTCCTGTGGACATTTCCTGCTGAAAGTCTTCCATCACAGATCACTTCTTCTCCAGCTGTTCCATCCCACCTCCACCCTTTAATCCCACCTTCAGCCAACCTACGCCTTTAATGACTTGTTTCTGGTATTGTCTTTCTGCTACTCGGAAGACATTTTCATTTTTTTTTTTTGTGGATTTCATGTTGAATAAAACCAACATTATGCAGTAGTCAAAAGTGATGTTAGCAGGACTCCTGTGCTACACTACGTCTGCAACTGCAACACAGCAAGACGGCAGAAAACCGGGCCTGAAAAACAGCGAGTGTTTGAGGCTGTCAGAAAAACAGTAGGACGGGAAATGTAGGAGTGGAACAAAACCCTGCATGAAAGTAGATCCCGTGCAAACACTTCTAAAAGACCCAACCTTGCACAAGAGACGCACAAAACACCCCGAAGTCGATTCACCTGATGCACGAGGACATTCACAACCAATTAACGACTGTCACCTCGGGCTAGGTGCACGACACGTTGACCTTACCCGCACCATTGTTTAGCAGTTTTCAGACGCCTTTGTTTCAAGACTTGAATTGCAACTCTTAATGAGAAGTGTGGCACTGCCAGACACCTGGGAATCTGCTTGACTCGCACGCAGCAGTTCCGCTATGCAGAAATCCTCGTTACACAGGCGCAGCAGCAGATGCATGTGCGCTATACTCACAAACACGCACACACACACACACACACACACACACAACCTGCTCTGGGAACCCACATACCCGCAGTGCCAAAGCAGAAACCAATCTGGCACAAAGCAGAGGAATCATGCACAGAATATCAGAGCGAGTAAAAGGGCAAAGAGGAAGAAGGAGTAGATAGAGGAGTTGGTGATGATAAGCACAACATGCTCCTCTGTATCTCAAAGGATTTAAAGAAGGGCACAGGGGTCTTGGTAAAATCGTGGCCAAGTGGCTAACACACCTTATCTCTCACACCCATACAGATACACACACACACACACACACACAAGATGAAGACAAGGCTCACCCAGACGAAGAATGAAAATGCAGCGATACCTTAAGATATGGATACGAATCGTTCCTGGGTGGAGGAGGAGAAGGACGCGGGGAGGACGGGAGTGAAGCATCGGGACTGAACTGCACTTACCTACATTAAAAAACTTTGTGGGGACAGTGGTTGTACTTCAGATATTTACTTGCATCTTCAAACTAAGATGAGCTCGTTGACCAGCCTAACCTGCACTTATTTTGAAATACAGGTCACTAGTGGTACTAGTAGTACTGTTTCATCTTTCTGAAGAAAACAAGACAAAATTTGCATAGTAAGTGGTTGACAAGCTAGCTTTAATCATTTATGCAACAGCACTGGGTTAAAGGAATATTTGGTTGTTTTTTTTTTGACAACATTTATTCGTCCATTATTGCCCCCATGTCTAAGTCAGACATGCATGAATCTTTTTTTTTTTTTGCCATCTATTGGGGAAATGTGAGTAATGCATGACAAAGGCATGAGTTAAATGAGTAATAGAAGTATAATAAAGTGGACATTTTAGTGTTTATAGTGTTACTACTGCATTTGTGTGCAAAATGGGCCGATGTCAGGACTAGGACGACCTAGACTAGGACGATCCAGACTAGGATGACCTAGGCCGGATCATTTATTATATTTATACAAGTTGGGTTGTGAGCATACTGGTAGTTATGTGGGCCAGGATGGTGCTATGCTCAAAACACCTCAGTGGGTAACCTGACAGCTGGTGGATTCGAACCTAAAGCCTTCTGAACCCAAATCCCTTAACTGACAGGCCACCACTGCTGCTTATTTAGGCTGGTAAAAAAAAAAAAAAAAATTTTACTAGCATTTTTTTTTTTTTTTTTGCATTTCCATAATTCATCAAGCGGACCAGATCGGAACCCGTATGTTTGGCACCCCTGGATTACGCAAACACCTGGCACATGTACGAGTGTGAATGTGTGTCTGAGTGCCTCTACTAAAATGCTAATCTTCTTATTAAATCTTGTAAACTCTCACGTGGCAGCGTCGTGAGGCTTTCATCTGAAGAAAGTTTCATAAAAATAAGTATCAGAGGCTGATAATGTCACTCTGGTCAGCATTGTGAGCTCCAGCTTTGTGAACATTTTGTCCTGACAGCTTTCACTTGGAACAATAAAGCGCAGCATTACAAAGCTCACTTAATATCCTTATATTTTTTTTCCCTGACATATGCAAATGCAAAAAAAAAAGCATGCTGGCACATCTTTTTTTTTGCTATTTTCCAAGAGGTGATCATTATAATCAGCCCCACTGTTTTCCCAAGGTGACCCCAGAACAATGGCAGTGAACAGCACCAGGCTCGTTCATCAGACAATGCTGTTAATTTTCACCGCAGTCATTTTTAAACTAACAGACTCTGCTTAAAAAAAAAAAAAAGAAGAAAAAAAAAACATTGTCACAACTTGTCAACCGAGTCATAAATAACAATCGGTTACAAGACTTTGGAAAATGAAATGAGAAAGAAAAAAAAATTAAACCTCTGACACTATTAAACTGGCGGAACTTTTTATCCGAGAAGTTTCAGGAGATTTTTTACTTCGGATGAAGCTCCCCATTGGTTGCATATTAAACTTCTGTAATTTCCTATTCTGCTGATCAGATGTAGGATGTTGCTTGCATACTAGGATTTGAAGAATGAACCTAGAGATGGCGCTACAAGGTAGGAGACAAAGAGATTGATGGATCCAGTGAGCTAGTAGTTGCATATCAGTAATACTGCACCATTATTGATGATCAATACGATTTCAAAATAAAACATGTTGCTTTCAAACATTGTCAGATCGACCCTTGAAGAGAGTAATGGCATAAGACTGGATTTTCTTTGAATTAAGGGACATTAGTGTCCTTATTATTTATTTTACACCCCTCCACTGTGGGCTGATATCAAAGAAACTATAACATAGCAGTAGTCCATAAAAAAAAAAAAAAAAAAAGGGCTAAAATAATTCAAGAATTTTAGTTTAGTTAGCAACCCACATAACATCAGTTGACATCAGAATGAAAAATTACGTGTTTGGACAATATCGGAAAAAAACGTACAGTATTTAGGATCAGACATCCTTACATTTTACCCTCGTCTTGACTCCTCCAAGTCATATCTCACTTGACACAAACGGCCCATCTATCTGCTAGCGACCCTGGCCATCTGTCGAATTTTAGGACTTATTTCGGCCCACGAGTCATAAGTTAACCCACGCATAAGCGATAAGACGGATTTCAGTTTTAATCAAGCCGGGCGATGGCTGTGACATTGCACTTCAAAGTTTTCTGCGCTTTCCCAGATGAAGGGAGAAGGGCATCCTGCAAAAATAGCAAAAACAATAATCATCAGTCGGGATTGGGTGACACAAAAAGCAATCTGCCACTGATCAAGTGCATTCCACACGCACGGAGGAGGACGTGCAGTGTGTCGGTGAACGCGGAGCAAAACCCGGGGCCTCAAGAAAGGTTGTCTGACAGGAAGGAGTCGATCACACACACACCTTTCTTTCATCTTGTTTTTTTTCTTCTTTCTTCCTCCTTCCAAATAAACAATCGCGGTAAAGTAATGAGGCCCCTGGGTGTTCTGAGGACACGAGATGAGAGGGAGACCTGGCCACACAGAACGTAAAAAACAAGCACACGGGAGAGGAGGCAAGAGCTCCACCGCCTCATTAGGGAAGTATGAACGATGGCGGCAACTATTCATTTCCTCTGCTCACCGCTCTCCGCCTGCCGCACACACAAGCACGCATGTGCGAGCAAATAAATAGACACGGCTATTACATGTCCAAGCGGGCACGTACGGAGACGTAAAATCACAGAGGACATAGTCAAGTAGACCGTGTCAATGTTGCCGATTATAACTCTCCCTTAATGGTTGACGAAGTAATAAAGAGAACGAGACTCAGGTAAATTAACGGAATAAGAGGAGCCAGGGGAATAGAAACGGTGGATGTTATATTTTTACGACGTCCAAATAGTCACAAGGAGGATCTCAATCGATAGAAAGGAAGGTACGTGGATATCTAGATACCGGATGGATTGATAGGGTGTTAGCTTGCTAGACAGATACATCGATATCTAGGTATCTACATCGGCAGCCTCAAATAAGTTGATGTCACTAGGGAACTTCTATGAATCTTGTGGGCCCCTCATAAATTCAACTATCCAATCAAGGTGAGGGCCACAAAAATATTGCTCCACAGACCACAAATGGCCCACGGGCCACAAGTTTAAGACCCCTGATCTAGATAGAGGGGAAAGTTGGTCGCTAAATAGATCGACGGGTGGGAAGGTGGGTCGCTATCTAGATACCTAGGTATTTGGATAGATAGATAGGGGGTAGGTTACTAGATACTCAATATCTAGGTATCTAGATAGCTATGGATGGTAAGGTGGGTCGATATCTGGATACCTAGGTGTTTAGATAGATGGGTAGGTAGCTAGATAGGGAAGTAGGTTACTAGATAGATACCTGGCAATCTAGGTATTTAGATTGATGGGTAGGTGGGTCACTATCTAGATTCTCAAGGTTTAAGATAGATAGTGAGGTAGGTTGCTAGATAGATATCTCAATAGCTATGGTTGGGAATGTGGGTCGCTATCTAGATATCTAGGTATTTGGATGGAGGGTAGGTTAATAGATAAATACTCACTATATAGATAGCTATGGATGGGAAGGTGGGTCGATATCTGGATACCTAGGTGTTTAGATAGATGGGTAGGTAGCTAGATAGGGAGGTAGGTTACTAGATAGATACCTGGCAATCTCGGTATTTAGATTGATGGGTAGGTGGGTCACTATCCAGATACCTAGGTATTTGGATAGATAGATGGGGGATAGGTTACTAGATAGATACTCACTATCTAGATAGCTGCAAAGGTGAGTTGCTGGTGAGATACCATGTAGATAGATGTCAGTATCGGCATGAATGCCTCATGAACACCAAACTGATACCTTCAAAACTTGAGGAAAAATATATGGGCACAACAAGTGACAGGAAAGTGAGAGAAATTCTGACTCTCAACTCCCAGAAAACCGCCAGCGAGCAAACAAACAAATATCTGAGGTTGTTCTAGAATAGTAAACAAACAGCGGACAAGGTTGCTGGCAGTTTAGCTGAGTGGGGTTCACACAGGTCTCCTCTCAGCAGGAGCTGGCAGAATCTTTATCTTTATGTTTGGGAACGTCGGCAGAGAATCACGTCAAAGGACTCACTGCATCTCGGTCACAAACTTCCAGTTAGGAAAGTGAATGAAAGGAACAAATGTGGAAGACTGACACCAGGGGTCGTAAAACAGACCATCACAGTCATAACAAGCTGGTTTTGTTGACTGGATTCACCCCGAACATGCAAAGTTTCAGAGAAAGTCTAAACTATCAGTGGTCAGCGTCACTTCCCACTGAGCAGATATGTATCTAATCATACTCCCAGCGTGGACACGGATCCCAATTTTCTCTGTGGGAGTAATGTAAGAGGATGGGAAGTCTGTGGTTGAAGGGAGAGACCAGGATTTGGGTTTAATTTGATTTAATAAAATATAGGGTTCTTTTTGCCAACTGTTTTTGATTCCAGATGTCACATTCACATTGATACGTAGATTAATAAGTACAAATATGGATAACATGGAGTGCTGCAGCAAATTAATAATAAAAAAAAAAACCTTAAACCCCCATGTTGTCCAATATACAGTCCGCGGACCAAAATGTGGCCCAGTGGTGGCTTTATTCCGGTCCACATGACATCTAATCTGACTGAAAGAGTTACTGTATATATCACATTCAAAAAGAGAGGGTACTGCAGAGCAAAAAAAAAAAAGCCCCAGGGTGTCAAATATACAGTCCGCGGGCCCAAAAGTGGCCCAGTGGTGGCTTTATTTCGGTCCACATGACTGAAGACTGAATGAGTTACTGTACATGTCACATTCAAAAAGATACAGGTTTGCTACAGCAAAAAAACAAAAAAATAACAAAAGTGTACACAACATATGGTATGTGGGCCAAAAATTGGCCGGCTGGTGGCCCAATCCAGTCCTTTTGACAACAAATGGGACTAAATGTGTCAGGTTACATTCATATTGTTAGACAACAGAGGGTGCTGCAGCAAAAAAAGTGTATATGACATATGGTGTGTGGTCCAAAAATTGGCCGCTGGTGTCCCAATCCAGTACTTTTGACAAGTCCAGTTGACTTTTTTTGTCAAACATTTATTCCGTGGGACAAAAGTGGCCCGCTGGTGGCTTCAATGACGTCCACTTTACATCTTATTGGACATGTTATATGTCATATTCATATAAAAAAGCACATTTAAAATAAATAACACAACTCTGTAAAACATATGGTTCGTGGGCCAAAAAGCAGCCCACTTGTGGCTTCAATCTGGTCCACTGGACATCTCATCTAGTTTAACGTTATTAGATGTCACATTTAGATAAATTACACATAGACATAGACAGACAAACCCAAGGGTGTCTAACATTTGGTCTGCGGGCCAAAAAGTGACCTGCTGGTGGCTTCACTCCGGCCCATTTAATGAGTGTTTAAAATGAATTACAATACATTGTACACTATGTTTGTGATGTTTTGTCAAATTATATAAACGTGAGTATCAGTGCATTAGTAGCATGGAATCAGTACTTAAATTCTTGGTTGATGGCAGAGCTACCGTCCCTCAGTCACTGAAGATCTTTGTCTGTCTGTCTGTCCCTCTATTTTCTCAGGCCTATTTAGTCTGTTTTTATTTTAATAATCCAAATGTTTCCCTGCAGGACAGCGAACAGAGCATGTATTGATTATAAGCAGATGCTGGCACCTTGAATTAGTACTACTACAGTACTGCTGAGGTCTGGATGATTTATTTTCACAGGGGCCTTGCAGTGATTTAATATTCCACTTACATAAAACTATGGCGACCTGAGAGACACAGATAAAACCAGCGAATGGTCAAACTCAAGCCTAGTCCTGGTGCTGCTTTTTACTGACATTATTTGAAATACCAGACCGGATCGGGTAGAACTAAACGCTCTACTTGACATTACAGTAGTCAGATCATCCAGATGTGGTTGATGTCTCGCAAAGGTACTTATTCCACGGTTGACGAGAGACATTTTCCCAGAGGTTCAGCAGTAATTCTGTGGCCTTGAGTCGATCTTTCGACATAATTCTGACATCATTGAGGGTTTATTTCGCAGACTAGAATACATGCAGCTGTTCATACAGAGACAGTAGTGGTGTTTATGACAGTATGAATGATTCTCAGGTGTGAAATTGGTTTAACACCGCGTTCAACTCTTCTAGGCGGCGGTGGTAGCCTCGTGGTCAAGGAAAACTTGGAACTTGGATGAGTGAGCTACCTGCACAAAACCGGAGACCTCGCCGTCCCAAATCTGAAGAGGCAGTAGTGGACTAGGTAGGAAGTTTGCGTCCAACCTAGTCCATCACTTGAAGGAAGTGGACTGGCTTTGAAGGCTACCACTGCCACCTCAGTCCCATTAAACGTGTATTTCCATGTACCAAAAATGTACAATATATGACTTAATTTTATTAATACATTTTATCAAATAATCTAGATGTTTCGCCCTTGAGGTTTTTTTTTTTTTTTTTTTTTTTTTTCCTAGCCATTAATTATAATTATCTGTCTGAGAAACAGCTTATTGACCTTTGGAGCTAACCAGGCGTAAATGTGGCCGCAAATGAAGGGCCCTGATTTGGTCCACTTAAAAGTAACGCTGCCATGATTTTGTTGCTACTGAACATATGGGGCGCAGATGCCTTCGACGTACAGAGCCAGATTAATTCACCCGTCCGTGCGAGCCGCCAGGGATGGATTACGTGGTTGGAAACAGACGTCACGAGACCCGAGTCCTTTTTTTTTTTGTCTTTTTTCTTTCTGTTGACATACAGCCACGCATCGACACCTAAAACACTTCGGCCCACACTCGCGCACGTACGTACACGGCGCACTCAGCCGCTGCTGTTTGAACAGGGAGCATTAGCCTCGGCAAACAAGCATGTGCATTCATCAAGCTCGTGTCCTGTTTCATTTCCTGTCAGGTTTGGAGACCCTGCACGGGTCAGCTGGAGTGATACCGTTTCACCTGAGGTCCCCGGATCCCCAACCTTCCTAGAGGTTTACGTAGATTTTCTACATCTTCCAGACCTTTTGTTTCTCACCTGATTTAGCCTCATTGAAAGGGTGGCAGACAGAAAAGATTGGGATGAAGACAGTTATCATAAATACTTCTACCCGTCGCTTCTCCCACCCTTCCTGAAGACAAACACAGGACTGGACCCTCCATCTTCCTCCCTCTTCCCCCCCCAGACAGAACGTTTACTCTGGGATTAGGCCTCGGCTTCGAGCCGCTGATGACGGAAGGAACTAATCAAACTTCTATTTGTCATTGCATTCTTTGTCTGCTGCTGGGGACACGTACGCACTCACAAAAAAAAAAAAAAAGTTTTTTTTTCCAAAAAAAAAAAAAAAAAAAAAAAAAAAAAAAAAAAATCAAGGTAATTGAGAAGTGTAGCAAAACAGAGACGCAACAAACAGACAAAAACTGTGATTTTTTTTTTTTTTTTTTTTCTCAAGGCCTTGCTGTACAATATGTATATTTTCACCAATGTACAAGGAATCCCAACTCTGCTATACAGTTGCTTGAGTATGAGTTCATCAAGATCAAACTTTATTTCCCAAAGGGAACTTTCTAAGGATTACTAAAGGCGTCATTCTATAACTGGAGACATTATGAGGTCTATATACACACACACACGCAATAATGTCATATTAAAACCCCAGTATGGGGACACCAATATTACTCCAATGAGGCTTCTGGGCTCAAGAAAGTCAAACCTAAATATTTTGACAAATTATTTTTCCAAGAGTGCCATTAGGGGTCAGTGGACACAACCAGAATCCACAGACAAGGCCAGACACTATAAGCACATTGACAATTTGTCAGTTGATAGTGATTCAGGAACTGGACTTTGGTCTTTGCAAGGTCCCTGGTTGGAATCCCCCTACTGCCAAGTTACCACTGAGGTCCACTGAGCATGGCACCGTCCCCAATCACAGCTGCATTCACTTTGTCATTGTGATTCACACCACAAATGTGACCTTTGCATTTAACCAAAGAGTTTTAATTTCCTTTAAAAATGTCCTAAAATTTTAGGTTTTTAAGAGCACCTTATGGACTTGGAGCTAGAGTAGGGGACAAGGTGAGATGGAATATGTAGATTTGTCGTGGCAACCCCAAAATAATGTATAAGCCGAAAGAAAAAGAAGATGAAACTATGTTTTATGCTTTCTGATGGCAGAGGAATTGTGATTCTCTGGAACTATTTAACGGGTTTATGGGGAGAAACATGATCAAAATACTAGTCCATGTAATGGCAAGGGGCTGCTGTCCTTCTTTGTCTGGGTCCACTGTACTGTTCTCAGCTGTTTGTCTGTGCACTCACACGTGTGTGTTCAGCTCTATTTTCCCAGACCAGACCTGATCCCTGATTGGTCTGCTGATGTGTGGAATATGGCTCTGTGTTTTTCCTCATCAGTGGCAGTTCTTGTTTGACAAATTCTGTTTTCCCTGCTGTCGGGCAGCACACAAGGTCACAGCGGTGATGGCAGGCAGCTGCTCAGGCGGGACGCTGACACGCCGCCCCATGCCTGAGCATGTTTGTCTTCCCAGCAGTTGCACACATTGTTTGCATAGTGATGGACGGGCAAATGGACACGAGTTCATTCTACATAGGCTTTCCTCTGGAGCTCAAACATCTCGTCTTTGGTCATTATCTGTTTGAAAGCAACGCATGTCACAAACTGCCATGGATTAATTTCCCAGAAGCCCAGGCTTTTCCTAGAAACATGACATTATTTCTTCCTACGCGTTCCCCTCATGGTGGCCATTACACTTCCATGAAATGTCACGGAAGAATGGAAGTAAAGCAACATATCTTGACCTTTTGAGAATAACACCTTTTCCAAAACGCTCTTTCTCGGTGTTCACTAAAGTGAGTTTGAGGCAGAAAAGAAAAAAATCACATGCTACTCTTATAAATTATTGTTATTGGCATATATTTTTGGACTTTAAGTCATGACATATATATAAATATGCATTTGTATGTTTTATTCTCTGGCTCATGCTGGAGCGCCCTCTAGTGGCTGTCAGTTAAAAAAGTGTACTCTTGAAGTGCATGACGTACTGGTACACGAGACAAAAGTGCCCCCTGGAGGTCGTCAATATAAAAAAGAAGACATACATACAAACTCAACCAAAAGATGCTAACCCTACAGTTAATATTTCCTTAACGTGTTTCACGGAGTGTACGTCACTAATTAAATTCCCACCAGCCAAAAAATACAGAGAAAAAAAAAACAAAAAAGTTTAGCTGGCTTGTGCAACCTATAATACAGAATGACTTAGAATGCCCTCTAGTGGCTGACAGTGTAAATAAAAAAATGTAAACGATATGTTACCATATTTTCCGGACCAAAAGTAGCTCTGGAGCGTAAGTGACCAAAACTAGAGTGCCCTCTTGTGGCTGCTCAGAAAATATATCTGTGAGGATTCTCATTTTTCCACGGCATAACCAAAAAGTGACATTTAAGAAACGGAATAATTTCCATAGTGGAATGAAACGTCTCTCAGCTCCAAGAAGTAAATTTTTTTTTTCACCAAAATTTTTGGTTTAAAACGTATTGTTTTCAAAGTATGTCTTGGTTTGTGAAGTTCTTGTCCATATATAATTTTACCGCCAAAGTAAACGTAACTTTTTCATGATGGCCTGATCTATGGAGCGTACAAATGTTATCCCCATTTCATGTTCTAGCATCCAGTCAGAGTGTGGGAAACTCCGAGGTCACGGGAGACTGATATGGGTATAGGATAACGCCGTTGGTTGTAAGTTTACCTTATTGTGGATTTGGACCGGAGTATTGGCTGTTTGAAGGTTTCATACTTCACCACACTCTTCATCAACAACAATAACTCCCGGGTCATTACGCAGATTTAATTACCGGGCTGTGTGATTTTTACATGACTAACTACCACGGTAATTCCAGCGCTGTGTACATGACATATAAATAGACAATGCACCACAGCATGTAATGACAAGCAGCGCAGGAAATATGGAATCGCTCAAACACAAACTCCTGTTTCCATGCGGCCAACCTTCCACTCCGCTCCGGCTGCAGTGAGTGTGCACTTCCCAACAGCTGGCTCCTTCTTTCCGAGGCATTTACTGTTTCTGTAGCATCATTTGTGTAATGGAGAGAGGGATGTTGAGTCGGCCTGTGGCGCTCCTAATGAGAGAGAAACACCCAGGGCTTCTGCAGCCCTCAGGGACCTGGGGAAGCAGCAGGCAGGGCACACACACTCTCTCACACACACACACACACACACACACCAAGAAAATACAGTAGCAAGACTCTTGTTAGTTAACTCTAAATAGCTATTTAAACTATACTGTTACATCGGAACATGATCAACTTATGATTAGTTAAACAGACACCATATAAACATTGACATTTAATTACATTTTTACCATATATTGACATTTTAATAGCCTCTGCTTTTACCCTACAAATGCCCCAATCTAACCTCTATATTCATTTTTTTTTTAAATATATATAGCATGACATACAGTAAAGTTGGAACACATACCCTACATATGTACTGTACCGGGACATAGCAACTTTAAAGAGTCTGACACCTGGGAGCCATAATGAGGGGCAAAAAGTTCCAGAAAACACACAAAAAAAAAATTTATATTTGTTCACCCCGCCATTGAACTCGCTGTTTGTTTTCTGAGGTGAAAGCAAAACCTTCCATGTAAATAGGCAATGGCAATGTTACCGTGAAGTCAGGATGTAATGAATCAGGTGTGGTAAACATACAGCCCGTGGGCCAAAATGTGGTCCCCTACGGAGATTCAATCTGGTCGGCATGATGAATTTTCACCAATGTTTTGTCATATCATTCATTTTTATCCTCTTTTTTTTGTTACCTGGTCTCAAAAATGCACAAGATCTTAGACAAGACAAAATCCCTGTTAAAGCAAATAGCGCTCTCTGGTGGACTCGCCAACTATAGTGCCATGTAATTTGGGTGGGTGTTGTGAACATTGCTGCACCTGCCACCTGATAAAATATGGAGGAATATCCTCTAATATACTTTCTTGTACTTATTTGCAGAAAAGACCAAACCTGAAATGAAACAAGGGCCGAGTGAGAACGCAGCGTCATCATCATATATAGCGTCTTCCAATACAAAGAAACAATAAAG
Source organism: Paraplagusia blochii (assembly GCA_016785265.1). Lineage (NCBI taxonomy): Eukaryota > Metazoa > Chordata > Actinopteri > Pleuronectiformes > Cynoglossidae > Paraplagusia > Paraplagusia blochii. Next base: position 7,747 of record JAFBJS010001450.1, on the reverse strand, counting down.
CAGTAGGAGGGGAATAATAAGTGTCCCCAGGTGACAAAGTTGCACTATGTAATGAGAACTAATAGACGGTGGAGGGAGAAGTCGAGTGGAGCACACTCACTCTGTTTCCCATCATCATTAGAAAGAACGTCATTGGGACTTTTTGAGGGTTTTCTTCGCCAGAACAAACTGGCTGTTTGTTTCAGGTTAAAATATACCTCACTCAACCTTCTGATCAAACTCAGTTTCAGTTCGGCAAACATTCCACAACACACGTTTGTCAGGTGTTTGGTCATTTGTAGAAAGAACCTTTTCTGAAAAAAAAAAAAAAAAATAGATGTGACACTTGGTGATCCAGAGCCAGTGAAAGCATGTTGTGACTTTGAGTTCATTCTCCTGACAACTGTTTTCACACTGATTTATGACCCAGGGGTCGAAACAGAGTTCCTGGGTCCAGCTCGGAGTGAACAAACTAATGAATCAGATGCATTATTTATTATTGAAAAGGCGAAGCCCTGAACAAAAGCAAAGGGTTGAGGCGAAAAGCACAGAAACATTCCACGCGCAGAAGGGAGGAATGCTTTCCTTTCAGAACCTATTATTATTTTTCCTGCTTTTTTTTTTTTTTTTTTTTTTTTTTATTTCCCACTGAAGCTCGTGCCAGGAATAATATTGTATGGATAAAAGATTCATGCAGTGTATATAGTAATGTGGAAAGACAAAGACGGTAGTTTTCCGCTCCAGTTTGGGAATCAAAGTGATTATTGCTTATCTTGATCAGTGGTGGCCTGGCATGGTAGCTGTGGGAGCCGGCGGAGAAGATTAGATCTTAATTGTTAGACATTAGAGTGTGATGGCAAACGGGGAGATGTGGAGAGACACTACTGTGCTTTGAAATAACCCTCTGTACGTTGATATAAAGATCCAAAGCTGAAAAACAGCAGCAATCACCGAGGGGCGGCTTTCTTGTTCTCCAGTTACGTTAATTAAAGAGGACTTATTCCTGGAATTTCATCTCAAACATGGCAACCCCGTTCATCAGACCCGGGCACAGATCTCTACCCTGTCATCCTGCGTTTTTTTTCCCCTCCTTTTTCAAGGAAATCTGAGCTCTGTGGCAAAATCTGTGTGTGTTTTGTGACCTTTATAAGTTACGCAGACCCGGGGTCAGGAAGCAATACTCGGGTTACAGCCCGGTCCTGACCCGCATCAAGATGCAAGTGAAGGTGCAATTATTTCCGCATGAAAAGCGCATCACGCCAGTGATGTCGATGAAATTAATCAGGAACAGATTGTCTAATTACAGGATGAATCCTTGGCTGGTGACTCTTCTTTGCTGCTGATGGGACACAGGTGCAGATATTGACGGCTTTGTGACAGTATTTGTCCTACCTCCGTCTGACTGTTGACATTTTTTCTTTATTTTGTTCCAATATATTTGAGATTTGGCTATAAATGTGGAATAAATGTGACTTTTTTCAAGTACAGCAAGTCCTCTCTTATCCTGATGATTCGTCATTACAACAATGAAAATATTGGCAATAAAATATTATTTTATTACACCGTATCATATGACATGTATATAGCAAAAAATATATATTTAAAAATTTACTGGAAAATACCGCCAAATAGCATCACAAAATGGAACATTCTAGGTAAAAAAAAAAAAAACGCTTTTTTTCCGTAATTATTATTGGCATCCATGTCAAACATAAGGCATGGGGGCCAAATGTGGCACGCCAAATCATGTTGTGTGGCCCTGGATGTTAAAGAAATTTAATAATGTCCATCCACTAATTTAATGACAAAAAAAAAAAAAAAGCAGTCAACAATGTTCATGCTGAGCTGTTTTATAAGAGACTTTGATTTTTATTATTGATAAAAAATTAAAAAGGCCAAAGCAAACAATATTAGGCAACTATATTGCTTAATTGTCATGACTATACATAAAGTTAAAACTTATGTAGTTCAGATATTTGATATATTTGCAGATATTTTAAATATCTGCATTGGTGATTTTTAACAGCCAGCCAAGTCAGAAAAAAATATTATACTGATTGAGAGAAAGGTTGAGCATTGGTTGTAATTTACAATCATTAACACTGTTACCTCATAAAATATTCCCTGTAGCGTCTCAATGATTGTGGGCTGTACATAAAAGCCATTTTTCGCAACAAATCTTCCTTTTACAAGGCTTTCAAATCTGCTAAGTATTTTCTGGCCAACCTCGCAAACAGAAATGAGTCCAAAGTGACACAATTATGTTTTTCTGTTTCTTTCTCTCTTTTTTTTGCATTGATTTACACTTCAATATTTATATTCTACACCTATAATTCCTTTGAGGGGCCCAAGTTGTTTAGGTTGGTCAACAACTCCCTGAATAATTTAGGGAACAGTTTAGTACTCTATTAAAGTAAGAGTTGAAAAAGCTTCCTGCATTATGTATTGGTGAGGACACAATATTGTTACAGCATCATTAAAAAGTAATATATAGATGTGAGAAGAGGGTCCAGGAGCGGAGACGAACATTCCATTAATGTGTCCTCTGTATAAGAAACACCATGAGGTGAAGTTTATAGGAGGTTCACCACTGGTTTTATATAATGAGTTTGTCTCTCGGCTCCAATTGGCTGCTTGGCTTTTTAAAGCTTGGTTGGTGTAATAGAGATTTACTGCCACTAGGGGACAAACACAAATCATTAGTATTGTTGACAATATCATACATGTACAGATTCATCATACATCAAGACGGCCCAACACTAGTCTGAGTATCTTAAAAACATACCAGGCATGTTCAACCTATGGCTCAGGGCCGGATCTGGACCATTTGGGTGTTCATTCTGGGCCACTTGATATATTAAAAAATATATATTTTTTTAACAACATTATGCATTTACCAATAACTAAATATTTATTATATATTGGCCATAAATTGAGCTTCAGTCATGGCCTAGCGGTTAAGGAAGCAGACTGGGTTCGGCAGGGTTTAAGGTTCTAATCCACAAGCTGCCAGGTTGCTAAGGAGGCACGCTATCTCGACAATTCCAGTGGGCTCACCACCCGCTGGGAGGCTCACAGTATGGTTCAGGGTGATTTGGGTGGCGGAAGTGGAGACTAGTGGAGGCAAAAAGTGAAGCTAGGTTGAGAACGTTGCGTGGTCTTTCCTCAATAAAATCACCGAAAGTCATCTCTGAAAACGTTTTCAGCAACTGGACTTCTTCTTGTAGTCGAAAGACATTCCGCTCCTCAACTGAGGAACTCAGATGATGTAAGAGGGACAGTGGTAGCTATACTTCTCAAGACCTTAAGACAGAAACGTCTCCTGATGTTAGAGATAACTTTTCAGTCCATTCTTTACAACTAAACAGAAACTCAGTGATGCTCCACAACACCAGCTCCCTCAGTCACCTGATGCCGCGGCGGCCCACGACACGGGGACACCTTGTGGATGATTACAACAAAGTAATGATGGCCTGCGTGCTCTTCATTGTCTTCTTGCACCGAAGCCTGATCCAACATTGTGATAGAAGATAACGTCTGACTGCTCGCCTGTCTAATCTGCTCAGACAGCTGTGCAGTGACACCAGGAATTAGTCCTTGCTCATGCAAATTGTGCACATATGCTAATCCTGGAACTAATTGGTGGAAAGGGGGAACCGTGGGAGGAGGGCGGAGGTGAGAAGACTTGTCAGTTGGGAGCTTGTTGGATGGAGACGCTTGACACTCCACTCTGGGTGGTGTGAAAGGCTTCCAGCGGTCCTCATTACACATGTGGAGGAGAACTAAACAAGTCACTCGGTTTTTCACTAATACAGATGGCAAATTCGTTGAGTCATTATAACGCTGCTGCTGCTGCGAGAACATTTAATTCCCTCTCACATCCTGTTCCCGGACGTCATGAATATATTGACATTTTTTAATGCTAATACACTTGGTGATTGCTGTGATTGTGAATCAACACGTTAGAGGCTATTTTGGAGTGATGCACCGCAGCGAATATTTTCCCTTTTTTTTTTTTTTTTAACAGGGAACATGGAAGTAACATGTGAAGCTGCAAGTAAATAAATTTAAATTGACATTTAGCCCATGGTCTTTAATCCAACTTAGAAACTTATATATTTACCATAGTGGAACAGTGAAGGTTAAGACAAGGTGGGCTGTGGCAGTATTTGATTCACAAGGTACTGTGCAATGGGGACCTAAAATTTCTTCTGTCAGCCAGTGGATGGCGCCATTCTTTGAAAGTATATATGTATGAACTAAAACAAATGTAAGTCAGAAAGTTAAGGCTAAAATACTTTCTGGTTTTTCTATGCCATCTATTGGAAAGGCCAGGATGGTTTTAAAGGGGCTGCAGCCCAGGGCCTTGCCACTAGGGGGTACCTCAGGTAGCTGAAGAAGCGACTAAAATTAGTGAAAGTCTACTTATACTTCAGGTAGAGTAAAAAAGTCAGGTCAAGGAAATCACAATGGCCAAAAAAGGAAATTACAAGACATAAAACATGAAATTGTGACAGAATAAATGAAGAAGAAAGTGAGTTATATGTAGAGTTCTTGTCTAGGCATGGAAAGAAAAAAAAAAAAAAAAAAACTGCGGCCATTTGTAGAACTGTTTGCCTATGCTGGTTCTAGTTAGCCACCATTGGGGCAGTTGAGGGCCTAGTGGTTAATGAAGCGGACTTGGGTCCGCTAGGCCCTCGGTTTGAATCTACCTACCGCCAAGTTACGTTATTTTATTGTGCCAAAGAGAGAAATGAAAGCCTGGTCCTTTTTATAGCAGCTATCAAGCCAATAAAGTGTGGACACCCTGTGCTACTGCATGTTAACATGAGTTTTTATTATCAATGTCATCATTGTGATCTTCCACTCAGCTGATCACAGTCTCTGACAGGATGGGAGGGATAGGATAGTGATCAGTACTGGCTTGGGTATTGGCGTCATTACTCTTCTCGACCAATGAGAGCATTTGAAGTGACTCTTGCAGATGAAGCCCTTACACACCGGCGGTACATCTGCATGCTGTGCAGCGAAGCATCTGGCGTCCTGATGAAATGTCAGGACTGTGTTACGATCCTGGCTCTGGCCTCTGAGGCTAACTGCTTTTTTCTAAATCACATCATATCAAATGTTAATGACTTGACAGCAGCAAAATAGCTTTGGTTTTTGTTCCTTCGTTGATTCGATTACGTTTGGGAGAAATACCACAGCGAAAGAGCGCTGTTGCAGGACCGTAGCTTCAGAAGTATCGTAGGACGCTACATTAGGATTTTCTGCAAACCCTACAGCACAAAACTTGTCAGCCTGAGTCAAGAGGCTGAGAGATGCTCCAATGCATGAGTGCAATCAGTGTGTGCAACAAGAGTGTGATCCATGCTGTGATTAATGTCCTCTAGGTCAATGTCTCCAACTTTTTCTGCCAACCCATATTTAAAAAAAAAAATAAATAAATAAATAAATCACCTATATATGGAAATTTTAGGAAGTGACAAACTCTGAGGAATCATGTCTATCGACTTTGCTCGCCAATCGTTGACCATTTTTGATAATTAACGATATTTTACTGTTGGCAATTATTTAACTTTTTAACAATGAAAACAGTTGGACTCAGCAAGAACGGCTAAGTATGCTTCTTGCAGTCCTAATGCGAATATGTCCCACCATGGGATTGCGACCCGTTCTGAAAAACAATGCTATGTTGTATTAGCCCACTAGACGGCGCTAAGATTTCTTTGCAAAATAAATCACAGATTTAGCAAACAAACAGTCGTACCAGGTGAACATTATGCGAGATGACCCTACCCCCCAAAAAAAAAAAAAAAAAAAAAAAAAAAACTCTTGTGACCCACCTTGGGGTCAAGACCCAACATTTGGTAAACAATGCTCAGGACAACAACAATGTTTAACTTGATTTTTGCCTAAATTTGTAGAGAAAATTATTTTACCATAAATTCTTGCCATTGTATTCTTGCCATGTATTCTTGGAATACACTAAATTATATTTATATACTATTTTCAATATACATTTTTGAATTTGTGATGTCACACGATTCCACCGAGTCCAGGACCAGGATTGTATGCCTCCTTCCATGATCCTTCATTAAACAAACCCTGGTCATTGATGTGGTTTTAATTCACTCTCTGCTGCTAATGTAGTGAATTGTGTTGTATATTTCCAATTATACATCCTCATTTCACTCATTACTTGGGTAGAACCATGACATTCGAACAGCATTGCGCCCCCTCAAACCTTCTGAGCTGCAGACCAGCAGATGCTCAGCCAGCGAGCCGATCAAAGGACAAACTGTCCTGGCACTGTCTCACTTCCTGGGTTCACATTTCCACCTTAGTGAACTGGTTGGAATTAGAATGTTCGCTCAGGGTCGAGGAGAACAAAAAAAAAAAAAATCTGTCTGAAGCCTCTTGGCTGCGCATGCAACCACACATACGTATAAAGACTGAAATATACGTGCTGTTATAGTAAACCAGGAAACCTCTCCTCCACTCAAGCCTCCACCCTGACCACACAGACCTGGATTCTCCAGAGGCTTGGCCTCGTATCATCCCGACTTGGCTACAGGACTAGCCGCAGTGCGGTGTCAGGGTTCAAAGTTTAATTCAGAGCAGTATTACTGGCAGTGGAGGTGGTGTTGACTGGCAGGGAGGGGAGACCAATAGGCCCGGCTCCAACCCTTCAGCCCTCAGGGATTGTTGGGGTCAAGGACTGGACGTCCAGTCTGGCTCCGGTGGACATCGATGCACAGTCATCATCGTTCATGCAAAAATGACCTCAGTTGACCTAGAAACGATGTAGAAACATTTTCCACGTCACGTGGGTCACGTACATCCCAGCATGCTTCGGTATTTGACCCGTGCAGTGACGACAGAGCGTGTCAAATTGAATCCCACACTTTAATGATATTAATTAATAGGTTTACACATACTATGACCTTTATTCATAAAAAATGTCCTACGTTTTTAATTAAGTTTCAATAAATAGCAGGAAATGGAATCAGTTAAATCTGGTGTGAAACACACGGACATTTTCATCTACATTCTCCCTGCGTGGAAGAATAAAACCTGGAGAACAACAACGTTTGAAGCACCCCAAAAAAAAAAAACCAAGACCGACACACAAATAACTGGTTGTCAAAATGATGAGTCCAAAGTCGTGATTTATTTCCACCGAATTGGGAGTAACTTAGAATTTCCACATTACACTGAAGCACTCCTAACCTGTGTCAAAATGTTATTTTAGTTGTTATTTTTATTTTTTTTTTACTTCTTTCTTTACCCTGATTCTCAGTGTTTGATAAGAATGGACTGGATTTTGTTACAAAACTGACACATCTCACTGCAAATGCAAAATATTCTGGAAAAAAAAAACAAAAAGAATCCATCCATCTATATATCCTTCTGTCAATATACCAATTCATCTATATTTATTATTAATATATCTATATATCATTCCATCTATATATACATGCATTATCTTTATATCATCCAGCCACCTATATACACGCACAAACACTTCTATCCATATATCCGTCCATCTATATACAGTATATCATTAACACATCTATCTATCATTAACACATCTATCTATCATTCCATCTATATATCCGTCCATCTTTATATCATTCATCTTTTCATACATCCATATATCCACCCATCTATCTATATATTCAATTTAATCTATATATCCTTCTGCTATATACCCATCCATCTTCATATACTTCTACCCATATATCCTTGCATCTATATTTATTAT
>JAFBJS010001448.1:114324-126293 GCA_016785265.1 Paraplagusia blochii | reverse complement strand
GCCATATTCCAAGATGACAATGCCAGGATTCATCAGGCTCTTATTGTGAAAGACTGGTTCAGGGAGCATGAGATGGATTGGCCACCACAGAGTCCAGACCTTAACCCCATTGAGAATCTTTGGGATGTGCTGGAGTCTACTGGAGACTCTACCATCATCAATGTGAGATCTTGGTGAAAAATGAATGCAACACTGGATGGAAATAAATCTTGTGACATTGCAGAAGCTTATTGAAACAATGGCACAGAGAATGTGTGCTGTAATCAAAGCTAAAGTTCGTCCAACCAAATAATAGAGTGTATGAACCTTTTTTTTTGGCCAGGCAGTGTAATAAGTTTTAGTCATGCATATAGACAGTCCAAATAGACAAGGGACAGTCCAGCAAGTTTTCAAGATTGGGAAACAACCCAATTATCATATATTTTGTTAATATTTTAACACAAAGGTTGATGAGAAGGTCTTCCATCAAACCTTGTTTTTTCAGACTAATTTATCTGCTTTTTTTATTTATGTGTTATCAATAAATTCTTCCTTGTGTTCAGTAACCCAGCACTTACTCTTCCTCTAATTATGTGCAGTGTTTTGCGTCAGGACGACCTGTGTAGTCGTCGCACTTTATCACGAGCCTAAATCCACACGCTGCTATCTGGCTGCTGCTGCATGCCCTCCAATAATAATGCAGTCATAAATATATTCATAGCAAATATAATTAGGCCAAATGGAGACAGATGTGGAAGAGGAAGGAGAAGTGAGATGCAGGGAGAGTGATGTATCAGGGAGGAAGTGGAAGTAGACAGGGAGGAGGAAGATGGAAAACAAAACAGCCAAGGATTAATTCACAACATTAAACATAAAAAAAGATGAAGGAGAAGGAGGAAGAGCAAAGGAAAGAATTTTTGTCTCTTTCAATACTGTCCCAGAATTACTTGAAGTGAAACATTATTGTCGACTCCATGTCATTTAATCCACCTTTGAGTTTTCATCGTTCCAGTCTGGATTTAATCCAGAAAAAAACTCAAAATCCACAGTACATTTTTATTTTTATTCAGAATGAATACAATGTGAGGATTTAGTCCAACAGTATTCGTTGAAGTCTCAAAGAAAATGGTTGATGATGAAGTTTTAATCAATTCTTAGTCATCAAGTTATGTTCAACAACAACATCCAAGTCAGAATAAAATAGTGGAACAGCTCCATAAAGTTCAGGTGAAATTACCCTTAGATGTTAGAGAGTGTTAGTCTCCAAACTGGGATCCATTTAAAATGTCCAAATAAGTCAAAGATCAGATGATGGTCAGAAACAAGTCCAGGTTTGAGTCGTTCATTTTGTACCGTGAAGGAACTAATATAAATACATTACATACATAAATACGAGGCTGAGGGAAAACAGAAGGAGGAGGTGATGGAGGTCACAGTGCAGGAGGAGACAGAAAAGAAGGTCACAGATCTGATCGATTGTACTTTATTGTCATGAAGAGCAGATTTCTTTCAGCATCTTCTCTCATCTGCTGCCACCCCAGGACCTCAGCCTCATTAGCATAGAAACCACATTCTCCAGCTCCTGATAGAACTCAGGCTGACGAGACCAGGATCTAAAGGAGTTTGTGTGTGTGTGTGTGTGTGTGTGTGTGTGTCTATTACATCACCATAATGAGTAACATTTCCAATCAGAGCAGGTAATTCCTCCTCTTGCCGTCCACCTGCGTGTTTGTGTTTAAAAAATCATCAGCAGTGCCGTAGTGACGTCCTCCTACACACAAGTTTGTAGAAGAAATGCCAGATGACACCGCTCTCTTCTCCCACCCACCCACTCGTCACCCTCACGCTGACCCGCTACGCTTTGAGTTGTTTGCTGATTAACAGTCTGTGTTGTGAAGCTGCTCTAGATTCATGGCTGAGGAGCAGCTAATGTTTGCTAAAGCAGAGCAGTGATTTGTTGAAGTGGCAGCGACAGGAAAGGATGCTGAAAACTGAAATGGACAAAAATCTACTTTGCACAATGACAATCTGTCAGTGACTCATCTGTGAGCTTTTTACTAAAGTTTTACTCTTTTTAATCCTGAGGGAGTTGTAGGAGTTCCAGGAACCCTGGTTAGAGCTCGGTGCCTTAATCAAATCCCCAACGTCCAAAATACCAAAGAAAATTAGCTTTGAGGAAGACTGTTCAAAACACTAACCCTTCAGTGAATTAAAAAAATGTCCGAAAAGTAAATGTTCAGCAGTTTAAAGGTCAGATTAAAAAGACATCAAAAGTTTCGTTTTCTGTGGTTGCTTACTGTTTAGAAGTTCTCAAGGTGTAACAAGGATGGGTAAGGGTGAGGGTAGAGGGACAACACAGACAAGAAGGTTTGGAGGAAAAAGTTAGAGAAGACAGATTGAGATGGTTTGGACATGTTCAGAGGAGGGACAGTGCATACATTGGTAGAAGAATGATCCTAGAGATGGAGCTACCAGGTAGGAGACAAAGAGGAGATTGATGGATGAGGTGAGGAAAGACATGGAGGTGGGTTAGGGTTAGAGTAGATACAGAGGACAGGGGGAGATGGAGAAGGACGATTCATTGTGGAAACCACATGGAGACAAGCAGAAAGCAGAAGATATACTGTATACTTTACAACTTCTCTTTAGGTGTTGTAAGGATGGACCAGGGTCAGGAAAGCCAGATTGAGATGTTCAGAGGAGACTGGTAGAAGAATGATCCTAGAGATGGAGCTACCAGGTACTACTAATTGGAGTCAGAGTAGAAGATGAAGAGAACAGGGTGAGATGGAATATTTCGATTCGTTGTGCCAACCCCGTAGGAACAAGCCGAAAGCTGAAGAAGAAGACATACACCTTTTAGAAAGTCCAATGAGGCAGATGTTTTTTTACAGCGTCAGAAATATCACATCAGGGAGTTTCACCCAAACTGATGTCTTTTTTTCTCTTTCTCTATATTCTAGATTCCAGAACCTCAAGTCTCTAAATCTTCCACGTTTTCGTTTAAAGACACAGAGTGACTCAGAGCTAAACTGCTGTGGTTCACCACCTGATTTGTTGGCATTGATTAGTGTCTGATAGGTTGATTAGCTTCACTCTCCTTGTGACAGACTGAGAGGCCGAATCCTCTTAAATGCTGTGATCCCGAATCGATTTCTGCTTTTTAAGCCTTTTAGTCCCGAGGAGGAGTTGAAGGAGGAGGAAAAGAGGAGGAGGAGGTAAATTGCTTTTAAATGAGGATTAGGAAGAGAAGTTGATGTTGGTGTTTCTACAGGATCTGCAGGTGTTGCTGATATCATTTAAACCGAGGTGATCTCTTTAGGAGACACGTGTTTTCTGGCTGGACTTGATTCAGAGTTGATAACCCAAAGTACAATCTTGGTGTTAAGGTTGTCATCTAAAGCTCTTACTCCTCCATGCTCCCCCTCTGGATCATCATCAACAACATCCAGAAAAGTAAATTAAACTGAATGGAATCCTCAACTGAGGCTGGATCAGTCTGAGTCCAGATTAAATCAGCCGCTGAGTGACTTTCACCATTATCCACTTCCTGAATGAACTCTCAGCCATTTCCCATTGCATCTCTGTTTTTTTGCATCACTGTTTCTTAAACTGTGGATCACGGCCTACGCGTAGGTCACGCTCTCAATTCCTCAAGGTTTGATACATCAGAGAAGAAACAAGAGTTTGTGTCTCGATTAGTTTTCATCCAAAAGAGAGAAACAGCGTTCGTCTTCTCATCCAAGTCTCCGACTGAAATCCACAGAATTACCTATAATCCCCTAATTCCTCGGAGCGTTGGCCCTTTGCTCCGACCTGCCTGGAGGCAGCGAAGGAGTTCTGTGGAGAAATGAGATACGACAGCGGAATGACTGATGCTGAGAGTTAGAGAAGATACTCAGAAAGTGAATCAGTGAAGGGAATGAGGCCACTTCCACACCGCTGTGTTTTCAATTAAAAACTCATAAACTGTGCTCATCATCCACACAACCCCTGGGTTTTAGAGTCCTCTAATTCAGAGAAGGTGAAGTCGCCACGGAATTCTGCAAATGATGTCAGTCTCTACACTCGCACTAAATGAAAGTTTTTGAGATCAGGATAAAAGGCAGCTATTCATAACTATTTATTCATTCATCTTCTTCTGCTTGTCCGTTGCTGGATCGCAGCTGGCGCCGCCCAAATCACATTACACCACATAGTGAGCCTTCCTGTGGATGGTTGGCCCACAGGAAGTAATGTGGGTCGGGATACTATATATGGATTGAACAACTGGTGGTTTCAAACCCGAATCCTTCTGGATATAAGCGACGTCCCGACCCGCATAACTTCTTGTGGGCTCACCACCCACAGCAGTGGTTCTTAACCTTGTTGGAGCTACCACACCCCACCAGATTCATATGCACATTCACCGAAATCCTACTTTAGTAGGGTGAGTCGGTGTGTCTTGACCTCCGCGGTGTCTTGACCTCTGCGACAGAGGCTCCACCGAACCCCCTAGGGTTCGATCGAACCCAGGTTGAGAACCACTGACCCACAGGAAGGCTCACAATATGGCGCCCAGCTCCCTCTGTGACCCGGCAACAGACAAGCAGAAGAAGATGAATGAATGAATGAACATGCTCCTCTGTTCCTCACTCTGAAGTCATTACAGCATCTCTCAGCATGGTAGAGTTCTCCAACTTTACTGTGAAATTACTTTGTACGAAAGGCTGATACAGTCAAATATCTTGAGGTGGGTCTTGGAATGCAACTTTCACAATAAGAGAGTGTGAAAACTCTGATGTCTTTTATTGTTTTTTGTTGGTTTTTTATTATTGGATTAAACAGGTCAATTTTGGTAGATTTTCTTGGACACAAACTTAAAGATAATGGTTTTAATGTGAGACAGTGATGTTTAAAGCATGTTTAGGACTCCATTGCACACTCATATGAACATGGAAATGATGACATTTAGCTTCTGGGAGTAAATCCTCCATCATTGTTCCTGCACACACACACATAAACACACACAATTCCAGCAGTGATACCAGAAAGCAGCAGGTCGTCCTAAGGTGAACTGAGTGACACACAGTTATATGACGACGTCGCTGAGAAATCCAGGAATATTACTGATGGAAAGTGTGTGTTTGAAAACAATGTTTACTCTGTGTGTGTGTGTGTGTGTGTGTGTCAGTGCGTGATGCATCCAGATCAGCAAGAATGGATTTATCGACAGCATTAAGTTGAAGTGTTAAATAATAAAAGAGTCTGAAGTAAGTTACAGCTACTGCTGCTGTTCTTACCTGTGTCTCACACACACACACACACACACACACACACACACACACACACAGTAAACAGTGTGTTCAGGGCCTGATGATGGATCATTTGTTTGTTTTGCTTGCGACACCTGGAGGCTTCTCTGCGTCACTCTGACAGGTTGGACGTGTTTTTACTATTGTGTTAAAGTCACAGGTAACTGCTCTGAAACTGTACCTGAAATAGTTATGGATGGATGGCCGATTGTATCGGTCATCTGATATTGTTGTCGCAATGTTGTTGTTATTATGTGATATTGGTAACATAGTTACAGTTTAATCCTCAGATAATGGAAGTCTGGTCTTTGCCGTGTTAGCTGGAATCGCACATTGGGTCCTGGGATATTTTCCTTAGTTTTAAGGGCAAACAGTTGCAGATATCCATATCAGTTGATATTGGAATTGGAATTTAGGCGTGTAAACAGTATCAGAGAAATGGAATACAAAGTTTAATATCAAACATGGCTGCAGGGATAGTAGTCTGAGCAGGAACACCAAGATTGGTCTCTTCCACAAATTCGTTCCCACCTAAATCTCACTCGCACTACCAGTTCCTCATCATCTAACCTGCAGGTGGTGAGCCCACTGAAAGACGCCAACAATCCAAAACGGAATTCCAGGAGGTAAACCCTGGAATTCCGCTAACAGAAACACTTGCTCTGAGCTAAAAGCTTTGCTTTTTTTGGTTGACCATATTGTTTGTCTCTTTTTCTTGTTTTTCAGCGGGGGCAGGTCACAAACTTGGATGGGCCTTCGGTCTGGGTCTGGAGCGGCTGGCCATGGTTCTGTACAGTATCCCTGACATCAGGCTGTTCTGGAGTCGGGACGAACGCTTCCTGAATCAGTTCAGAGTGCAGGACATCCAGCAGCCTGTGTGTTTCCAGGTACGCATCCACCTGAAAGGCTGGTCTGGAACAGAGCGTCATCTGATCTGTGTCCAGGAGACAGACTCAGCAGAAATCTGCCTCTCAGGCCTCAGTCCAAATACTCTGTGTTTTTCTGGTACTCATGTATAAAACATTTTGACAGTGAAGGGGGGTGGGCAGGGTGTGTGTGTGATGACCTCAGCAACATACACACTCTTACCTGCACCTTTTCTACACACACACTGACAGTGGAGTGTGTTTCCAGTCACCAAAGGTGACTGTGTCCCTGGTAAATCTGTTCTTTGTCAACTCTCATCGCCACTAATGAAGAACATTTTAAGTGAGTTGGCGGGGATCGAGAGGGGGAGGTGAAGGAGAAATGGAAGAGTGAAGGACAAAGAGGAGGAGATGTTTGGGAAAAGGTTGGATGTGAGAAAGAAAAAGTAACACAAGACACAAACAAGTGGAGAAATAAGAGTATATTTGCTGATATCCTTTTTTTTGACGATATTGTCCAAACATTTCCGATTCCAATATCAACCAACAGGGATCTATGTAAATGTCTCAAAAGCAAATTCTTGAACTACATTAGTGATGCAATGAAATAAACTTATAGAGAGGTCATCAAGGTCAAAGGCTGAAATATCAAAACAAATTATTAGGCCAGTTATTGGTACCAATGCATTATTGTTACAACTGTGAACTACAGTTCAATTAAATCAATGAAATGCAGTTGAAAACAGAGGAACTCGTCCTTTTTGCTGTTTGCTGTTCTTCACAGTCTTCACAGCTGCTTTATGTTGCGCATTATTTCCTATAACACGTCCATTTTTGCCACTTTTGGGCAAGACGATACTGGCAGTGGTTTTTTACTTGCATTATTATAACTTAATTTTCCGGCTGATGTGATAAAGATCAATCGAGTTCAACATCTGATAATGTACTTTACATTTAGCCATTTTTTAGCTGAAACACATAGTGCATCCATTACATACATTCAAAAAAAAAAAGATGAAAATAAGGGAAGTGAAACATTTAGAGGAGAAAGACACGGGGCTGAGGAGATAAAATGTTTAGGGACTGAGGGACAGATGACTTCCTCTCTCTCCCTCCCTCCGTCGCTCTTATTGATGAGCTCAGTTCCTCCTGAGGATCAGGGGCAGCACTGCTCGTCTCCTGCCCAGGGTCAGTGAAAACCTCCTGGGGTAAGACTTTCTCCTGTACCCTTGGAGCCTGTGGAGCTGCTGCTAATGAAGTGTGACCACAAACAAGTGTGTGTGTGTGTTTGTGTGTGTGTACACAACACTATATTTATCCGCTATGTCCACCTACATTACAGTGCACAGTGGTTTTGTAGCTGCTGCTGCTCCTGCCTCCATCAGTAGATTAAAACGTGCCTCCTCCCTGTCTTTCTATCAACATCCTGATTTTAAGGATCGCACCCTGTAGAGGGTGCACACTCACAAAAGCAATATAATCATATATTATATTTATATATATGAATATAAGAAACAGCAGGAAACATAGATGTGGCTCCTACAGTTTTGTTAGAATGGCTTTGCCTGTGCATTGCAGTCTGACCACACGAGGCAGTCTAAGGCAGTGTTCATCTGTGGAACAAAATAACTAATAAATTAAAAGTCAACTCTCTTTTATTTAAATTATTTTTTAATTACAAAAGTTATAAGATTGTACATTTTTGATTATTAATATATATATATATATATATATATATTTAAAGAAACAAAATTATTTTGTGTATATTTCAGCCACTAAGTAAATTCCCTCCGCTCAACAATGACATCTCCTTCTGGCTGCCGGAGAGCAAAAAGGGCGATGCCGGACGAGAGAGCTTCTCAAAGAATGACTTCTATGATCTGGTGAGGTCTATCGGTGGAGAGCTGGTGGAGAAGGTGACACTGGTGGACGAGTTCACACATCCAAAGTAAGAATGTACACACGTGTGCACGTTATGTAGTCAATCAAATAAAGTTTTATATATTTAGCTTCAACACTTTTTGAATATGTGTTTAAAATCAAAGTCAGAATCAACTTAGCTGGATGAATAATTCAACATACCCACACCACGCTGTTTAGGGATGATTCCATCCCTGAGTTTGAAACCCACCTTCTAAGCAGGTCTTTTAATTGGTGGGTTTTTATACACAACATGACTTTACAATAGCGTAGTACGTGTTACTCCAGGCTATCAGACACAGTATAGTACAGTATTATCCAACGACGCTCCTGACTACAGTAGCCGTAAGGCTTCGACAAGACTAGACTACCTTTATTGTCATTGCACAGAAAACACGACAGTGAAGTCTGGCAACGAAACATCGTTGCTTGGCAACCCGAGTACACAGTTTACACTACAAAAGCTTATAACCATGAGGTAACAATTACTTGAGATGTTAATACAAGTTACATGCGAACCAGTCCAAAGTGCAGCAGTGTGTAAAAAAAATTAAAAAAAACACACTTATGTTGCCCAGTTCAGGTCAATAATCAAAACCAGAATCCACACAAAAAATGTATATTTTTTAAATTTATTTTTTTAACATATTTTATATATATTTATATATATATTATTTTTGGGCGAAAAATTCACTTCCTATATTCTAGGGCTGTGCCATATTTAATATAGTAAATCTTGCTCTAACAGTGACTCATAAGATTTTACTGAATAAATACACCAACTTTAGAATCAGCTCATGTTGCACAGTGTGTGCCACGATATTTTTAGCAGGTTAAAATCCCCGTGCACTCAGTGACAGTGGCACCGTTAACTATTTGAGATCCACCAAATGATCCCAGATTGTCTTCCCTCTGTCAGTGCGTGGTGACTATGAACAACGGGGCCATATGTTAAACTGCAAACGGTTGAGTCATCAATCACCCACTTTAACCTTGGACTTGTCAAGTCTTCACACACACTTTGCGAAGTTGTGAATAATGGACGAAAAGTCTTTTTACTATAACTTTTGGAGTTGTGGTACACACATAAACACACATAAACCCACACACACCAAGTGTCCTTGAATTGCACCTCTGAGCCTGCGGTTTCTGCTGTCGACGCCTTATTATTTTAATCAGTGTGTGTGTGTGTGTGTGTGTGTGTGTTGGAGGACAGCACTAGGAGGCTATCACCTTATGGCTGGGAACATTTTTTAACATTACTGGGACACACACACACATCTGACCTTGCGTTTCTCTATACAAATGCAAGTGTGTAGCCAGGACCCTGCAGTGCATAAAAATGTCTGACGCTATTCATCTTTCAACATTTTAATGTCTTTTAAATAGCGACCTTTTCCCCAACAAGCAAACTGTCTCTCTCTCTTACTCTCTTTGTCTCTCTCTCTCTTTCTCTCTCACACAGACACACACACACACAGAGAGCGGCACCATTACATTAATGCACCCTGACTTTTAGTTTTACTGACACACCGGGGGACCAGAAATCACTGCTCCCCTTTCTCAAAGTAAAACTTTTACCAAATACTTTCTGAATAAGAAAAAATAAATGAATAGAATTTGGTTTATAATCAGTAGGACACATTTGGACAGCACTTCTGTCTCCTCTCAGGTGATTCATCACTTTCTTTTTTCAAGGCTTATATTTGATAAATGCACACAATTTGGGATGTGTCAACTGAAAAACAAATCTGATTAATTTTATAAAATGTATTTAAGATATTAATAACAGCAGTTGAATAACTCTTTGGGAATACAAAAGCAGAATGATTCACACTCTTGTACCAAAGTCTAAAAAAAACAAATGTGAAATAAGCTCTGTAGGACAGCCTGGCTCTCGATCTACTGCTCCCTCTTGTTGTCAACTTGTATCAGTGCACTAAATCTTATTGAACATTTTTAAGCTCTGAAGAGGTTAAAAAGAACTCAATTGATCTTGTTGTTGTAGACAGTGAAACCACTTCTCTAATGTGCTGTGATGTAAAATCACTGATGTGTGGAGTAGTTTACACACCTCGGATTTCTAGTGGACAGAGGCTGGGACAGTCTCATACTGTCTTTGACATCAATTTACACAGATTTGATCCGTCACTCGTCCCAAGTCTCTTGTCCTCCTGCATTTATGCCTCAATACATTGTAAGTACGATTTTCTTCAACCTTTTTTTGTCTCGTTCCTGAGTTCGTTGACAGAGAAATGATTGATGACAGTTGATTGGTAATAAAATGTCGGCTAAAATGGATGAAGAGTGAGGCTCCACACTGAGTGTATAAGTGTGTCTCCATACAAATGGTCGTAAATGGATCTAAAACCCACAGAAGCCTCCGGAAACTGCAGCCTCTCAGATGCATCCTCTCCTCCTCCACTTCCACACAGTTCTCGAAGTAATGGGACAGAGAGAGAGAGAGAGAGAGAGCAACAGACCAGTGTCTCCTGATAGTCTCTCGCCCTGCCTATTCCTCCCTAAACATCTCATGTTGTAGCAAATCAAAGGCGATAGCTCGCCATGATTCACCGCAAATCTGCATTTATTGGTTCGCAGCTCTGTCAGGCACGGCATTGCCAGGAGTAATTTGATAAGCTGACAGAGCTGTCTGTCAGGATGGCACACACACACATACACACACACACACACACACACTCAGGACCTGCCCTAGAAGACACCAGCAGAATGTCTAAAGAATAGTTTCTCTCTGGAAAAAAAAGCAGATATCTGATAACTCAAGGTTTGTCCTATACATGTCATATACAGTCATGGAAAAAATGAATAGACCACTCTTTCTTTAATTTCTTGTCCATTTAAAAGTCTGCTTCCACTTAATCTACATTAATCTGGACAAATATAATAAAAACAAAAACATAATTCAGTTTAATTTCAGAGCTGATTTCTGTCCATTTTGCATGGTTTTATTGACAGTGACAAAAATCACTTCCGTTCCTACATCACTAGCAATAACATTGTACTGACAAATACAGTGCTTTTAGTCATTGCATGGTTTTGTGTTCATTGTATCCCCCAGGTGATAAACCTTTAGTGGAACAAGGCATTAAGATGAACAAGGAATTGAAGAAAACAGCAGAGTGAACTAATCATTTTTTACATGACTGTATATACAAAGACATTGAAATGTTAGTGAATGACAGGCAATGCCAGCAACTAATATTCTAATATAAAACCTAATTTACCCAGTATTTTTACAACAACCTGCCACACTCTCCATGCCTGACCGTAGATAAGAAGGAGAAAAGTCCATTTAATTTCTAGCCCAGATTCACAAATTACATTTGTCCCATTGGATTTCACAATATTAAACAGAGATTAAGATTAAACTTAAAATGTCCTCCTAAAAAAATAACAGTTAAAATAGTGGAAAAATGAGGTGTATACAGTACAGTCAATGTAACAATGAATGCACATATTCAATACAGACTGTAGTTATAGTTATAGTTATAGTTACCAGTCTACAACGGGGAGTAACATGGCAGAAGTGTCAGATGAGTCATTTCCTGGTCCATTAGGAAGGAAGGAAAGTCTCTTGCCCTTGTGACATTGTGATTCACACCACTGCACACAACGAAAAAGTGACTTTAACCCATCAGCTTTGAGCCTGGAGAGAACTGAGTGGGGACAGTGTGATGCCCAGTGGACCTCAGTGGTGGCAGCCAGTGGATTAGGACCTAGAACCCTATGGATCCAAAACCAGATCCTTAACCACTAGGCCACCACAGGCCTATCATGAATTTGGACATTCTTTCTTACATACAGAATGGCTCCCATACACAATTTTTATTATGACAAAAAGTAACTCATGCAAGTTAACATGAATTACTTGCACCACAGCTACGGGTGG
>JAFBJS010001448.1:91267-114133 GCA_016785265.1 Paraplagusia blochii | reverse complement strand
ATACAGTCATGGAAAAAATGATTAGACCACTCTTTCTTTAATTTCTTGTCCATTTAAAAGTCTGCTTCCACTTAATCTACATTAATCTGGACAAATATAATAACCCAAGGGGTCACTCACTGCAAATTACAGTTCATTTGTACAAGGTAAAACTGATATACTGATGACCACATGTTATCATCAGTTTTATTCTACGTTGTATAATCTGTCTCTTATACACATTAGTCATTGCATGGTTTTGTGTTGATTGTTTCCCCCAGGTGATAAACCTTTAGTGGAACAAGGCATTAAGATGAACAAGGAATTGAAGAAAACAGCAGAGTGGTCTAAGAATTTTTTCCATGACAAACATTAAATGGAAATCCTGCTAATTTACCCAGGATTTTTACAACAACCTGCCACACTCTCCATGCCTGAACATAGATAAGAAAAGAAAGAAAAGTCCATTTCATTGGTATAGCCCA
The DNA here is from genome assembly GCA_016785265.1 of Paraplagusia blochii. Classification (NCBI taxonomy): domain Eukaryota; kingdom Metazoa; phylum Chordata; class Actinopteri; order Pleuronectiformes; family Cynoglossidae; genus Paraplagusia; species Paraplagusia blochii. The sequence continues at coordinate 113,669 of JAFBJS010001448.1, read as the reverse complement.
GATTCACTAATTACATTTGTCTCATTGGACTTCACAAAATTAAACAGAGATTAAGTTTAAACTTAAAATGTCCTCCTAAAAAAATATTTAACAGGGGGGAAAGGGAGGTGTATGGCAGAAGTGTCAGATGAGTCATTTCCTGGTCCATTAGGAAGGAAGGAAAGTCTCTTGCCCTTGTGACATTGTGATTCACACCACTGCACACAACGAAAAGTGACTTTAACCCATCAGCTTTGAGCCTGGAGAGAACTGAGTGGGGACAGTGTGATGCTCAGTGGACCTCAGTGGTGGCAGCCAGTGGATTAGGACCTAGAACCCTGTGGACCCAAAACCAGATCCTTAACCACTAGGCCACCACAGGCCTATACACGCTGTCATTGTCGCCTTTTCTTTTCCGTGTCCGATCACAGAATGGGACATTTGTCCTTCTCGATAGGAAAATAAGATTGTGTTCACTGAGCATCACCTTTGTCTTTATTCACATTACATAACAATACATTCAGCAGTTATTTCATGCAGAGCAGTTGTGTCAAGAATGGTCATACAGTTTACGTCAGCTTTATAGAGTTGGTCAAGAACTGTACTGATGTTTGAATGTGGTCCCGTCTTTTTCCTAAGATTTTTTTGCTCGCTATTGGCTAAATACTCTAGGATGATCACTTTACCTGAACTGTCCTGAAGGACTGAGCTGTTGCAGATATGAGACATTCATCTGGACCTTGTGTTCATCGTAGACCAACCAGTACACAGGAGTTATCTTGTATTCCTTACCTGCAGGTCATGCAGTTAGAAGACAAATGTTGGATTTTACTGGAGTTCTTAAAATCACACAAAAGTTGCAGCACGATTGTCTTTTACCAACGTCATGCTGGACTAGTTCCAACCAGTCGAGGACAGGACTTCGTCAGCTCGTGTCAGCCACTTCCTCCTTGTCTTCCCGTCCTCCACCTGTCATCATGTCATCCAGCCCCCGTCCTCCCACGCAGTATCCTCAACCCCCGCCCGCCGCAACAATCCATCAGTGGTTTAACAGAGGGAGAAAAACACCCAAAAATGATGGAGCAGGAGGGTTAGGCATGATTCAGAGGAAGGAGATGACAAATGGGAAGATGAGTAGGAGGAGCAGAAGGAGAGGCTGTGGTGGAGAAGGAAGGAGATGCTTTGAGAGGGAGAGAGTTGTCATTTTCCGATTGTGCAGGTTGGAGCCTGTTATTCAGCTGAATAATGTATGAATGGTTTCTGTTCCCACAAACAATCGGGGCACACACACACACACACACACACACACAAACACACACACACACACACACACACACACACAGAGCTGCCGCAGCAGCCATTTTCACTCCGATCTCTCACTCTTCCACAGCAGAGACCATTGTGTCAGAAGCCTTTAACCTGGATCTCACCACATCTTTTTTCTGTGGTCAGACACTGATACTGCAGCACTTATCACTGACCACTGACTTTAACAGATCCACGTCATGTCTTCTACGGTCAGCGGGAAATCGTGATGCACTTTGATTGGAACCATATGCATTTTTGGTCACAACGCACTTATTTTTGTAATGTCTCCACGTTCTGTCCTAAAATTAAAATTAAGTTGGGACATATTTGCGTAATTATGTAATACTGGTAAGATTGTTTTTATTTTTTCCTCCTGACAATGAAAATCTGATAACACTATTCCTGGATTTGGAAAAATATGCAGGGTACACATATAGGTTTCAGAAGTGTTTATCTCAGTTTTTGTGAAAATGGATGTATTCATCAGTATTGGTTGGCTAGGAAGTTAGGGAACCCAGTGCCTTGTGAGATTTTGGTCCGACTCGGCGATGATTTCTCTGTTGCGCGACTTTCTGTTGGTCAGGCCCGATTGTTGGCTCAGTCGTGCGACTCATCAATTGATTATAACCTCATGTTCACCTCCTGACCACCTCACGATTGATCGAGTGAAGCTTAAACATATTTGAAAGCCTGACGATTTACCCAAGATTTTTACCTTAACCTGCCACACTGTGCATGTGTGAACATACGTACGAAGAAGTAAACAAGTCAACAACAGGGAGCAGCATAGAAGAATACACAGACCAGAAAGACCACATCTGCTGAGACTTTTCAAGGTCCATACCAACGTCATCATCTTTTCGTTTTTCATGTCTGATCACAGAAAGACACAGTTGTCAGGGAAATGTTTTTGTTTGCTGAGCTTATTATTCTCATTGTGTCTCGGAGAGAAACTATGAGCTCCTGTGCATCTCCAACTAGCAGCTCCTTCTTCTTTTCCTTCCTCTCCATCTTTATTTACATTGCACTATATTTGACTTTTTTGCATGCAGTTCTGATTACAGAATTCAGCATTTTGTGTGTGGTCCTACAGTGTGAGCACTCAGTTACACCCAACCATTAGATGGTACAGTGTGAGCACAATAGCTGTGAGCTCTGACTTGACAACGCTTAACAGTAATAAAATTCTTTCTACCCACCCCTGAGATTCACTTATTAGGGGGTTTAAAAAATCGATTAATCGATTTTAATTGATTTTTTTGTTAATAGGATGATATCGATTCATAAATCCAAAAATCGATCTTTTTTTTTCCTTCTTTTCCCAACAACTTTACGTGAACTCATGCACCACAGGTGATTACGTATTTACCTGGTTACGTGCGAGTTAACACACTTGCACGTAAAACAAATGTAAAGACAACATGGCACTAAAATCTAAAACTAGAGTCTGCCTTGTAATTTTAGGTCAAGTCACGTTAAAAAAAAATGCATGATGGATTAATATAACTGCCTTGAGTAAATTTGTGATGGAAATAAATGTAAAAAAAATAAAAATTTTTATTAGCAAATGGATTAAGTTTCAATTTTAGTTTTGATTCTTCTGAGAATAACGTTGGCACTGAACTATAACTGATATGACAAAAACTGAATTGAAAACCGAAGCAAATCGTAAATTGAATCGAATCGAACCCTTGTGAATCGAATCGAATCGATTTAGAAAATTTGAATCAATACCCAGCCCTATCACTTATACAGTGTGAGCAGCGTATGGACTCACAGTATGCGGCAGTGTGATTTGGGTGGCAGTCGTGAAAACTGCTGCCCCTGAGACTGCAAAAGAGGCTGAAGATGAATGAATATCTTCTTACTTTGAATTTTTTTTACACCAAAGATTTATTTGAACTAAAACACATTTCAAGCCAAAGACACAAACTGACCAGACACCTCCTGTGAGGTAAAGCCATTGATTCTTCCAGTGGAATCTTTGTCCTCTCTTGACAGAAAAAAAAATTGTGGGGTAGAGGGTTTTGGATTCTTAAAAAATACAGTAATTAGTTCACAGAGAAATAGAGAGAAAGAACAGGATCTCCCCTTTACTTTATCTCCCTCTTCTCTAAATGTCAACATCATCCCATTCACCTTTACAAAATGTCACCTCCTCCACTCCTTCTATCCAGGTTACCCTGCAGTGTTAGCATATTAGCTTACTGCAGCACCCGCTCCCTGCAGTGTCCTAATATTTTTGTGTGTGCATTTGTGGGAGAGCGAGAGTTGAGAGAGAGAGGGAGGGAGTGTGTGCGTGCACAGTAATGTTTTATGGGAATTACAGGGTCCCTGTATCAACAACAGAGCAGATTTATATCAGCCTGCTCACACTGGCTGCACAGCCCCAAGGGCTTCTGGGTACTATGGGTGTAATTGAGCATAGAGGTTATGGTTCTGCACACATATACATATAGACACAAACAGCAGGGAGATAGAAACATCAGGGAGTTGTCTAATTAACGCACATTTCGCAGCACAAACGTCAACACACACCAAGAAACACACATTGTATCATTCACAAAGAGTCCAAATAAACAGCGTCGCACAGAGTGGGGAGGATCTATCATCTTGGTGAGTTCCATATTTCCTTTCCATTAATAAGTAAAGACCAGGCATGAGTCAGCCGTGAAGGCTAAGCTATTGTAGCCACATGGAAGGATTACTAAAAAAAATCAATAGAAATAAGATGGGAAATATATAAAACAAAGTGTGACATTGTGTATTACCATCTTTGACTCTCACTGTTAGACAGACTGGGCAGAGTGGACAAGGAAGGGGACTTGGGTGGTGAGCCCGAAGGAAGTTATGAGGGTCAGGACTGTGCTATGTTCAGAGCTCCTCAGTGGCCACCTGGAAGTTGGAGGATTAGAACCTGCAGCTTTGGAGATCCAAGTCCCCTTCCTTAACTGCTAAGCCAGTCATGGCCAACCTGTTCCAGAAAGGTTGGATCTCTTGGTTCGATCTCAGTCGTCAGGCAGCTGATTGGTCAAATTATGTGTTCTTTACGGAGCCAGAATAGTCTCAAAAAGAACACACGCGTAAACACGGATCTGCATGCATATTCTGAGTACGTTACATTTGTGAATTGTGGTACGGGCATGCAAATCGTGTTTTTAACTTGTGAAACTACGCACACGCTAATTTGTATTTTTGAGACTTGTCTTACGTCGACCAGATTTGTTTGCTGAGTCACTCCGTCACCAGCCAATCAGAAGTTTCACTCGTTTGCAGCCATTGTCGGCAGCGTCCCCACGAGGGTCCGTCTGTGACTTCACTAAACTTACAATAATGGCGAGCATTCAAGTGTAACTATCATGTGATAACATGCTCACATACTGACACTCAGACGCTCGCCAGTGCCGCTTCCAGACACCATTATTGTAGGACGTAAACTTGGTTCTTGGATGCAGTTTAATGACTTCACAGACAGACCCTCGTGGGGATACTGCCGTGTGATTGGCTGCAAACGAGTGAAACCTCTGATTGGCTGGTGACGGAGTGACGTAGCAAAATTATGCTCACAAATCTGTTTGATGTAAGATGAGTCTCAAAAATACAAATTAGTGTACGCGTAGTTTCACAAATTAAAAGCAAGATTTGCATGCACGTACCACAATTCACAAACGTATTTGGAAGAATTGACAAATGTATTGTGACGTGTGAAGTGTTGTTTGTGTGTTCTTCTCAGAATGCGCACGCGGATCTGTGTTTACATGTTTTCTTTATGAGACTATTCTGGCTCCATAGTTCTTGGTTGGTTGGAACAAAAACCTGCAGCCACAGCGGCTCTTTCTGGAACAGGTTGGCCATGACTGAGCTAAGCCGTCACCGTTGGCTTCTCTGCACCAATGTACCATGTGACCATGACAGTCTTCAAATGGAATATTGAACACACTGACACACTGGAGAGTAGTTTACTGCTGCTGTGATGCTTATAAAAAGTATGATATACAATATATAATACAGGTAGTGTCAGCTGTCAGGTAGTATTTCAATTCGTGGGGGTTTGTTTGAGGATATGACAGAGAATTGTTAAGAACAACTGGTTTTGTGTTGAGTTTTATTCATTGTTCCTTGAGACAAAGTCAGACCATGGGGCCAGCAATTGACAAGTTGCTCCTTTTACTTTAAACTAAAATCAAAGTTTTTCTCTGAATGGATTTTGTTCACTTTACAAACTCTCCCAGCTATGAAACATTTTTTTGTCACATATGAGACAAATTTGCAACAAGGTCCAGTCACACAGTCACACACACACACACTAACACTGACCCCTCCCTCTGTCCATCTGTCCTTCTTTTCCTTTGTGAACCTCATCGTCAGCAGCTTTTCCCGGGGTCACAGTGTCGTTCTGCTGCTGTCACTGTAAAAACTCAATGTTGCAATTTTTTCCCCTTCTTGTTCCAACTCTATTTCTCTTGTCCTTGTCATCGGGTGTTAAGAAGTTCTAGGAACTTTCCGTCCCATTTGCAAAGTTTTGAATTTCAGAAGGAACACCGACAGGATCACCTGACCTCAGATCAGGTGATGAAACATTTCACTCATTTTTATGTTTCGTGAGACGATGACAGAATGCGAGAAATCCTGCGTTGTCCCTGATTGACCTTTCCCTTCTATCATTCCTACCTCCTTCTTTCCTTCTCTTCTTGGCATGTTCTCTTCCTCTTTCCTATTTTTTTTTTTTGCACTCTTGTCTTCGTCTTCATTGTTTAACTGTCTTTTTGCTGTTGCTTCTTGGTTCTTTTCATACAGTTCTTTTCTGTTTTTTTTTCTCATTTCATGAATTAATTTATTTCATCACAGTGTGACACTTAATCCATTTGTGGGAGCTCAGCAGTTTGAAAAAACAGGTTTATGTATGTTTTACTTGTGACAGTGAGATGGGAGAAGAAGGAGGTGCAGGAGACATTGGGTTAACTTCAGTACACATCAGCTTCATCATCCATATACACACACACACACACACACACTCTCACTCAGACAGTGGTGTAACCTGAGAGAAGCTCTTACTCCTCCATTTTCCAGATAATGATCCTCTCTTCCTGCTTTTTCCTCCATTTTAATACAATTAATTCACATACACACGGACACACTGTCTTCCTGTTTGGTTCTCAGCTGGTATTGACCTGCCTACACACACACACACACACACACACACATGGTGATGACCAGAAGTGAAGTGGTTTCTGATAAACACCAACTTGATTTCTATTAAACATGTCCAGCCATTGATTAATCCAGGAGTACTGACCAATCACAGAGCAGTGAATCCAGGCCAGTCAGTGAACCCCAGTTGTGATGAGTTTATACATTGAACCTGTACCACTGAAGAGCCAGTAGGCTGCACTGTTGCTGCTCAGAGGTTCAGGAGCTTCCCAGGAAACGCAAAGAAGAAACAGACAAGTCTGACCAGCTCACGGTGACGTTATAAATATCCCAGTCATAAATCCTTAAAGCCCCTGCTGTGTCACAGCAAACTGGTTTAAAAAAACAGGGGCAATTAAAGTTTAGTCGAGGCAGAGGTTTTACAGACTCTCAGATTAGTACGGGGCCCACACGGTTACCTCTCCAGGTGGAAAAGAACAAACGCTCGACTGAGTTTCAGGATTAGATTTATAGAAAACAATAATGCTGTGCCAAGGAAATCAACCCCTGGTCCGGGTCAATGCTCATGTTTCATGGCTCCCCCTGCAGGAGACATAGAGAATCCTCTGCACTAGTACTGACAAACATTAGTGTTTCACACTTCTGGTTGACTGCCTGTCTGACTGATTAATTGACTGACTGTCTCTCTGACAGACTGACTGACTATCTGACTGTTTGTGTCTGTGGGACTGACTCTCTATCTGTCTGTCTGTCTGTCTGTCTGACTGACTGTCTGTCTAAGATCTGTCTGTGAGTCTGACTGATTGTCTATCTGTCTGCCTGTCTGTCTGTCTAACTGACTGTCTGTCTGACTCTCTTTCTAAGGTCTGTCTGTCAGTATGACTGATTGTCTGATTGATTGTCTGTCTGTCAGTGTCCTTGTGACTGAAGGTCTCTCTGTAAATGACTGTCTGTCTATCTGTGTGAATGTCTCTCTGTCTGTCTGTCTAACTGAGTAACTGACTCTCTGACTGACTGTCTGTCTGTCAATTGTCTGTCTGTCTGACTGACTGTCTGTCAACTATCTGCCTAAATGATTGATTGTCTGCCTGTTTGTGACTGTCTGTTTGAATGATTGTTTGTCTGTGTCCCTCTATCTGTCTTTCTGTCTGACAATTGTCTGTCTGTCTGACTGACTGTCTATCTGACTGACTGACTGTCTGTCTGTCTGTCTGACTGACTGACTGATTGTCTGTCTGTTTGTGACTGTCTGGTTGAATGTTTGTCTGTCTGTGTCCTTCTGGCTCTGTCTGTGTCTGTCTGAATGATTGTCTGACTGACTGTCTGTGTCTTTCAGTGTGTCTGTCGACTATCTGTCTATCTGACTGATTGTCTGACTTGCTGTCTGTCTGTCTGTCTGTGTCTGTCAGTGTGTCTGTCATACATACAGACCTGTCTGAAGTCTGATCACATGATCAATAAAGCTGGAGTCAGAGCTCAGTAATTATTCATGAAGGATCAAACCTTTGTCCAGGAAAATAATGACAAACTCCTCTCAGTTACTTTCAAACTTTTTTATTTTTTAACTTCATTTCTGGGTTAAGATTTGTTTTATGAAGCCAGGTTTTTCTTTATCCTAACGTTGCTCTCATGTTATTGTCTGGGTTTTCTTTCTCTTTCATCATTTTCTTACTTCCTTCTTTTTTCTTACCTTCTCTTCCCTGTTTCCTTCTGTGTTTTACAATCATGACTTCAGCTTCCTCTTGTTCCCTCTTGTCTTTTTTATTATTATTTTTTGCAACTTGTTTTCTGTTTTATCCTCCTCTCTGTCTGCCCTGCTGAAATATATCCTTTCATTCTTTTTTCTGTAACCCTTCCTATATCTCTTCATCCCTCGTTCTTACATTTTTTAGTAAAAACGTTTTTATGACTTTTCTCAAAAACAAGTCAACTTCCTAAGCTGAAATGTCCTATTGTGGACCTCATCATCATCACCATCATCATCCTCAGTCTGGACATCATCTTTATAGACCCGTGAAACCCAACACCAGACGTCTCGTTACCCATAATGCCATTCTCTCCCGAATGCAAATACACTTGACATTATAATCAGTGATTGGCTGCTTGGAGCTTATGGAACTGCTTGCGTTTTTGCTGGTGAATAATTCAGGGTGTGTTTTGCCGTCGGCCTCACTGGCATTTCCTCTCAGCTAATTGCTCGCTAAGCGTTCGCTTGACCTTTAGCAGCAGGATGGAACTTTAAGAGTTTCTTCATCCCTTTAAGTGTCTGTTGTTTGTTTAGTGCTCATCACCGCATTAACTGTTTAAATGCCGGGCGTCGGCATGGAGGAAGTTGCAGCAAGGTGCTGCGGAAACTCCAGCAGCACCAGGTCACAAAATTTAGGAGATTTTTTTTTCACACACTTGTTCACTGGTGAGAAATGGAAGGTTTGACAGATGTAATTTAGTAATTTATACAGTTGAAAAACATGCCCTACTTCATGGAACTGTATTTTGCTTGATTTTATAGTAATCTGTTTAGAAATATAGTTTGTAAAGAATTGTTTTAATCCAAGTGATTTAAAGAATAAAATTATTATCAAGACTGTGGTTTTTTGGGGGGAATTGAACCCAGAACTCTTTGCTCTCTGCTCCTCAGGCTACTGCAACAAACAAATTCCTTTGTAAAAGTACAATCCTTGGGCCGCTCCACCATTTTTGGGGTAATTTCAAAGGTGATACAGTATTCAGTGTTCATTGATTTTTATCTGATCCCCAAAGGTAAAGTTTTACTATATTTTGGGATTTTCCAACTTTATTTAAATTTTATTTCATATTTTTTCTCACCGGAAGACCACCGGAGGCTGTGTTTACCTGGAGGACTTAAACACAGCATTATATCTATTCCCCACACAGATTGACTCATGTTCATTCTCTTTGCTCTGCTCCGTGTTTACTGTGAGGTTTGTTTCCTCGTGTTTGGTCAAGTTCATTGCCGTAGGATGCATTCTTATCGACACAGGTGACTTTCTTCATTCTTTAAAGACACACAGACTTTATTTTTATTATTATTACTTATAACTGTTATAATTATTTGGTCACAGAGCAAAGTCTGATCTCCTCTGTCCTCTCCTTTCTGTCCTCCTCAGCTCAGACTAATATAATAAGAGTCTTGATTAATCCAACTGTGCTCACCTGAGCTCTGACTACAGCTGTCATGGAAGGACAAGCACACGCCGGCTCAGTGTACATACATAAATTCACAAACTCACAGACACCTTGTGCAGCTCCCTTACCAACAGAGACACACTGCTAGACTAGAAAATGTATTTTTTGGAAATTACAATTGTTTTTCATGCTGTACTTAATTTCTGTTCATAATCTGTCTGCCTTACATTTCCATTCTCCAACTCTACTGTCATAGAACTGTGGGTGAGACGGGAAGGTTTGGAGAAAAAGCTAGAGAAGACAGATTGAGATGGTTTGGACATGTTCAGAGGAGGGACAGTGGATACATTGGTAGAAGAATGATCCTAGAGATGGAGCTACCAGGTAGGAGACAAAGAGGAGATTGATGGATGCAGTGAGGGAGGACATGAAGGTGGTTGGAGTTGGAGGTGAGGATACAGAGGACAGGGTGAGATGGAAATTGTTGACTCGTTGTGGCATATATATATATATATATATATATACGTAAATAATATAGAAACCATGTCACCAATACTTTGCAGATTTTCCCTTTTCGTGGAGTGTCTTGGAGCACATTACCACGAGAGAAGACGTACTGTAATCTTTGTTTCGTTTAATTCGCTCATATAAAATAATTCCACATCAGGAAATTGAGGTTAACATTTTATTTGATCTTCATTCTATTGACTGAGTCTCTCATTAAGTGGCCCAGATCCTTCATCCAAGGAAGAACTGTCCATACAATCATATTTTTTGAAAAATACCAGAAGTGTCTCCCTCTAGAGGGACATGATCCTGGTACCATGCAAATCCACAATACCTCTGTACCAGAAATCACTCTTAAAAGCTGTAGAAACAAAGAATTCCCTTCCTCATAAAACATTTGTGAACATTCACTTTGAATCATTCCTCATTCATTACCCTTCAGATGTCAAAGACACATAATCCGTTCATTCACCAAGCTGTGAAGCAGACCTCCAGGGGTCAGACCTTCAACACTGGACCAGACGGTGACCTGTGAACCAGCCCTGCACGGGCTGAGGAGATGAAAACGGGAGTCCGCGTTCATCTCAGACGACGATGCTGGTTGAACTTTCCGGAGCAGAGCCAGAGCTCCTGCACACTCGACTAACTGCTACAGAGAGGCAGTAAATAATTTATGCAGATGTATTAATAGATCACAGTCAGCTCTCACCAGGCCACCGCTGCCTCAGAGAAGATAGAAGAAGATAGAAGCCAAGACTTCTGTGTACAGTCAGGAGAGGCCGCTTTCAAAAAACCCTACATAGTTTTGTGAATTTGCATTTCATTTCCTTAATTTTGGAATAAAACTGATATGCTGCGGTAAAACTGGAATTGCTAATCCTGTCAGAGTGGCTGTGGTTAATGTCAAAATGCCACTGAGGAAAACAAGCGGCTCAAGGAACGTTTTATTCTGTGTGGTTTGATAAAACAAAAATACGTCTACCATAATGTCTGGACTATAAGTCGCCTTTTTAAGCTTTGAATTTAGGCTTGAATTGTATACAATGGCTTATTTATTAAAATATTTAGCATCACATGTTGGTTATTTTCACACTGACAGCCACTAGGGTCCACTGGTGCAACTTATACTTGGGTGCGACTTATATGTTAAAATGTTATATTGTTTTACATGGAACAACACCTAGGGGGCACTCTAGCCTGATGTACTCGTATTTACTACTCCTGTATCACTAAAAATTTACAAATTTTTATGTTTACTCTGACAGCCACTAGGGGCACTTGTGCAATTTATACTTAGATACAACTTATATAGTAAAATATATTGTTTTACGTGCTTGTCCTTTTTACACTTAGTGCTGCTAGGGGGCACTCTTGTCTTGTGTACATGTATCTACTACAGTACTATTAAAAAAGTACATTGCAAGTACTGTTGCAACTTATGATCCAGAACAACTTTTTTGTTTTGCTATTTCTTTTGCTTGATTTGCATTTTTTTATATATACACTAATAATGGTAGCTACCCATTTCAGAGACTCTATGCTAACAATAGTCAATCTTGGTAACTATTAGCCAAACGCTGTAGTGTCTAACAGTGTTTAATACCTGACTGCATCACGCACCACATGCTGCTGTGTCATATAAGTGACACTGTCCATCATTTTGCGGCGCATATGTGTTTGTCTGCGTGGTGTATGTTTGTTGTGCGTCTTCTAACATGCACAACAAAGATCTCTCTGCTAACGCTCCTGAATAATGTAAAGAGCAGAAAATGTATCCTGCGTTTTTCCGTTTACTTTGCAACGCATTCCTGCCTTTATGTGCGTGCGTGTGTCTCACAGGTGTCAGTGTATCGACCTCGCGCGCCGACCCCCGCCTCCCCCCCACAACTATGTGGGCTGATAATGGAGACATCAATTATTCAGGAGCAGCACAGTCTATCACATGAAATACCTTACATTGTGTGTGTGCGCGTGTCAGTGCGCAGATGTGATGTGTAATTGTGTTTGTGTATCATTATTTGTTTTTTTTTCTATGAGGTCTCTTTCTCTCTCTGACATTTCCACCAAATATGCTGATGTTAAAATATTTACAAGCTGCTGGGGGAAAGATAGAACATGCAGAGAGAGAGAGAGAGCAGTGTGATGAGGGTAGATATTGTTCCCAGTCTCCATTGTCCTGATTGTGACTCGGTCAAAGTCAAACAGGGAAGAAACCTCTTGTTCTCCTTCTTTCTTCTTTCTTTTTTCCAGTGGATACAGAGCATCTGCAGGACGGATTATGTCCAATATTAACTTGTGCCAGTATCCAATTTTGCCGATTTTGTCCAAAAAGTTTATTGCCCAATACCACTTTCAACAAATACAAATAAATGCCACTGTTTTCCCCAATACAGAGGTCAAAAACTTAAAACCCTACATGTGATTCCAGTCATGATGAACAAACCAACATATTTTGTTTTTATATTTTCATTATGGGAAGAAAAAAATATATTGATCCTATCAGTATCACAGAACTATGCTAATATTGGGCAGATATTGTTGGCAAACCGTACTTAAGACTTGTTAATTTAACACATCCCAACACAGAAAACTTAGCGCAAACTGGCCACACGAGGCAGTATTGACCTATGTTCACTGTTTCACTAAATCACTAAAATTTTCTCTGATTTTATAGTGACAAGGTGAATGGCTTGAACATTTCATTCATTTCATAAATACATTTTGATATATATTTTATATATATAAAGCAGTGTTCTCCAACCATCTTTGTCCCATGAACTGGTTAAATGTCTCGTACTTTTCTTATGGACCAGTCGTTAAGTTGTGGCAGAAAAATATTTGCGGTGTTCTGAAACATTTTCCTTCCTATAAAATCTTCCTACCCAAATTAACTGTGCATGGGCACAACAAGGATTTCTCCAGTGCACACAGCCTATAACTTTCTGCTACCAGACCAGATGTCAGAAAGTCTTGTTCCAGGGTTTCAACCTCTCACTCTCCTCCTCAGGACAGGAAGGCGGAGCCACTGTTATCGCATCATATACCGACACATGGAGCGGACGCTGACGCAGGAGGAAGTTCGACTCGTCCACCAACAGATTGAACAAGCAGCTGAAGCAGAGCTGGGCGTCCAGGGCAGATATTGACACAAAAACACTCAGAATGGACTGGCCTTGTTCATGTCAGAGGGACTTTTCTTCATTTAAAGGAGTGGTAGGACCTTATTAAAAATTAATCATGTCAATAAGAGGTTTTTTGAATTAATTAATCATTGTTACCAGAAAAGGGTTTTGTGTGTCGTTTTGGTTGACATATAAATCAATGAAAAGCCACAGTGTTTTTTGTTTTTTTTTGTGTACTGAATCTCTCAATGCAGCCTGATCACAGTGACAGCCGGCTCAGGATCTTTCCAAGCTGAGGTATAACCAGCATGACAGAGATAGGACAACTGTGGAAGAAAAAGTAGTATTTTTTTAATGAATCATTTAAAATACCAAATTAAAGACTCTTGGGTCTCCTCCTCTCTTGAAATCTCTTGGCTCTTCCTTAAACTTAGTATAAAATTTAGTGGTGATGTCCCATCTTAGGGCAGTTGGTGGCCTAGTGGTTAAGGAAGCGGACTTGGGTCTGCAAGGTCCCCGGTTCGAATCCCCCTATGCCATGTTACCACTGACATGCCCTGAGCATGGTATCGTCCCCACACACAGATCCCCGGGCCACTCATTAGCTGCTCACTGCTCACTTTGATGATGGGTTAAATGCAGAGGCCAAATTTCGTTGTGTGCTGTGGTGAGAATCACTATGTCACAATGACCAAAAAAAGAATTTTAATCTTTAATCTTAACTTCTGCTGATATTGTCCAAACACTTATATTCCTACACAGTATTTGCCGACGTCAGTATTTTCTGTCATTTGCCTCCAATCTAAGGAAACCATCTCAGAACATGTGCAATTCCAGCTAATTTGGCTAAACTAAGGCACTGTGTTGTCCGATCTTTATTATTGTTGTTAAAACCGATATTGATCTTACCGATATCACATAGTTATGCTAATATCTAACTCATATTATCTGACATCCCTATTTAAACCTGTTTATTTAACACATTCAAACACAAATACCAGTAAGATGAACTGCCCACAAGAGGCAGTATTGAGCCACGTTCAGTGGTTAACTAAATTACTAGATTTTCTCTACGGACTTCAAAGTACTAAAGAGTACCAAAATGAATAGATTTTACATTTATTTTTTATAAAATACTGTTGAATTCAAATGCATTGGTGCCCTGGGTTGGCTGACATATCAGCTGACTGATAGTATCGGGCATCCCTAATTAAAATTAGTAATAATTGGCTAACATCTGGTTAGTTTTGCTGGGTTTTAGCTATTTCCACATATCACTCTCATTGTGGCCAAGACAAAACCAGGAGTGGAGTTACTCTGAGTGATGAAATAAAACACTTGGAAACTCAAAACTGCTCTGTTTGGTTTGTCCATTTCTGCTGCTGTAGTGAATATGATCGTTCCAGTCTATGGAGGATTGTAGCGAATAGCGACATTATTTCCATTCAAACTCGCCTCACCTCTATTTGCAGCTGTGAGAGATTGTCTGAATGTTTATTCTAATCTCTACTAAATGTTAAACTAAGGCCCAGACCTGTCCTCATTTTCCCTCCAAACATCACACACACACACACACACACAATCTGTCAATCACACTGCGACTGAGAGTGGAGGCTTCAGCTGTTGCTGGCTTCACACTGTAATAAATTCACACACATGCACACATTCAGAAAGAGTGTGTAACAGACTGACAGGACTGACTGTCAGGGCAGTGAGATACACTGGCTGCAGATACTGCCATCATATACTGTCACACTGGAACTTCACACACACACACACACGTGCAGATGTGTGGACTCACACTGACAGTCAAATGCCACTCTACCAGTCACTGTGTCTCCCTCCCGCCCTGTCTGTCTCTCCCCACTCTCTGTCCCTCTCTCCCTCTGTGTCTCGTCATCATGGTTGAATTAAAATTGAGCTCTGACAGTTTCAGGCCAATCTCTCATTCATGAACACATACACACACACACATTTAGTGTTTCCAGATTTTTCTCTTTTCAACTTGAGTTTTTCGGGGACACAGTGACTGCTCTGCCCTTCAGGCTCCACTCAGATTTATGGTTGTTTACACTATTGATGGACCAAAATAAAAATTCTTGGCCAAAACTGAAATTGACTGAAATTATTATGCCTTTTTTAGCACCATTGCATTTATGGCTATGACTGGCAACTAAACCTGAAGTAAATCAAGGCATGAATAATTATAATAAGTTAATGATTGTCAAAATGTCTAACAGAGAACTAAATTCTACTGAAACTCCTCCTCAGAAGCCAAAACAGAAAAGCCTACCTATTATTAATATTATTTATTATTATTATTATTATTATTATTATTATTATTATTATGCTTCATTCATTCATTCATTTTATTCTCCTTGTCCGTGGCACGGTCGCAGGGGCAGCTGGCGCCACCCAAATCACACTGTTCCATACTGCGAGCCTCCCGGTTGGTGGTGAGCCCACAAGAAGTTACTGTATGTGGGTCTGGACGTTGCTAACCTGACACCTGGTGGAAGTCCAAGTCCGCTTCCTTAACCACTAGGCCACCACTGGCGACTCTTGTCATAATTATTATGAATATTACTATTTGAGGTACAGTACTCTCTTGCAGGATCTGACAGAACCTAGAAAACCAGGGTCCCTGCCCCTCATCTGACACAGGGAGACTGGTTAGCGCTATGAGACCGCAGTACAGATCACTATTCTTCTGTCTTATATAATGTACAATACATTGGAATCGAAGGCCTGCACTGATCCTCTTGTTGACGGTGCTGATGATGATCCACCATCGTATGGACAAACATTTTTCAGCCCACTATATTTGATGTCTGGTGGCTGTCCAGATGCAACATGAAATACACACACTCCTGTATCTGGGCCTTTGTCTTTGTATTTTTTCATCATTGATTTCCTGAACTGCACCAAAGTGGCTGACCAATCAGAGTCCACCACTGAGACGACCTGTAGTTCAGGTGACACACACACAGACACACACAGGAAGTGGTCATCTATCAAAAATCCCGGTTCTCCCAAAGGGCAAACCATGGACACACACCTCATTTATTTTCTGTTTTCTAACCTTTATGTCCCTCACACACACACACACACACATGCGTGTATACCTTATTTCGCCGACCTCAGGTGTGTTCCACTCACAGAAACCCACTGGAGTCAGATCATTCATCATCAACAGTTGGAGGCATGAACACACCTGAGACCCAACAGCTTTGGTTACTGTGAAAGTGAAGTTTGTGAGGCGTTCACTGTCTCCTGGCCCCACAGAGAAAATCCCTGGTTTTACCTCAAAGACACAGGAGTTGCTGATCGTCATCAGCTAACATTGAAAATAAAGTGAAAGTCATTGATTAACACACAGTTGTCTCAGTCAAATTCCCATTGGAACAAAATATTAAAAAACTGGGACAAAGTCACAGGCAACGTTTATGGAAAAAATTAATGCAATGGAGGTCAGTAGTGGTTAAGAAATTAAGAAGGCATGCTCCGATGGCTTCAGGTTCCAATCCCTCAGCTGTCAGGTCCACCAGCTCCACAGGAGAATGTGAATGAATGAATGAATTGTTCTTGTAGAATGTAGAATTGAGTTGACATATTGTTTATTAGCAAAATCAAGATAATATTAAACAAATTATAAACACATTCATTCCAAAAATGAAATAACAAAAACCTTTGGCATTTTGCTTGAAAAAGAAAATAAACCAGAAACATTATACATTTAAAAAAATAATAATTGTAGCTGGTAATACCAGTTTTATTTGGTCCTTTAAAATTCTTGTGTAGCCTACAATCAAAGTCATTGGTTAAAAAATAAAACTGTGAACTTAGCTCACAGTCTGCAAGTGGTGTGTTCAGGTAACTCACAAATTATCACAGTCTCCTAGTCTAGTCTATGGTAGACCCTACAATGACCTGCAGATGTTGACTTCCTGTGACGTTCACTGACTGAATGGAGAGAGTGGGTGGACCATCGGACTATATGGGGAGGACTGACTACCAACTACTGTCACATCTCAAAGACAACAATGAGAGGACAATATTGGAGTCTGTCAATATGGAAAATGTTCGTTTCAGACACAATACCAATAGATTTGTCCACATTAATGATGGGCTCTGTAAAATTACCATAGGTTCCTGAACACACCACACAGATACAATCACGGTTTAAGTGTTTTATTTGTCATGGTTTCAGCAGATCTCAGTTACTTTCTTTTTGGTTCGTCATTCCGGAGTTCCTGACAGTCAGTCTCACTCCTCCTCTCGTGGTCCCGTCTCCCACTAATATAAGGCGAGGCCTGATTATTATTATTGCGCCCAGTGCAGTTTCAGCCTCGCCACTTGTCTACTCTCACTGCTGCAGCTGAATGCTCACTTCCATCCACCCTCACAGGCTTGTTATCGTTAAATATTCTTAATGGGTAGAATTGCATATATTCATATATTATATACTGTACTTCTTGCACCAACGTTTTTAGCTTGGCCCAGAGGCAAAGTTAAGGGAAAGCACAGGGGAAATTTGCAGCGACATACACATATACAATCACATACTTTTTCTTCTTTCAGCTTGTTCCTTTTTCAGGGGTTACCGCAGCGACAATTTACATTTTGTTGTCTCGCATATTTGAATTGGCCAAAGTTTTTACGCCAGATGCCCTTCCTGACACAACCCTCACCATTTGTCCTGGGCTTGGGACTGGCACTAAAAACTTGTGCTCCCTGGTGGCTGGTTTATTCCCACTCATACACATACATATATAAAAATATACATACATACCGTATACATGCAGTCTCCACCAGTGACACACCAATCACACTGCTCCATATTGTCAGCAATCCTGTGGGTGGTGAGCCCACTGGAAGTTATGTGGGTTGGGATGGTGCTATGACCAGAGCATCTCTGTGGTGACCTGGCAGTGTGTGCAGTGGATAGTGGAGGTCGAGACGATGGCTTACGCTCCGCTGCAAACCCCTGGAGGAACCTGCATCTTGTTGTCGGGGTCACGTTGGAGGAACCAGCAGCTTCAAAAACTTGTCTGCTGCTGTGATGGGGCATTTTTACAGCTGCTCTTTTGATCAGATGATTTTCTTGAAATCAAGAAAGAATCCTGGATTTTCCTTTATCAGCACACACAAGTGTGTGTGCTCTGAATCAGCTACATACTTCTCAAAAGTACGATGATTGCACTTGTTTCTTGGCAATTTTGATTGATCGTCATTCCTTGACCCAAACATTCAACTATGTGTTGCTGTTCAGCAGCCGAAAGCTCCTTCTTCTTGTCCATCTTGGTTGAAAATTGTAGCCTGGAACAACCTTCTTTAGTAGTCTCCCCTTTAATTGGACTCACCTGCCAAACTAATTAGCACAGGTGTCTTCAATTGGTTTCAGTGATACACAGAGCCATGATACACATTACCATTCATGAGTTTAAATTGACAAACAAAAAATCTTACCGTACCAATGTTGAACACTTTTTCCATTATAATTTGGAATGCAGTGTGTTTGTTTGTTATTATGCCTTCTTGGGTTCAGTTCCATTTTCAATGCAAATCTTTATTTTATAACAACAAACAGTACAAGGCCAAATATTTTAAATCTTTGTGGCATAAGTGGCCAAGTCTAATACACATTTGATACCATTTCACAGCCAAATATAATGACACTGTTGGCCGCGAACCTGTTTTTGACACATTGTGGTACTGACTTGTGCCATGAATTACAATGTGTGGTTTCTCCTTGTGAACCTCAGTCTGAAACAGACTTCAGTCACACACCCTGATGCAGAGATGGTCGACACCTGTAGCTGTGGTATCTGGTAGGTGTTCCAACCCTGAGAGTGAATTTACATTTGAAAAAAAAAAAACTTTGATCAAAGGGAATCAGTATTAATATTCTCCATTGACACTAACACACTCACATGGTTATTTATATCTCAGACAGATGTGGAAGAAGCTGTGAGCCTGTCATCATCTCTGCAGGAGAAGTGAGAGTCTGACAGAACGGAGCGCAGTCTGAAAGAATATTTACAGCCATAATCCAGGTTTGATATCATCAGGGTCACGAGGTATCACAGTGGTCTGTGCTCTTGCCTTACAGTCAAAAGGTTTAAACATCATATACAGTGTATCCAGAAAGTATTCACAGCGCTTCACTTTTCCCTCATTTTGTTATGTTACAGCCTTATTCCAAAATTGATTCAATTTTAAATTTTTTTTCCTCAAAATTGTACACACAATACCCCATAATGACAATGTTTTAGAGTTTTAGGATTATTTTGCAAATGTATTAAAAATAAAAAACTAACAACCCACATGTACATAAGTATTCACACAGCCATCTTCAGATCTCTCTGTGGGGCGGGCCCCCCTGGGGGGGCGCGGTGCGATGCTGAGGGGTGCGCGTGTGACCCTGGGGAACATGCTTTTTTTTCCGCCGTACTACAATAAAGTGTGATTGCACATCCTTGTAAGTTGAACTATATCTCTTTTTTTTGTTTTCTTTATGTTAACAGGGATACGATGTTATGCAGAGGTGTAGCTAGAACTATTTTATAGACAAATGCTGTTATTTATAGTTGCAGCAGAGAGTGGGTGGTTGGGTGGGCAGGGGCGAATTGTTTTCTTCTTGCTAGGGGGGGGCGTAACAGAAAAAGATTGGGAAGCACTGCACTATTAGATTCAAGTCTGCGCTCTGACTGGGTCACTCAAGGACATTCACACAGTTGTTCTGAAGCCACTTCTTTGTGATCTTGGCTGTGACCTTCGGGTCGTCGTCACCATGCTGCACTGTAGTGATGGTATTGGCCTGGTTTCCTCCAAACATGACGCCTGGCATTCACGCCAAAGAGTTCAATCTTTGTCTCATTAGACCAGAGAATTTAGTTTCTCATGGTCTGAGAGTCCTTAAGGTGCCTTTTGGCAAACTCCAGACGGGTTGCCATGTGCGTTTTGCTCAGGAGTGGCTTCCGTCTGGCCACTCTACCATACAGATCTGATCAGTGGAGTGCTGCAGAGATGGTTGTGCTTCTGGAAGGTTCTCCTCTCTCCACAGAGGAACACTGGAGCTCTGACAGAGTGACCATTGGGTTCTTAGGCTACATTCACACTGCACCCTGAACGGACCCATAACCAATTTGTTCAGAAATCAGATTTTTTCTTAGGCCGTTCACGTTGCCCACTATATGGACTTGTACGCGATCTCCAATGAGAACGGGAAATGACTCAAATGTGTCCCGCATGTGCATACCGTATTACAGAATGTTTGCAAAGTTGCAAAGCACGGAGATGAGACGGTACCTTGCGACGTGGTTTCTGTGGCAGCAGGAACTCAGTCCACAACCTGGTATGGGAGGAAATTAAGCAGGAGGGTAAGGGCTTCGGTCCTGGCGCTGTGTGGGGCAATAACAGAAACGTCCAATGAAAGGGGTATATGGACGCAGAGTGGCGTTTCCTCCCAAGACAGTGGCACACGCAGTCGCTCACAGAGGTTGGTGAAGGTGTTTCTTGTGAGCAAAAAGTTGTTGATCAACTAGAAGCTCTGCACATCAACATCCCACCACTCCTGGTGGGATGTTGATGTGCAGAGCTTCTTGAGACAATCCAAAAAAATGTCTCAATTAAGCTTTGTAATTTGGCCCACGAAACGTCTCAAAATTATGAAATTGTTTTGTATTGTGATTATACTTATTCTATATTTATACTTTCCTTATTGCTGCAATACTCACAAATTCCATATAGATGGGGTAGAGAAGGCTAAAATGCTTATTAGCATTTTAGCCTATGCATGACGTTAACATGTCATTTAGCCTACTTTAATGCATGACTGCTCCGTCCATCTACTCTTATCCCAGCCACTATTTGAGAACCACTTCACTGAACTAAGAAGGCTGCTGTTGTCACATGGTTTTCATACTTTTGAAAAATCATCTTTTCTCCCTAAATGCTTGCAAGTGTAAACAAAAACACCAACATTGGAAAACAATCTAATAAACACACACGCACACACACCTGTGCTCCTCTTTCTGGAGGCTTTCACTTCTGCAATGAGGTATCTTCATCACAACCTGACAGAACAAAAAAATCTGTGTGTGTGTGTGTGTGTGTGTGTGTATGTGCCTGTGGAGACCAGGTATTTTTAGAAATCGGCATTCTGTTGTTAGCACGCCTCTCTCACATGCAGCCTTACACACACACGTACAGGCAGACACACACCTTGGTTGATGTGGCTGCTGAGACATTGGTTTGGCGTTTCAATATGCTGCTAAGTTTAAAACCATTACTCCCACTGTGTCTGTGTGTGTTTGTATAGATTTATATATATGTGTGCGTTTGTGTGTTTGTGTGTGTGTGTGTGTAAAACTGGCTGTGAAAGAGGGAGAGAAATGACAACCCAATTCAATTACCATGGCAACCGCTCCTCATCCTCCATGTCCCAGCACTCCTGTGAGGGTGGGAAACTACCCTCTCCAGATTTCCCTGATGCAGTTTTCCAGGAAAGGAAAATCTATCATTAAAAACAGCAAAAGATGTGTTTTATTTGGAATTTTCTTCCAGAGTCACACAGAGTAAGGAGTAGTTCTTTGACCTGTGACATGCAGTGTGTAAAGCAAAGGTTGATGTCTGTAGACGGTCCCTTAAACCTCGTTAGTGTGCAGCAATGAGAGGAACCACTCCACACCTCATTATTGTGCTGTTTATGGAGGAAGGATCATAAATCACATTAATGATTTGTAAAACTTAATAACAAACGTCAATAGACCATGTTTTCTTGAGCATCTTTAATGAGTTTTAATTAAAAAAAAACCAACAAATTAATTTTGTTCAAAGTGAGGACGATCCCTAAATCTATTCTAATGTGGTGTTAAGTAAAGACAAAGAAAATGACAGTCTTTTAATGTCAAGATTTTATTAATGTGACAGGTCTTTGATCTTAGGCACATTCTTCAAACCTTGATTAGTAACAAGATCATTCCTCTCTTCTTCTTTTCCTTTGTCCCTTTTTCAGGGATTTCCACAGCAAATCCTCACTTTCCATCTCCCCCTGTCCTCTGTATCTTCTACTCTGATTCCAACTACCTCCATGTCCTCCCTCACTGCATCCATCATTCTCCTCTTTGTCTCCTACCTGGTAGCTCCATCTCTAGGATCATTCTTCTACCAATGTATCCACTGTC
>JAFBJS010001448.1:80854-91235 GCA_016785265.1 Paraplagusia blochii | reverse complement strand
TCCTGTCTGTGTTGTCCCTCTAATCACCTCATTCCTGATCCTGTCCATCCTTGTCTCTCCTAAAGAGAACCTCAGCATCTTTAACTCCTCCACCTCCAGCTCTGCCTGCTGCTAGATAATGTCCTGCGAAAAGAACTCTGTCTTAACCCTGTCATGCTGCCGGTATGAACCTGATCATTCTACAGATTTTCAGTAAACCGTAGGTGGTCCCTAAACTGTACTTTGCTCCAGACAGAGGGTGTTCCCAAATATCTCTGCCTTGAAAGTGTTCTATAAATTCCCTAAAAACTCATTAATGTTCTATATAAAAAAGGCTTTTCCCAAAACCTCAATGTGCTGTTAAAAAGTGCACGGTGCTAAAAAAGAAGCACTTCTCAAATCCTGCTGTAGTCTCCAAATCTCATTAGAGTTCTATATAAAGAAGATGCTCCCTAAACTGCGTTACTGATCGTCCATCCCTAATCATCATTAATCTATGTATACAGAAGGACGGTCCCTTATTTGATTCAAACATATGAACTGCACATACGGCGCAAATCCCTAATTGGTTTAGGTCTGTGTTAATGAGAAAATAAAGGTCATCGCTCACATGAGGAGGGAAAGAGGACGCTCACTTACTCTTTACCTTGGACTGAGGCTGAAACTAGTCCCTCTAACTGGACACTCTCTAACTCTGTTATAGCAGCACAAACCTAATGGACTAATACAGTACGTGTTCCAGGGTGTTTCAAGTCCTGTGACATTTCCTCTAAAGAAAATACTCCTTTTCAATCCTGGCCATCAGCAATGAATAAAATATCTGCGTTTCTTCCTTTTTTGTTCTGAACAAATGTCCTGCTGATTTCCTTTGACCTCATTTTATCCTACGGCCCTGAGTCTGGTAAAATCCCCCAGTTTTTTCTTCTTTAATTTACAGTTTTGTCTTTCCTCATCCACTGCCTTCCTGTTCTCCCTCTTCTTCCCTTCGTCTTTGTCCAGACCTGTTACAGAGGGACCGGTCTGTTGCATTGATGGCTCCTCCACTTTATTACATTAAAGTCTTAATTATTTTTTACCTTCATCCTTAGTTGGACACACCTCTTTTTTACTTCCTGCCAGTATTAAACTGTTAAAGTGTCTGCTGTTTACTCCCCGGATGCTCCATGATTGATTACTTCATTTGTACAAAATTCATTAACACACACGTATTCCTTGTGTGTCTTTTGATTGATGGTTGCTTCCGTTTCATGCTGATCCTGCTGCAACTGAACACATTATTATTCTTTATTTTTATTTTTATATATTTTATCAGTGATCTTTAATACTTGACTTGAAAACATTTGAACCTCATCAATTTGGACCAACATTTCAACATCTCACTCGTAAAGAGAACCTCAGCATCTTTAACTCCTCCACCTCCAGCTCTGCCTCTCGTCTTCTGCCTATTCCTAGTGTCTCTAATCCATCCACTACTGGTCAACATGCCTATGGACCAGTGGTCTCACAACTGTCCTATAAACCTTTCCCTTCACCTTAGCTGACACTCTCTATCACATCTCAAAGTATTTTTTTTATAAATATATATATATATATAAAATAAGTTTATATATTTATGAACATATTCATAAATATATATTGCATGATCACACTGAGCCTGAACTGCATGATGCGCTCTGAGTACCTCTCTTATGAGGTGAATAAGTCTTCAAAACTTTAATTCAGAGACCAAGCATTCTGCATTAAAAAATTAGCAAATTTTAGCCATAAGGACACAGCTAATAAATTTAATAACATTTTTGTCAGTTATCGATGAAGGTTCTCAGTCATTCAGGTCATGGTCAAGGTTAAAGAGTTTAGTTAGGCAACTGGACATTCAGTTTTTTTGGTAAATGTTTCCCCTCTCATCCAAGAGGCTTCTTCAGTTCTAACTGTTAGTGGGGAGTAACAGAAGTTCTATCCTGTGAGTGAGGAGGAAGGGGTGTTTCAGGTCCCTCCTGTTTGGTGGACCTGGGGATACCTGTGAAGTGTGATACCAATGGTTGTGTGGTTATTGATGGGTCGTTACCGTCATTGTTGGAGTGGTTTTGAATGAGAGGATAAACATTTTCCAAAAAAACTGAATATCCAGTTGCCTAACGAAACTCTTTAACCATTTTTGTCAGTCGTCTTTATCTGCCACACCTTAAAGACCGGGAGGAGAAAAAATATTCAGTTATATTGTCTATTTATCATCTGTTTGGACTCGGACATGCTCTATGAAGACATAGTCAACAAAACCTGCACCCAGGACTAACTCTCATCCTAAAGCCCAGCATTCACTGCAATTTTGCCACAGTATTACAGTCATAAGACAATATGTGATGTTTACACTGCACTTTACCTGAGTTGTGCAGTGTACACAGGGTTATGACAAGTTACTAAAACCTCACGATTGCTTCCAACTACTCTACCCTTCCAACCTATCACACTGCACATGTGCCAACATAGATATGGAGGAGAAACCAAGTCAGCATGGTAAAACTGACCGACCAGACTGACCACGTCTGGTCCATACATGTCGTCGTTGTCACACTTTCTTTTCTGTGTCTGATCACAGAATGGCACAAAGTTTTTGTTTGCTGAGCATTATTATCATTGTGTCTCTGAGAGCAAGTGTGAGCATCCACGCATCTCCCAGTACTGTCTTCTTTCTCTTCTTCCTCCTTATCTTTATATACATTACATTCCAATATATCTTGGGCATACTTTTATCCAAAGCAGTTCAGGAGTCAGATGTGTTTTTTTAGGGTCGTACAGTGTGAGCAGCATATGGCTGCAACAATCATTGTTTTTTGGTCTTTACCAAAGACGACAATGGGAGGTCCAAGGAACTGATTTGAGACGACCTAACCAATAAAATCTCAATGTGTTTAGCTGCTCTGCTGCAGGGAGCATCAGTGTAGAAACTCTGACCCACTAATCCAAATGAAATTTAGGTCGCTTGCTCTAAGTCACAACTTCTGACCCATTTACATATCAGCTAACTCTGTTTTATCCTCCACTTCTGGTTCTGGTTGGGTTCTCCAGAGAGAACAGAGAACAACATCTGCCCTATTTACAGCAAGAACTTAAATCCCAGAGAAGAACCAGAGCAGAGAAGGTATTTTTGGTTTTCTTCTTTGACCTGTTTACAGTAAAAAAAAAGACATTCCAGCATTCAAAAAATGTTTAAAAAATTGTTATTACAGCTAGAGGGCTAGAAGCATTGAATCAGCTTATCGTCAGCTTTTATGCTTCAACTTTTCTAACTACTTTCCAATATTTGGAAAGACTATCTCACATCTCTGTGTAGCAGGAGCTGCTCCACAGGGATTGTGGGTAATGTAGTCTCTGCAGGCATCAAGCTATCATTGGTTGAAACCTTATTTAGAATCAGTGATGTAGGCTTTAGAGAGAGGTGCTTCCACAGACAACTGAATGAATTGTAAAAATAAATAGAGAAAATAGAGAAAAAGAAAGCAGAATTGGAGCGAACGACTCCCTAAATCCCACGGGATTTCCTCCATTTCTGTCTCCTGCAGGCTTCCCTTCATCCATTTTTAATGAGCTCCCCCTCAAATCAGGTCTCTCCTCTTTCCTACAGGCCATAATTAACTCTGAGGCGATATTTATTTCACTCTGAGAGGGGATTGTGTTTCCTCTTAATAGTCATACTACTCGTATTACTCCTGATACTACTGCTATTGTTGTCCATAAAGCTAAGGCTAAAAGAGATCCCATGGTGCAGTCTGTTTACTCTTATATCATTTTATTTTTTTCTATCTATTTACACTTATTTATACTTCCTTTTTTATTTCACCTACTCCTAGCAGTTGGTTGAAATAGTCAAACCAACTGCTAGAAATTACTGCTATCAAAACACGTAAACACTACCTTCCTCCATTGTTATTGTTAGCAGTGGCTAACAGTGGCAACTGGCTAATATACCCAACTGGTATAACCTGCTGGTATTTTTAGGATGAGGTAAGAAACTAATGAAGTAACTCCTCCTATTGATAATGGTCATTCACTGACTGAGATATTCGTACTGTAACTCTTTTTTTTGCAAGACTAAAACTGTTGTGTTCTGTGTGTCAGCATGATACTGCTGTTCAGATTAGCATCTATCTATCTATCTATCTATCTATCTATCTATCTATCTATCTATCTATCTATCTATCTATCTATCTATCTATCTATCTAGCTATCTATCTATCTATCTATCTATCTATCTTACTTTCTCTATCTATCTATCTATCTATCTATCTATCTATCTATCTATCTATCTACCCACCCACCCATCCATCCATCCATCCATCAATCCATCCATCCATGACAGTGGACGGTTGCTGGATTTGAACTTGGAACCCTCCGACCCCTGAAATGAACCAATTTTCATTGTTCACCTCCTTGTTGATTGGGCAGGTTGAAGTAAATGTGTCATTTATTCTCCCCTTTAACATGTTTCTCAATCTCCAACAGTACGTTTTCCTCCTCATCCTCATCCTGCAGCCTCCCCTCCCTCACCTAATCATCATCACATCCATATTCATGCATGCACAAAAATGTGCCTGGAGCTGGGGCGTTTTCATTCCCTGGGGAAAACTAGGCACGCAGTCTGCAGCTCTGATGAAATAAATCCTCATCAGTTCGGCAAAAGCTCGAATACGTCACAACAAGTGAATAACACAGTGTGAGGCCTCAGCCTCTATAGTCTGAGATCCAACCAGCCTCCAGGATACAACAGAAAGAAAAGATTATTAGCATAAACTCATCCTTAGTGGAGGATTATGGGATATTAGTGTCACTTTATCTGCTTACAACCCCTTAAACAGTGTGATAAAAGTCTGCCCGCCCTGCTGAAGAAATCCTGCTCTCGCATTTACTTTCAAAGATCTTTTGCCTCCTAGAATAATTCCATTTAGAAATGTTAATTAATTCTCATTAATGTTTGGGGAAAAATCGTTTTTGCCATGTTACTAATATAGCCCAAACCTTAATGACATTTTCCAACAGGACACCAAAGTTTTCTAATTAACTGACTCTGCTGCCCCAAAGTCCATGAAGGAAATCAGAGAGCTGCTGGTCAACTTTTGCCTCCTGTAGTCAGTGATGAAAATCTAAATTATAAATTTCCAACAGCAAAGTCCAGAATTAACTCATATAAACTAACTATTAGAGGCGAAAGTAGACAAACAACTCCTCTTAGTGATCAAACTGACTTTCTTTTATAAATCTGACCCTTGCATCGTGGATAATATTGGTCAGCAAATATTTGTATAATTACCTGATATCGGCAAGAACATTACGTTTTGTAATGGTAAATTTATAAGTTTATACATTTATAACAAATAATGCACAATTATAATGGAAATTAACAAGCACGAGAAAGGACATGACCCGAAACCGCCCACAAGAACATCCTCTTTCCTGCATCCTCTTTCCTGTTGATGTTGCATCCAGACGTAGCACATATCCTGTTTTTATCGAAACTTACAAACTTGTGAACTTATGAGCAGGTGACTTCTATTTCTGGGCAGATTAGCCTTGTTGCTGAGCAGATGGTTGCATACGAGGACCACACAGAAGAACAAAGCCCTTATATGGTAAACACGAGAGTAGCAAAAGACGGGCGGATCAACAGTATAAAAAGATGTATCCACTCTGGCTCGAGAGGGAGCTACATCGAGGCGCCTCGAGACGACGTTGACACCTCATCACTGCTTTGAATTTGCTTTATTAAACCTCCTCAACTCAAGAAACTTATTGTATTGTTGATTTGATTCTCTATGTTGAAGTAATTTGTAGTTAAAGAACCAGTGGAAACGTAGCAAAATTTCCACGACAGTTTCTCCTCTGATGATAAAAATCCGATATACAATACAAACAGCGGCATATATGAGTCGATATTGGACAATATCATAAAAAAATAATTGGTGACATCCCTAACTTAATCTCTACTATTCTAAAGAGTGTTTAAATTAAGAAACATAATTATAATATTTGAAAAAAAAAAAATGTTTTTTTTTCATTTTTGAATCATTGTTCTCCTCTTCCTCCCCCTGCTGCTGCCCTTCCTCTCAATCAATACTCACTGAATGCTGAGGCGTGTGGCAGCTCAGGGACTCTCCCTCATTAATAATGAATACAGCTTTAAGGTGGGTGTGTGTGAGTCCATCACACACACCCACATTGGAACTGATAAAAAAAACAACCCTTTTCTTGCAGCTGTGGTGGCCCGGCAGGTCCAGGATTTGAAGGCTTCAAGTTTAAATCCATCAGAATTCACCAAGCGGTGGATTGTTCACCAACCAACTGGGAACAAGAGCTGGGATTAGACCATTGTGAAACGAGTTTGTTTTACCAAACTCAGGATGGGTCACTGTAATAGGAATTCAAAGCACCACCAAGTTGCCACTGATGTGCTCTGCAGTGTGATTTGTGTGTAACAAATAAGAAGATAAAGATGAATTACCAAACCTGTTTGTCAAAATAACAGCACACAAAGCTTTTTTTTTTTTCAAACATTAGTTTTTTATTTCTCTTTATTTACTCTTTTTCATATTAGCAATCTTATTTTCTTTATATCTCAGTAGGTTTTATTATTTGTGAAGTAACAACCCTCTGTCAAAAGTGGGATAAACTATCTATCATAGATCTTTTTTAAACTCTTTGTATCTATTTTTTTTATTTTAAAATTTCTTTTAATATACATCTCTTTTGTTTGGAGTAAATCCTCTCTTGTTATTTTCTTTTTTGAAGCAACATCCCCGTAAACAAACAAAAGACAAACGACCGACCGACCGACAAACAAAGTACATATCACTCAAGGAACCGTGTTTGTGCCTCAGCCTGGGAATAAAGAAAGCTCAGATTTATTTATTTTCTCTGTTTGTGGTTTATGACACTACTGGACTCTCAGCATTTTCTAAACATACAGACCTAAAATATATATATATATATATATATTTATATATAAATATCACCTTGAAGCTCCTCTAGTATGAATCACTGGCACATGAAAAGGGGGTTGTGCTAAATGGCAACAGTCATATCGCTCTCCAGCCACGGTTTTATTATTATTATTATTATTATCATTATTGTTATTCATATTATTGTTATTGTTATTGTTTTAGCTACACTGGCCGTGAAGTCACTGCTTTGTATTGCTCTTGGCCTTCAGATACTTATTCTTTTCCAGCACATTTTGCTGCGACCAAAAAAACTAAAGAAACAAAAATGTTTTTCTTCTCTCTAAACCTGAAAAATGAATGAGCAGAGGTTTCAGGAAATGAGCACAACTACGGGGTAAAACTCAAACAACTCCACTTGAATGAAAAGAAGACTGTTTTGTATACAGGAACATATTTCTGTGAATTGAACAGTAAACCTAGCTACATGCTACGTTCACTTCCTGGCTGAAGTCAGATCTCTTTACCAGTTTATAACAGTTCATTTTTTGACATGGTCCGATTAAATGCCTACTAAGGTGAATGATCTGTTGTTGGTTGTGACTCAGATAGTTACACTGGTAATGCAAACACTGTGTGTTATTTGTCCCATTAAACTGTTAATACCAGGGATGTCCGATATCCGATTTTGTCCATTTCTGATTCCAATATCAACTGATCTTTGTTTAACGTGAGTTTAACGTCTCAGATCCCCACATGCAATTCCAAGGCATTATAGGATATTGAACGATCAGACATAATTATTATCAAACATCCCTTGTTAATACGCTTGCGAGCCTCCACTTAACAGTCCACACTAGTAAGCAGACTGAGAAGACACTGGTAAAACTGGAAGTTAAAGAACATTTGGTATTATTTGTTCATATTAATGGTCTAGTTCTAGGTTGGTTTATCCACTAAACCAAATTAGATAAACGTCACCTGTTGCTAACTTAAAGCTCACAAGCACAGCTAGCTTGTTTAGAGACAGTCTTGCTAAACTCATCCCTAGCTAGACCGCCGAAGGACTGAGACAGGGTACAATAAGCAAATAACCTAAATCCATGTGTATTATCCAGAATCTTCTGCTATGGTCACATTCTAAACCTTTCTATTCTAGGCCTTTGTGATTGGTAACAGCTTTGTAACCTGGTAGCAAACATCACACTTTTGATTAAGCTACATAAACCCATTAGCCACCGTTTTTCCATTTGCTTCTAAACTACTTGCTTTATATTTTCGTCCAACCTGCTTCATCAATTTATGCTGGGACTAAGTTTTAACCTAAATTATAGCTGCCTTCACTTTATTTGCTGAACCAAGATCGGACAATAGTTAGCACTAACCCAAAGACGCTTGGGCTAACCAGAGCACACAGTCACTACTGCTGTTACTTGATAGTCATTGAGCAAAACATGCCAGTCTGTGCTCACCTCCTGAAATGATTAAGTTGAACTGACAGAATTCATGCACGTTTTACAGTTACGTTTAACAAATAGGAGGCGCTGTTGCTCCGCCGGCCTATGTCACCTTCAAAGCTGGAGGAAAGACGTTTAGTGGTGAAAAATGTGCTTAAAAAACCTAACATATCCCACTGGAAAACTCATATACATGCAAGGTCGACAAATAAAACTGTAAAATGTGACCTGTACAAAAAAAGGTGACCGAAGTCGCAAATGTGTCTAATCGAAACATGTACAGAAGTATTTTACCATGAAAGAACCACAGCTTGACTGTCCAAAAATCAGTAGGAGAAAAGAAACGTGTGTGTGATGTGAATGAGGTTAGCCACTCCAGGCTGTGATTTCTGTCTTATTGATTTCACAGGGCTAAACTCACAAATACCTGGGGCTAGGATGGAATGTGAATATATAAATATATGTATACTGCTAGTGTGTTAGCAGCACCAGCAGCTGTCTGGACCGGGCCGCTGAACATGAATAATTCAGGGTCAACTTTAATACTGTTGTAATTCCACGACTGCAAGCAGGGGCGAGAATCCATCAAATTTTCATCATTGTCATCGTTTCAGCATGACGACCTGTTGAATATTTCATGCCATCGACCGGGGTCAGGTCAGCCTGTGATTGGACGAGGCACTGCCGGGGCGCGAGCCTGCAGACGTCCTGAGATGGCAAAGCAGGCCTCGGCCTGACGCCGCCGTAGAGTGATGATGTCGGGATTAAGATCCAGTTCGGGGTAAAGTTTTATGACGTTTGGAGTTGGTTAGTGAATGTTGATTGTTCTCAGAGCAGCCAGGCCTTTTTTCTCTCTTTTCTGTTTTGTATCTATTTTTTGCCTCTATTTTCTTCTTCCCTTGGGAATTTTTCTTCTCTGCGTTAAAACGCCAGCCAAGTCAGTACGGTGGGCAGCGTGGTGAGGACCAAGGCTAGGCCCCTGGTGTCGGAGGAACCCGGTGCTCCGTTACCACTGCTGCACAGTTCAAACAAACTCCCGCGAAAATCCAGGTTGCGGGACTCCTTTTTCAGTTTCTCCCACAGGTCCGTGGCCCCCTCGTGGCAGTCGGCCAGTGCCGTCGTGGCGCATGAATGGAAATTATCCCAGTATCTGGCGAGAAGAGAGGAAGGGAAAAAAAAGAACACAGCGAGCGTTAGCATCACAGGCGGGAGGCAACAGTCAGTCAGGAGGCAGAGCCAAGAGTGGAAATCATCCCAGAATGTGGCAGCAGAGAAAACAAAGTGAGCAAAGTCTGAAGACACAGACGGCGAAGGAAACAGCGTCGAAAGACAGGCTGAACACACACACGTGTCGGTTTCCAAACCAAGGCTAAACTCCTTCTGACTTCTGTCAATATTAGATTTAGAATTTTTCATTTGATAGCCTTGATCATTTGATATTTATCGGAGCAAAATTTCACTGACTGGACTTTGAACGCCCCCTGCTGCTCTAACTGATAGGGAAACACATGCTAATCGGCAAAGTATTGGGCGCCAGGTTGGACAAAAACAGAGTGGGTGAATCTGGGACAAAGTCCTGGGCTTCACGTAATATTTATTGAAAAAAGTACATTTTTTCATTACGAAACAAACTTAAATTTTGTGTTTCATCTACAATTCAAACCAGAGCACAATATTATAATATTATAGACAAGTGAAAAATTGATTATGAAATAAACTACCCATCAGTGGTATTTGTTTCTTATACTGTCTTTTTATATGTAGCCATTCCACTGCCTTTTTGTAAATTATTTTTCCTTTAGCCATCATTCATCATTCATTCATCTTCTTCTGCTTTTCCGTTGCTGGGTCGCAGGGGTGGCGCCAGGGGCAGTTGACGCCACCCAAATCACATTGCACCATGTTGTGAGCCTTCCTGTGGGTGGTGAGCCCACAAGAAGCCTTTAGCCATCAACTAAAACAAATGTATCTGCTATAACTTTAATACTACTGCTATAACCACTCATACTACAAATC
>JAFBJS010001448.1:60810-77643 GCA_016785265.1 Paraplagusia blochii | reverse complement strand
CTGTGTGTGTGTGTGTATGTGTGTGTGTGTGTGTGTAGTTGGTTGGTTGGTTAGGCACAGAACCAGGCAGATTGATTAGTTTAGATAATAACAGCTCCACTCCATCAAACTGTGGACTAACACAGCATGACATGTAAGACCAGACATGGCTGTTAGTGAGCGACCATGTGTGTGTGTGTGTGTGTGTGTGTGTGTGTGTGTGTGTATGAACTGATCAATAAAATGTTGAGAGTCTCGCTCAGACACTACATCTCCATTAACACTGATTGGATTTGGCACAGAGACATGTTTCAAACAACAAAAAAATATAAACACACATTTTTATATTTGAACCCTCCTTTATTTTCAATTTTTGTATGTATTTGTGTACCGCCATGTTTTTGAGTATCATCTACTGCACGTCTGTCCTTCCAGGAAGTGGATCCCCCACCTGTGATTCTCCCTAAGGTTTTTACCCTCATCTTTTTTTCCCTGCTGCAAGGGGTTTTTTCCTGTAGTTTTTCCTTACCCTGGCAAACGGTATAAGGACAGAGGATGTTGCCAACCCTGTGAGACAAACTGTGTTTTATAAATTTCGGCTACATAAATAAAATTTGATTGATTTATTGATTGATTGATTTATCCAAATCTGATTTTTTCTTTGGACTGGCCTAGAAGACAGAACCTGAAAACCAAATCCCAACTAATGACATTGGAATAATGCAGACGGAGAAATCATAAATTATAGCTGACAACACAGAGTGGTGGTCAACCCCTGCTGCCTTGGTCCATACATTAATTGGTGTGTATGTAATAAATAATAATACATCAGTTTTGTATATCGCTTTTCATGTTACTCATAGAATAAATAAATGGGTCTTTAGACGGTGCTTGAAGGAGGATAGAGTGTCCGAGTCGCGGACGGCCAGAGGCAGGGAGTTCTGGAGGGTGGGGGCCGCTCTGTCTCCAATTGTATTTGGTTTAAGTGGTGAGTTTGAGGAGGTTGGCGTCAGCAGAGCGTAGTCGTCGGGTGTATCATTTTACACTGTTAAGATACAGTAGATACAATCCAGTGTTACGATGGCAGCAGAAAGCCAGTTGGACAGGCCATTTAGTAAAATCTATGACTTCCTTTATGAGGTCCGATGATGGGAAGAGCGACATTTACAATAAATAAATTATTATTTATAAAGTAAATGATTATTTATATAGTACGTTGTTATTATAATTCATAAAGTAAATTATTATTATTATTGTTATTATTTTTTTTTTCTTCACCCTCTTAACTTAGACAAGAACCGTGAAGTAAATGGATGCGGCCCATTTGGCATTATAATCCGACCTGCCGAACCTGTCTATAAATTATACTATTCATTCATCTATTTTCATCCTCTGATTGTGGTGGGACGGTGGAGCCCACTGGAGATTATGCCAGTCAATATGATGCTATGATCAGAGCACCTCAGTGGCAGCTGGTGGATTAGAACCTGAAGCCATGTGGATTTATAATAATAAGTATTTTTTTATTATAAATATTATTTTTCTTCTTATTATAATAATTATTATTGGATTACATTTGATTCAAATACACTAGATTGGAACTTTATTACATTTTTCCTTCAGGAAAATAATTTTCCAGCAGCTGTCTAGCACCATATTGTTAGTAATACCATTATTGTTATTATTATTATTATAATTATTATTACTAATATTGTTAATTTACTGTCCAACTCTCACTCTCTCTCTCTATTGTCTCAGTCAGTGTCTCTCTACTCCTTGTATTTAGAGGCATTACATCATCTTCTCCTCTCTCTCGATCTCTGTGTCTCTCTCCCGCCCTCGCTCTCTGCAGCACATACATGACATCATAATTTTTCATTTTTTTGACAAACGGACCAATCAGGTGCGAGCACGCTCACTGTACCAGAGGAACACGCACACACATGAATGAAGGGGGGACACCCCTCTCTCTCACACACACACACACACACACACACGCACATGCACATACAGCTACTACTGCGCTACTTTCATTTCCCCTGTTAGAAATATATATAAAATATGACATCAATAATGAAACACTTTGAAGCTGCTTATACATTTAAACCCCTTTTCTATTCTTTTTTATTTTTTAATACCATACTGTACTGTTTCACAGTGGTTTTTATTTTTAAAATAACGTTAAGATTTCCATCTTCTTGTTACAGATGACCTAACATCGGTCAATGTCGGTCAATAAATGTAACATTTATTTTCCCATCACTCTCCTCTTCATATGTCGAGTTTCTCGGATTAATCTTTGTCTCAGAGCTCGACATCATCATTTTTTTTCTCCTCACGCGCACTTTTTTTTTCACACCTCTCCTATCCCGCCGGGCACGCGCGCACCCGTTCACCTTGCACGCACACGCACACCGTTGGCTGCAGACACACCCACCACGACTCAGGTTTAACGGGAGAAATACAGAGAAATAAACACCAAGAGGTGGAAGAATAAAATAAAATATGAATTTGGGAGTTCTCTGCGGTCACGTGACAATAAACCCCCCCGTCCCCAAATGGGATGAAAGGTTATAAAAGGAGTAAAAGCTTTCTGCAGTGGGGCCAAACCCACGCCGACAACCAATCAGAAAATGGCAATTCAAGACGACAATGAAAAAATATAGATTAAAACTGAAAACTAAGATAACAAAATAAAATGTTATTTATGGAATAAATTTCGTTACAACTTTATAAACGAAGTATTAATAAAATAAATACAGAATATTTTAAAGGATGTCAATATTGAGTCGAACAATTAAATCAATCACGCACGTGATGAGAAGCTGCGATAAAATCACGCGTGTTTGATGTCACTGATCATCGTTACATTTATTAATGTATTGATTATAAACCACAGTTGTTGTTTTTTTGTTGTTGTTGTGTTTTTACCGATCTCACTCTCCATCTGTGGATCCCATCTCGGTATCACGCGAGCGCTCACGTTCGTGTGCACACGCACTCTAACAATAGCACGGGGAGGATTCTGCGTCGTGAATAATTCAGCATCTCTCTCCGTGCCACACAAACACACACATACACACACGAACACACACCTCGTTATGCAACAGCAGCGACATCCTGTCCATCTGGGTTCACTCTCACTCACACCGATTATCGCGATATCAATTACAATTTTTCATCGATTTCACTGTTGCATAGGTGCGATTTAAAATCTTAAATTTACATTTTTTTAGTAGATCACGTTTTAATAAATACAAGAGTGTTTTAAATTATTTAACAAACCAAAAAAATACAGATCATTGACGGCAGAGTCTATTTTTATATTCGCCGTGCACGAGAGAGGCGTCGGCGGCGCGCACGAAAATATGAAATAGACCCAGAGGATTTCTGTCTGTCCGGTCTGTTCTATGGTTTCCATGGTGTTCATTCAATCTCCATTGTAAAATAAAAAAAATAATAAAATAAATTATTTACCCAGCCTCTCAAGAAAATTTTATATATTTCAAATAAATATTAAATAATATTAAAATCAACAAATTACGTGTTTAAAGTATTGCAAGATTCTTCATTTCAATCCTTTTCATTTTTGCACATTTTATACATTTTATGTTTTTTTTAACACACATACAATAACAAATAAAAATTAAGTCCCTGAAAATAAGAATAAAAAAAATTAAAACTATCCCTAAAAAAAATCTATTTTCTTCCTCTGCAGGTTTCTAATTTAGGACACACTGATGGGCGGGGGGGCATCCCCCAATTTAACGCACGCACACACGCACGTGGACGCGCGTCCACATGCCTTCACTGCTCCACGGTCAGAGCAACGTGGATTTTATATCCATGAAAAAAAAGAAAATACCGAAAAAAAATTATTTCATCGTTTGTGAATCGAACGGATCAGAGAAAATATCGTTTATTCATTAAAATCTGCCGGAAAAAAACGAAACAAAAGATGAAAGAGTGGCTGACCCCGTTTTTATTTTATATATTTATTATTAATATGTGTTTTAAGTCACGCAATACGTCAGATTTAAGGGTAGTTGAAACAAATGATTAAAAAATAAAGCTGTTTTCTTCCATTGAAACAAATTTAAAAAAATTCTACAGGAAGAAATCTTTTCAGATAATAAGCCTGTTGTAATATGTGATTTTCCCCAATGAAAGAAAAGTGTCGATTGTTACAGTGACATTGTAATAATATTTGTTTCATCATCCAACGCCATTAAATATTAAAATAACATAAGAGTAAAAATGGACTCACTGATGTGCAGAGCGAGGCAAAGAGCGAGGCTCCTGGAGGAGCTGCTTCCTCCCATCTCCTCTTCCTCCTCCTCCCCTGTCCTCCTGCTGCAGGAGGAGAAGAGACGCACGGGAGACTCGGACACCGCACACGCACGCACTCACGCAGTTGGAGAGGTGCCGCACATTTCCCGCAAAAAAAAATACAAATATTTAGACGTGCGCGAAAAAAGCAGCTCCGTCCAGGCCGCTGCACCTTCTCCTGCACCTCCTCCCGCTTTCTCTTGTTGAGCTTCCTTCCCCTGGTGTCTGGTGCTGCTCTTCTTTCTCTGTTCTCTTTGCACCTCCTTCTACTTCACCTCCTCTATCGCCTCTGTCTCTTTTCGCTGCGTCTCCCGCCTGGTTTTACACTAGAGAGAGAGAGAGAGAGACAGAGAGAGACAGAGAGAGACAGAGAGAGACAGGGAGAGAGGGAGGTGAGGATATCTGTGTGTGTGTGTGTTTTTTGTTTTGGATAAATGATTGAACGTAAAATAATATATTGCATTATAAATATTAAATTGAATTAAGTTTTTTCCGTATCTTAAAATGTAATTTTTGTGAATTAACTATATTATTTGACTTAATTTATTTGATCCTACCTCTCCCTCACTCTTACTCATTGATGATTGGTTTAGGTTTTTTATAACCCCGCCTTCTACACGCCCATACAAGCTGGACTGGACCATTCCTCCCAGTCTGTTGCTCTGACTCCTATTCATTTGTACAGTCTTTAACTCTCATCATCACTGACCCAGTGTTAATGAACACAGTGGCTCTATTATATCAGTCCACAACGTAGTCTGACAAAGTCCCATGAAAACAACATACTATTGATATGATCTCTGACCCTGATGGTCAGTTCTGGTGGTTAATTTTCAATGATTAAAATCATGCAGTATTTTAATTTAATATTCAAGGTTGACTCCAATCTAAAAAAAATTCTGTCTGGAGAGATTGTCTTTGTATGAGACAGTTTAATTTGTGCAAATTGACAGTAATTACAATTAACATACATGTTGATTGTTATTACTGTTATTACTGTTATTACTTATTTACTATAGTAAATAAGCAGGACTTTAATTACCTCAGACAGACAGCTTTTTATTATAGGTGGAGAGATGGGATGTGTGGGTCACAGTGACAATCGAATTCCCCTTGAAGGACCTTTTGTAACTAAAAGATTTCATGAATGCAAGAGTTGATTGATGTATTGATCAGTGTTTCTGTGATTGATTTTATTGACTAAAGTTGCATTCTTGTTAAAAAAAAAAAAAAAAAATTTAGGTTGAAAAAATTAATCAGCACTTCTGGAGGGCACTCCAAGGCCACACACAGTCTAGAAGATGCAGAGAACAGAATGAAAAGGAAAATGTTGATTTGCTGTGGCAACTCCTGAAAAGGGACAAGTTGAAGACCATGTAAAATGACTTTGCGGACCACATTTGGACCATGAGCCTTGAGTTTTTGTCATTGTCATTTTCTTTTATTTCTTTCTTTAATTGTAGATTGTTTTTTCTTCTTTCTATATTGCATAACAATACTGTACAGTTGCTTTTATCCCTAACAACATATTGATTATAATGTGACTGTTTGTGTTTTTATGGCTTTGTTGAGTGTCTTTTTTCAATGTATTTTTGGGCCAGACACACAATACCATTGTTGTAGTAAAACCAAGGTGCAGGGCAGTGAACGTGAGCTGGGTGAGACACATGAGACATGATGAAGATGATGAAGAAGATGATGTGTGCGTGTTTGTGTGTGTAGTGGGAGTTACTGTTGCTGACGTCAGCTAAATCTGAAACAAACACACTCTCCACTGCAGCTGAGACTGAACACACAGATGTTCCAGTGCAGTGCTGCAGAAGACACACTGTGTGTCTGTGTGTTCAGGAACGAACACACATGTGGTTTGAGTCTGTATGTTTGTGTGTGCGTCAAACAGCGTCTGTGTGAGAGAGAGAGAGGAAGAGTGTGAGAGAGAGAGAGACCTTGTCATTG
Source organism: Paraplagusia blochii (assembly GCA_016785265.1). Taxonomy (NCBI): domain Eukaryota; kingdom Metazoa; phylum Chordata; class Actinopteri; order Pleuronectiformes; family Cynoglossidae; genus Paraplagusia; species Paraplagusia blochii. Next base: position 71,379 of record JAFBJS010001448.1, on the reverse strand, counting down.
ACCTTCAATCTCTCACCTCCTGCCCTGTTCATGAGTCCTCAAAAGAGACGACTGTAGTGTAAGTGATATCATCTAGTGGTCAATATGGGAACTGCACCATCGTCCAGTCTGATGGACAGACAGCTCTCACTGAACTCCACACAAAAAATATACTTTAACATCAAACCAATTTCTGAGACAAAATTTATCAAGGTGGAATAAGATTGGATCAGATCAGTTCCCATATCTCTCTTGAAGTCTGTGCGTGTGATCAATACACGTTGTTTCTCGGTCAGCAGCGCCATCCAGTGTAGAAATCCTGTAACCACGTGCCAAACGTATGGAGCCTTCGGCTACTGCATATGTACCCAAAGGAATTCGTTTGTTAAAGATCTTTCACTCTGCTTGACCTCAGTGAATGAGTACAACAACAAACTAAGTGAAGTTCCTTCACCTCTCTGGTTTAGGATGTAAACAGTAGTTTACAATCTTTAGTTTCCCAAAGGAGGAGAAGGAACTGATGTGTTAATTGAGGAAAAGATGATGTGAGTGATAGAGAAGTGTAACATCATTTACTGACCTGGGAACCACACAGACACTCATGTCAAATCCAGACATAAGACAAGTGGGAACATATATTTATAACTTTATATATGTTCCCACTTTATAGAATTATAAATATATATGTTATAAAGAGTTATAAATGCAGGCATGGAAAAAATGATTAGACCACTCCGCTGTTTTCTTCAATTCCTTGTTCATCTTAATGCCTTGTTCCACTAAAGGTTTATCACCTGGGGGAAACAATGAACACAAAACCAATGCAATGACTAAAAGCACTGTATTTGTCAGTACAATGTTATTGTTAGTGATGTAGGAACGGAAGTGATTTTTGTCACTGTCAATAAAACCATGCAAAATGGCCAGAATTCAGTTCTGAGATTAAACTGAATTATGAGCCTTTTTTGTTGTTATTATATTTGTCCAGATTAATGTAGATTAAGTGGAAGCAGACTTTTAAATGGACAAGAAATTAAAGAAAGAGTGGTCTAATAATTTTTTCCATGACTGTATGTTATGTTATATAGAGTTATATATATACTGTATATATATATATATATATACAGTATATATATACGTAATACAGTAACCCAGATTGTAGGGACAGTGGTTACATTGGTAGAAGAATGGTCCTAGAGATGATTGTTGGATGCAGTGAGGGAGGACATGGAGGTAGTTGGAGTCAGAGTAGAAGATACAGAGGACAGGGGAAGATAGAAAAATCTTGATTTACTGTGGAAACGATTGCAAAATGGACCAGAAAAAAGAAAGAGACATTTGATAGTATACAAACATAATCTTTTTTAATAACTTTGGTAACAATTTTATACTTTGGAGAAGTTTTATACCTTTTATACCATTGGTCATGTTCAGAAATTATCACAGTTATATTCAGAGAAAATTGTCTGTAACGAAAATACATTTTGATATTTCACTCTGCTCTCAAAATTTTGCAAAACCTGGTCAACACTTTTTTAAAATGAAGAACTGTGCGTATCAGGTCAAAATGTTTTTACATTATATTTTTAGTGGGACAGAAAACATCATCAAAAATCCACCGTGGCAGGATGACCTCCTCTGCTCTTACTTCCTCTTCCTGTCATAGAGCGACAAAATGACCCTTAAGTTCCCTTTTTCTCTGGTCATTTTCTCTCTGGTCTGCTCCTGTACTGACCTGGAGACTAAGTTTTTTTCTTGTCAAATATTGACATCTTATTTACCATACTGTATATTGTTTTGTTACTAACATCTGGAAACTGATTCTGAACAAGGCCATGACAAAAATCCATCCATTCGAATTCCATAGAGATTAAGAAAAAAACTTGTTTTTTAAGTCCACAGTGAAAATCCAGGTCTGAAAAAAGAGCTTTAGACACATTTGGTTATTTTTTAACACACAAAATCAAGCTTTTGTTGAGTTCCCAGCTGACATAGATTTCTAAAGATTTGTTTAAAAGAATTAGGCTTTGGCAGCACTGGTGGCCCAGTGGTTACTGAAAAGGACTTTGGTTTGAAAGGCTTTGGGTTCCATTCCATATAAATAAAAGCAGTGGGCTCACCACCACCGGGTAGGCTCTCTCAAAATTTTGCAAAACCTGGTCAACACTTTTTTAAAATGAAGAACTGTGCGTATCAGGTCAAAATGTTTTTACATTATATTTTTAGTGGGACAGAAAACATCATCAAAAATCCACCATGGCAGGATGACCTCCTCTGCTCTTACTTCCTCTTCCTGTCATAGAGCGACAAAATGACCCTTAAGTTCTCTTTTTCTCTGGTCATTTTCTCTCTGGTCTGCTCCTGTACTGACCTGGAGACTAAGTTTTTTTCTTGTCAAATATTGACATCTTATTTACCATACTGTATATTGTTTTGTTACTAACATCTGGAAACTGATTCTGAACAAGGCCATGACAAAAATCCATCCATTCGAATTCCATAGAGATTAAGAAAAAAACTTGTTTTTTAAGTCCACAGTGAAAATCCAGGTCTGAAAAAAGAGCTTTAGACACATTTGGTTATTTTTTAACACACAAAATCAAGCTTTTGTTGAGTTCCCAGCTGACATAGATTTCTAAAGATTTGTTTAAAAGAATTAGGCTTTGGCAGCACTGGTGGCCCAGTGGTTATTGAAAAGGACTTTGGTTTGAAAGGCTTTGGGTTCCATTCCATATAAATAAAAAAAAAAAAAAATGGGCTTAAAAACTGTAGCACTTGCAGTGGGCTCACCACCACCAGGTAGGCTCACAGTATGGCGCAGTATGACTTGGGTGGCGGATGTGGAGACTAGGGCTGGGTATTGATTCAAATTTTCTAAATCGATTCGATTCGATTCACGAGGGTTCGATTCGATTCAATTCACGATTCGCTTCGGTTTTCGATTCAGTTTTTGTCATATCAATTATAGTTCGGTACCAACGTTATTCTCAGAAGAATCAAAGCTAAAATTGAAACTTAATCCATTTGCTAATAAAAAATGTATTTTTTTACATTTATTTCCATCACAAATTTACTCAAGGCAGTCATATTAATCCATCATGCATTTTTATTTGACATGACTTGACCCAAAATCACAAGGCAGACTCTAGTTTTAGATTTTAGATTATAGTGCCATGTTGTTTTTACATTTGTTTTACGTGTGAGTGTGTTAACTCACACGTAAACATGTAAATACGTAATCACCTGTGGTGCATGAGCACACGTAAAGTTGTTGGGAAAAGAAGGAAAAAAAAGGTTGATTTTTGGATTTATGGATCGATATCGTCCTATTAACAAAAAAAACGATTAATCGATTTTTTTAACCCAGCCCTAGTGGAGACTACTGCTCCTGCTACCCAGCAACAGATAAGTGGATGAAGGTGAATGAATTAATAAGTTGGGAATTTATAAATGAGCAAAGTTCAGAAACCCTTAAGTTTCTAGAAAACAACAGCAGCATCAGTGTTTAGCTGCAAATTAATGAGTTATCTTTTATGGGTTACAAATCAACATACATTATGATGTACTTTTAATACGATGTGATACATCACAATACGATACAATCTAAAAAAATAGAATGTGATACAAAGCAACACATTTATTCTTTAATCAGACACTTTTATCCTGAGCCACGACATCCTTAACAACATTATTACTGCTATAAAAACACGATTCAATATGAGATGACGCTTTTTTTAAAAACACTTAAATTTAAATTCAAAACATAACAGATGTTTCACTGACTGTGTCAGCTGTTTTAGGGTCAGAGTGATCTTCTGCCCTGTGGTCAGTTATTAGAGGTCAACACACACACACACACACACACAGCAAAAAGTGTGTGTGTGCGTACCAGATGAGGAAGTAGTGTGTGTATATAAACTACCAGAGAGCGTTGGTCCATCATCTGATCTGATCTTCTGAGATCTCTTACTCAAACTTCTCTCCATCTCCTGAACGGTGAGATACATTTTAATTTGTGTATTCTGTACCTTCTGTGTGACCATCACACCAATACTGTTACCTTGACTGTAACCTTCATCTTTCTTGCCAGTGAAAAGTCATGTCCGAGTCCAGGACCGAGAACAGAAACCAGGGTCGCTTCCAGGTATCACTGACAAAAACATTTCATTTTCTTTTAAAGCCACAGTAAAGTTCAACTTATCATTAATTCCTCTTCTCCGTCTCTTTGTGTCTTCAGGAGCCCAACTCCAACCTTGCTGCTGAAGAGGATGATTTTCATGAATATGAGCCTTTTCCAGATGTTGAGGTTGGGCCAGGGCCCAGGTCTCTGCCCAGCGGTGGTATTGTCCTGTTCATGTTTTTAATCTCTATTATCTTATTTCATCCAAAAGCTTTTGCTTCTTGTTGTTTTCTGCTCAGTGATGAAGAACCTTCTCTTGATCCTTCCGGGTCACAGCGTTACAGGTGGAGCACGTTGACATGTGCTGGAAGATTAACGCCCAAGCCCACTACACCTCCCGGTACAGCAACAGTCTCCTGGTGGTTCGCCGTGGGAGCCAGTTCCTTGTTATTGTCACCTTCAACCGCCCTGTGACTCCACAGGACCACTTCAAGTTGGAGTTCCTGATTGGTGAGCTCCAACCCAAACCCTTTCTAATAGATTTGTCTCTAAACAAAAAGTTTCAGTGTTTCTGATGACGTCGCTCCCCCCCATGGTTGGTCTTGAAACAACAAGACCAACAGGACAGTAAAGGTTATTTAGCTGCTCTCCTTCTCCAGGCTCCAACCCTGAATGCAACAAAGGCTCCAGAATTGTCGTTGATTTCAAGCCGTCATCTGCAAACAACCAGTGCTACCAATGGCCGGGCGAAATCATAGAATCCCACGGTAACTCTGTGACCCTGGGCATCACCCCTTCAGCCAATGCAATTGTGGGCAGGTTTCGTACTTATGTGGCCATCGCGGATGAGAGCGGTTGGCAGATCACCAAAAGGGACAAAACCACGGACATGTATCTGCTCTTCAATCCCTGGTGTCCAGGTTTGAACATAACCAAGTTTTTACTGTGTAAAAGTGATTTTCCATCAGAGAAGAATCCACTGATGTCCAGTGTGTGGTGTGTGGATTTTACAGAGGACACTGTGTTTTTGAGTGACGACAGCGCTCGCTTTGAGTACGTTCTGAACGACGAAGGTGTGATCTACCAAGGCACCGTGGACTCGGTCTCACAACGATACTGGACGTTTGGACAGGTACGTGCAACGACTAAGGATGTGATATTAGATATATTACAGTGTTATAACTGTAAGAATCATCATGAATCTTTTCAAAGCTTGGAAACACTTGTATTAACATTGTTATTTTGTATCTAAACTTCTTCCTGTAAGATTACAAAAAAATGAAATACATTTTTTTCTCCCAGTTTGAGCAGGGCATCCTGGATGCTTGCATTTACATCCTGGATTCGTGTCACATGCCCATCAGTGAACGAGGCAACGTCATCAAAGTGATCAGACAGGGGTCCGCCTTTGTGAGTGAGGAAGCTTCTGAAAAACTACAAAGAAGAAAACTTTTTCTGAAGCTGGACAGAAAAATAATTCCATCTCTTGTGCCCTGAATGTGACTCTCTTCTTCTTCACTTTGCTCCTCACGCAGATAAATGCTCAAGACGACAATGGAGTGTTGGTGGGCAACTGGAGTGACAACTACACAGGAGGAACGGCGCCCACATCATGGACTGGCAGCGTGAAGATCCTGCTGCAGTATGCCAAAACTGGCATTTCTGTCTCTTACGCCCAGTGCTGGGTGTTTGCCGGAGTCTTTAACACCTGTAAGAGACACCGACCTGATTAATCATCCGTATCATAGAATTAGAGCAACAAATGAGCGCAATCTCGTCTGTCATTTGAGTGCAAAGATATTGAAAACCCTTATCCAGGGCAGAGGAAACATTCCCAAGATATCAGAACAGAATCTTTCTATTAAAAATCTTATAGAATTTTACCCAATGAGAAGATTTTTCCTTCAAAACCTCCAGCTTCCAATTCACAAAAAACAGTGGTTTTGTGCCATCTACTTTCCAACATTAAATGCCATTTAATGTTGGAGAGGTTAGAACCTAATGAGGAGATGAAAGAAGTTAGGAAATCCAAGGCCCGGGGGCCGGATGCGTCCCATTCAGCTATGTAATCCAGCCCGCCAAACTTGTTCAAATTTATGCAAAGCCCATCCAGCCTTAAAATAGTTCTAATTTGTCAAAAGGAGTTGCTTTGGAGTGTAATGTAATTTGATTATATTTCTGTCTTTTTCCTGAAATGCCCATGATTATTCCAGTGTCCAATTTTAGGATCAATCGCCTGTGAGCCCAAATGTTTGCCCAGCCCTGGTGTAAATGGTTTGATATCTATGGTTTGGTATCTGTTGATTTCTCACCTTTTTGACTGAAAATCACTGACATTTCAGTCCTGCGTTGCCTGGGAATCCCAGCAAGAGTCATCACCAACTTCTCCTCAGCTCACGACAACACCGGCAACCTGAAGGTTGACCTCCTCTTTAAGACGGATGGGACACCGGACCGTCGCCACACCAGGGACTCCATCTGGTTGGTCTTTTCCACCTTGGCTTTCTTTTCCTAATCTCTAGTTTCTGATGATATTCATTATTTTTACCCCACTTCATTCAGGAACTATCACTGCTGGAACGAGGTGTACATGATACGAAGTGACCTTAGCCCCCAGTACAGTGGATGGCAGGTCGTGGACTCCACGCCGCAAGAGACCAGCGATGGTAGGAACAGCCCACTGTTGGACACATGGACGGGTGAGCGTTCTGTACGAGTTGGACAGGTGTTGAAAGAGCTCTGTGTCATTCGTTGTCAGGATATTTTCGCTGTGGTCCCGCCTCTGTCAATGCCATCAAGGAGGGAGATGTTTCTGTCCCTTTCGACAGTGGCTTCTGCTTCGCTGAGGTCAGTTGTTGTTGTTTTTCTATTAACTCAGTATGATGAGCATTTTCATTTGAAGTTTATTACTGAGTGGCATTAGATTAGGTTATATCTTCCTAAAAAAAGAGGACTGAGGATTGTCAGCATATGAAGACGGTACCTGTTACCAGGTTACCACTGAGGTCCACTGATGTGTCAATATTTGGTATGGCGACATAGTCTAAACACTTAATGTCAATACCAATTTGTGTGGCTGTTTGCTTCCAAAACTGAGGGAAATATTTTTAGACCTTTATGTGTGATTTGTCAAAAATCCAAGGATTGTGTTATTAGATTGTCATTATTATTACCATATTGATATCATGTTCATTATTCTTAATTTTTAATTTTTTTCTGTTGATAATAAATAGAAGAGAGTGTTGGAAATCTCTTCATAATCAAAGTTTTTCCCCTTCTTTCCAGGTCAACAGTGATGTTGTCTGCATGAAGCGTGATCGCTATGGTAACCTGACACCATACTTCGTGGATACAACTATGGTGGGCCAGGCTGTCTACACCAAGTCTACAACAGGCTACCACGCTGAGGACATAACAGGAAACTACAAGTACCCTGAAGGTGGCCACAGCCCTACAGTATTTTGATAGTTATTTCACATTGCTTAATTTTTTTTTATTAGAATAATAGCTAAAAAAACCTGAAGGATTTCCCCTTTAAACTGCAGGCACCTCTCAGAACACTGCAGCGGTGGCTAGGGCAGTGTCTTATGGAATGTCAGGAGATGTCTCAGAACTGGAGGTTGGAACAGTGACTGTTGTCATCAACATAGAGCAGGTACACCTTCGTACACCTCATGTATTTAACTACATCATATGGTGCATTTTTAGAAATGGTGGCACTGACACAGCAGGCTTCACGTATATTCTCAGTCAATGGTGCCTTAGATTCTGTTGAGTATTTTATTTTATTATAGAAAAAAAAAACAGTCTTACCTTAGTTATTAATTCCAATCACCACTCCTCTGTTCCAGAACTTCATGGGTCATGATGTCATCCTGTCCGTGGATTTCCACAACACTTCCAACAGTCCCACAACTGTCAATGCGGTCCTGACTGGCACGGCCATCAACTACATTGGATACCCTATAGCTGAGATCAAAAATGAAAGCTTCAGCGTCCCAGTGGAAGGACAAAAAAGTAAACGTCCCTGTCTTCCACACTAATTTTCTGTTAACTTTTTACTTTATCTGGTCCCAAATATCACCTGTTCTTTATTCTTTAACAATAATCACAGTTAATTCTACTAGATTTCTTTGGCTCACTTATCCATTCGTTCATTTCCATCCCCTTAGCAGTTTCATCACTTAGCAGGTCGCAGAGGCAGCAGTCTCCACGACTGCCACCCAAATCACACTTGGCCCCACAAGGCTTCAGGTTCAAACCAACAGCTGCCAGGTTGCCACTGAGGTGCTCTGATCATAGCACCACCTTGACCCACTTAACTTCATGTGGGCTCACCACCCACAGGAAGGCTGACAGTATAGAGCAGTGTGATTTGGGTGGCGGTGTGACCCAATAACAGATAAGAGAATGAAGATGAATGATTGAAATTTGACAGGCTGATTACTTTCTCTCTGCTGACTTGTTGTTTGGTAAATGTCAATACATAAAGTACTGTTGTATGTATTGACATTTACTGTAGTGACTGTAGTCACACTTTTATTTTCCTCTATATGTTATAAAATTATAAAATACACTCAATACATTGACAAGGTTAGAAACAGAATAGAATAGAATAGAATAGAATAGAATATGGAGACATAGCACCAAAAACCAAACATTTGCGGCTAAAATACTCATTCACCAAATTAGTAATGGATAGAATGGATTAATGATTAATCTGAAGTCAATCTTAATTGAAAAAACAGTGCTTTTCTTTCAAAAATGAAGTGACCCACAATTTTTGAACAGTAGTGTATATATAAAAAATCAGGTAATTCAAGATCATATAGTTTGGTGATTTATTATATTTAATAATGTTATTTTGTCTTTAAGGCTTCTTTTGTTTTTGTATTTTTTTGCAACTATATATTCTGTCATTTCAGTGTTTTGCTTCATTTGTGTTTGTGTCCCACTTTGACAGAGGAGCATGTGGTGCTCAATACCCCGGCTTCTGCATACTTGCCCTTATTATCCTACCAGCATTACCTCCACTTCACTGTGACTGGAACCGCTGGTGACCAAAAATTGACGTCTTTCAAGGTGGTTTATCTGCATACCCCAACCCTCACCATAACGGTAAACCCAAATCCCAAAAGATTTTTTAATCACCAAACATATATCGGAATGGACAGGGTCAGGAATAGATTGATTACAGGGACAACACAGACAGGAAGGTTTAGAGAAGGGCAAGAGAAGCCAGATTGAGATGGTTTGGACATGTTCAGAGGAGGGACAGTGGATATATTGGTAGAAGAATGATCCTAGAGATGGAGCTACCAGGTAGGAGACAAAGAGGAGATTGATGGATGCAGTGAGGTAGGACATGGAGGTATAAGATACAGAGGACGGGGGACATGGAGGTAGTTGGAGACAGAGCAGAGAACAGGGATGGATGAAAATCGATGTATGAAAATCGATCAGTGATTTGTTGTGGCATTCCTTGAAAACGGTGGACAAGCTGAAAAAAAAAAAAAGATAAATATTTTATCATAATATGTATGTTTTGTTTTGTTCCTTAAAATCCTTTCTCCTTGCTTGGTTCAGGTGCAAGGTTATGCTCAAATCAATCAAACCATGTTTGCTACTGTTGCATTCACCAATCCCTTCGACTTTGACTTGGAGGATGTCTCCATAACCATAGAAGGAGCTGGGGTCATGGATAGCAAGACACACAATTACAAGTAACTCTCTATTAGAATACACATAAACACCCATGGAGACTGAGGAGATATTCTGAGTGTTACTACTACCATTTATCTTTTAGAGCCATTCTCTCTAAGTCTTCAATCACTTGGACTGAGGCCTTCATTCCACGTCTGGATGGAGTCCGATGCATTCATGGAGTGTTGGACAGCAAGAGGCTGAATGGAGTAAGTACCAGACAACACAAAAAAACAGTTTAAATAACAGAACATGGTTGGCTAGAGAATGTAAGTGACGTTCTGGAGTCAGGGTTGTTTTACACACATTGAATATAATTACAGTACGTGTGTTAAATGACAGAATCAGTTCAGCCTGAAAAAAGTCTGGTGTCGAGTTTTCAATGATTTCATCATGCGTGTGAGGTCTCTGTCTCTCCCCCTCCTTTTCCCTGTGTTCTGGCTTTGGGTAATCAGTGTGAGCACGGTCACTTGTGTCTTTGTCATTAGTCCTCACTCGTGTCACCTGGTGCTCTCACCTGTCTCTTATACACATCTTCTTCCCCAATATTCTCAACTCCTCAAGATATTCGAAGGAAATACCAACTACGACACTCCGGAGCTGAGGACCCTGGAGTCCCTTTTGACTCGCTTCATCAGAATATATCCAGAGAGAGCTACAACTAATGGCATGGGCTTGCGGCTTGAGCTTCTGGGCTGTGAAATTGAAGGTAAACTGAATCCAAGCCTAAATGACTATTTATAGCTGTTTTTTCTCTTAGACCATAC